>CM071602.1:27059579-27465579 GCA_036365135.1 Miichthys miiuy
TCAAATGCATAAGTGATTCTCACGCTTTCAAGATGCCCACTTTGAAATGATATTCCCAAAATGCATGAGGGACACCATCAACCAGAATATATATATATTATTTTAAAACATGTATCAAACTCTGTTCGTGACTTTGAACCCATCCTGTTAAGATAAAAAGCAGTTCCTGACCCCCCAGGTATTCCTCCAAAGCGGTTTCCAGCTAAAATGAACACACTAATGCACTTTTCTAAAAACATATGTTGCAGATTAACTGTAATGAATGAGAGTCTCCTTCATGTTGGAGCACATCATTAAAATCACCCCTCTCTGGTTTGCCGCTGCAGGACATCAAGGACCCACAGGTGTGACGGGATTGGCTCCAGCTGGGGCTCATTTGCATATCTAATGCAATCAGGCACCTAATAGACCTGATTTTGTCCTGGGATATCCAAACAGTCAGATGCCAATCACGTTATTTTATCTGTCAGGTTCATCTGACATAGCATCATATGATTATCCCACAAATCACACCTATAGGATTGAGGTCCACCTCTTCTTTGTGAGGGAATGTGTGGCTATATGTTAAAAATGTTCTACATGTGTTGGTATTACTCTAGGTGGTGTGTATGTCGGAGGGACTAACAAGTCAAGCCACTTGAATATTTTCTCTGCTGTGTTTGGTCCCTATGTGGCTACATTCATGCAAATACAGCCTTTTTATATAAATTCTGACGATAATGTATGGAGATTTGGCACAGCACCATTTGAAAGCACTTTGAAAGCGGGGCTCCCCAAGGGCACGAGATTCTCTTCGTGTGTGAATGTGTGTTTGTTCGCTCTTGTGTTTCTGTACGTGTGTGTGTGTGTGTGTGTCCCGTGTTTGGAGCGCGCTGAGCCAAGGGACATCAGCGATGCCACCACTGTCCCAGTTTCTCACATCCCTCTTAAAAAACATGTTGATTCAGACAAACCTCCTCTTCCTCCTCTGCTCCTCCTATCCCCCCCCCTCACGCCCCACACTCCTCTTGGGATGAACTGGAGGAGACGTACAACCACAGCAAACGTTCATCACCCACAGCCAGGGTGTTTGATCCCCCCACCACCACACACACTTTATTTTACTATTCCAAATCATCTCTTCCCAACTGACTTCCATGAGAAACGATGAGGAAGCTTGTCAATAGGAAACAGATGGAGCATGCCTTTTCTTGTGTGTTATTTTAACTAGTCAACTGCACCGCGAATGTAGACTCGAGAGACATTATGGCTGTATGTATCAAAACGGTGGTAGCCATCAAAAGTCCCCATCTTGCTCCCATCAGTCACTCGTGCTGCAGTAGCTGCTGCAGCAGATTCTTTCTGAAAAGCTGTAGAAGTGATTAGGTATGGGATAGTATGGCACTGTGCCTCAAATGACTTTCACTATAGCAAAAGAATCCTGAAAACAGTGGGACCAACAGCAGTGTACTGTTGCTATACAGCCTTCAAGTGTATTGAGTAAATAAAAAAAGCATGCACTAAATATTATTAAATAAACAAAACTCAACTCATCATTGTAACATTTTGCCAATGATAGTGTCATTTCATGTCCCTGTAAGGTCACTTTCTATTATGTCAGATTTAACTAAGTAACGCCAGTTACCACTCCTTCACCTTTCAGCCAATCACATGCTCCGCCTACCACTATCAACTCTTAAATGCACCAGAATTCCTACATGCATCAGGTCTTTAAACACTCATTAACACAGGCTGAGCTACAAATTGAAATAAGCTTCTAGTTGTTGATCCAGAATGACTTTGACATTGCTGCTGCTCGCGCTAACAGGAGGGAACCGTTGCATGTTGTTGAGCTCGCTTAAGAGAATCTGGTGACAAATCCACTGCTGTGAAAAAATACCAGATGACATGAGTTTTGGTGCCATTTTAAAATGCAAATGTAAAAGTTAATTTATGTATTTTTATTAATCAAATTAAATTTAAGTACTTATTACACACTTGGCTCTATGTGCATGTAGGGCATGTCACAAATGCAAATGTCATTGGTTTTGGAAGGAACATACTTGCTCATTCCAGTGGTATATGGTTTAAAAATGAAGCTTTTGAATATATAATAAGGTTACTTCATAATCACTGGTTCAAATCAAGGAGCAGTATCTCAAGGACCGTAAGGATCATTGTGAAATTAACATCAACCACAGAGGAGGTGCAATAAATACTCTCACAGACAGGTGAGACAACTACATAATTACGATGTTTGACTTGCTCATTTCTTACTCCACGCTCATGAAAATTGGACAACTATGTCAGTCATGCAGTTGCCATCCTCAGAGAGAAGAATTCAGCTTGCAGAACACTACTGAATGATGCACATCAGAGGGGATTTAGAAGTGAGTATACCCAGTAGTGACAAGCAAGGATACTCTGTATATACCTGTGTACACCCTGCACTATGCCGCTGTTTGTAGACCAAAGTGAATCAAATTTTTAATTGTGGATTTCCCCTACCTTAAAACAGACTATGCAAATTCTCCTAATCTTTCATCTCTTTGTGAAAGAATGTTTTAGTTCATAACATTAATGGCTATCATGGTGTTTGATGGGCGTTTTACCTCCTTTGTCAGACAGCAACTACAGAAACATTTTATATCTAGTTTGGAACAAGAAATGAGAAGCTCTGTGTGTGAACTCACTGCCAGCCTCACTGTACATCGATCTATATCCTGTGTGTGTGTGTGTGTGTGTGTGTAGGGGAGGCTTGTTTGTGTGCTCATGCTTGTGTGTAATCATATGAATCACAACTCAAAGATAACTAACAAAAGTAGGTTACCTCAGGCATTAGTTATGGTGGGGTTTCTCTTCAACATAGATTGACATATTTTGTATGTGTGCATCTCTGTGCGTGCGTGTCTACACACTTGTATGTGCATGCGTGGGTGTGTGTGTGTGTGTGTGTGTGTGTGTGTGTGTGTGTGTGTGTGCTCCTTCTGGCACAGCAGCAGATTGCTGAGCAGACAAATGTGTCCATCAGCCAGAGACTCCAGGCCTTCAACTCTGACTAATCGACACAACAGAGGGAAGTGTGTGCATGTACAGTATGTGTGTGTGTGTAGAGTGTGGGGAGAGAAGAGGAGGGGCAGCGGGGGTGGGGGCAACTGGGGCACGAATTGAGTGAAGAAACAAATTAGGATTGTGAGTGCTGGAAAGGGGGTAGGTGAAGGAGTTCAGCAAGACAGGAAGAAGAGAGTGAGATGCAGAGACAAAGAATATCCTGAGAGAATATCCTGATAGTCACGATGGCACGGTGACCCAAGAACTATGCATAATTATGGAAAGTGAAGAAGACATGAAGGTCTGACGAGACGGGGAGGAAGTAAAGACGGAAATCACCAAGTGGAGAGATTAAAAACAGGTGGGGGGGGGAAGCGAGAGAGCAGGAAATAAAAATGGAAGGAGCAGGCAGACCAAACTGACCCTGAGGCCCTAGACTGACTAATAAACTAGAAGAAAGGGAGAATAAGGGCAGCGGGAGGACAAAATGAAGGAGAATAACAGAGAGGCAAATGTAAGGTAAAAAAAGAAAACTTCAAAAAAAGAATAACTCTGTCCCTTCTACTTTTAATGAATGATTAAATGGATTATAAAGGGATCACCTGGGGCACTCTAGTGGCTCACCTGGCGATGCGTGCGTCCCTTGTGCCGGGTCTGAGTTCTTGCCACACTGGCACCGATTCGATTGTAGCCCACAGCACAGTGTCTGTCAAGTAAAGCCAAAAAAAGAATTTTAAAAAAGGGATCACAAGTGTGTACTTGTTGAGTTCATTTCATCAAAAGACCAGTTGTACAAAGCAGCTTAACAAATGTGTTCCGTAGTATATTTTAATGCTTTTTAATTTTTTTTTTTAAATCAATGGCTCAAATGACTGAAAAGAGAGCAGTCGCCTGAGGTGACAAACCCGCAGAGACCACCAAATTCTGCAGTTCCCCTCTGCTCTCTGCAGCTTTTTAACCTTTTTTAGTTTGGTTCTGCGTTCAGGACTGAAATTCTGATAGACAAACTTCTGAATTCACTTCCTCCTCAGCACAAAAGAACAGGCCGCACATGTATACCCCTTGAGAGTTATTTTTTGGGTACCTGTGTGTTGTAGCTCAACTTGCAGCTCTCCAAGGCTCTCCAGTGATTTGGTGGAGGGGGTCTGCCAGTCCATAGGTGCTGTTTATCTCAGCTAACGTTCCTGTTTGTCAGGCCACTGCCAATGGAGAGGAATAAACCTTGTTCATGTAAGACATCGTTTTTTTTCTCCAGTGCTTACCAGTCTCTGTAACCCAATCAACAGGGACTTCAGCTAAACCAAATAATTGAATTGAAGCAGACACATACAAACTAAATTTTACACAAGCAATGTTTACACATTATGTGTCAATGTGATTTTATATATACTGCACGCTGTGACAAAGAGGGTGAGAACATGCCATTTGTCTGCAGTTCTACCACCATTAGCACATTGTGTTTTAATTTAACCATGCTTGTTAATTGTTTCTTGAACCATAGTTCAGTATCATGCAGAGTACCTCAGGTATGTCTGTGTTTTGGATTATGTTTCATTACTTTTCACAGACATCAACATTTTTGGTAGTAAAACACAGAAAAAAAAATGTTATTGTTTATTGGTTCAGTTCTGGGGACAAGAAGTTTTTTTTTTAACTTCTTTCTTTTGCTACTTACCTTGTCCACCAGGTGTTCCAGAGACAAAAGCAAGAGCTGCTCAACCACTCCCTGTATTTAAAACCTTGATGACATCATTGGTGATGTCACTGGGTTAGCCCAAGTATGAGGGGGTGTGGGGGGAGCAGTTATTTATGTTGATGTGTGATCTGTTTATGTACAGTATGTACAATATAGAAGTGTTTATATTAGGAAATTACCAAGATATGACTGAATATGAGTCGTTTCTTCCTGTTTCAGAAGAAGCAGTGGAGTTACCTGTATGAGTGGTACAGCCTAGATTGATCCTTCCATCCTTCCTGGTGAGAAGAATCTATCTGAGCAGTGGCTTTTTGGATGTTTGGGAGAGAGGATATTAGGTACTCCAGCTTCCTCCCATGGTCTAAAGACATGCAGGTTAAGTGGTGACTCGAAATTGCCCACTGGTGTGAATGTGAGCGTGGATGGTTGTTTGTCTCTATGTGTCAGCCCTGTCATGAACTGGGGACCTGTCCACGGTGGACCCTGCTTCTCACCCAATGTCAGCTGGGATCAGCTCCAGCCCCCTGCAACACTGTTAAGGATAATGGGGAATGGAAAGTTATACCAAGTTAACCATTTATTTTTTTTGTTTGTTTGTTTTTTATTGTTGATATTTTTGGTTACACATGTAGCATGGTGACACTTTTTTGTCAACATTGCTTGTTATATCTGGACAAAGTGTCTCATGTCTGCCTCCTATTACAGCCACTCTAGTCATGCCTTGCCCACACACATATAGACACACAAAAATAATAGCCTTCAGTTGGATTTACTGCCCCTAAGTGGCAATTTGAATTAAGGGATTTTTCTTAACCGCACAGTGATACATTATCACCTTTTATGATCATGTGACAGGCCAGTTATTTTACACATGAGCATCCATGGAACAACATTACCATTAATAAGTAGCAATGTATTCACAGTATTCACTCTGTTCACGGCTAAATTTATCTCTCCAACTGCTCAGGAAGCAAATATCTGGCTCTTTAGCTGCTAAACACCCCACAGTGTTTACCAGCCAGTCAGCAAACTTTGTCTGTCTGCTGTTTGGTGCTAGGCAGGTAGCATACAGATGATTTTTAGAGCTCATTTGCTGGCCGCTACCGCTGGAAAGCTTGTTGAGAAAAATGAGACTTAACCAGAACAATAAAGTCCTGTGCTGTAAAACCAAAATAGTGACCTCAAAGAGCCTAAAATGCTTTGTAGTGCTGAGAGAAACTGTGTGATAACTCACTGTGTCTGGCACTGTAAGCGACTATTTTCACATTACAGAGACATTTGATCCATTGTTAATTCAGAAATGTTGATTACAGCAAACTTTCCCAGACAAACTGAATTACACACATTTTAATCAATCTTTAGAAAACAGTCCTCGTGTAAATAAGATCCATAAGTGCATATGGCAGTTTGTTTCATCGATAGACGGAATGAAAATGTGCCAAGAAGAGTGTTTGGAGACAAGAAAACCTTGTGGATATTTTATCGAGTTCTTTATTTCCTGCCACATTCGTTGCTTCAGACTGGAAGGGATACTTTCTGATCATATTTTTTGCTGTGTATGGTTTCTCTTGGCAGATTCATCTGACAACACACACTTTCCACATCTCAGTTCAGCCTGGCTCCCTTTTCTGCTGACCTTTCTAGATATTTTTAATGGCTGCAGAAAAAAATAAAATGATAATGATATTATAATGGTATTCAATTGCAATCAAGATTTGAATGTAACATGAGCAGGTTACATGTCATATTTACTATAGACCCGCTTGATTGATGGAGAGAAAGCGCTCAGTGTGAGCACAGCATTTTCTTACTTTGAGAGTCTCTCTTGACACGTTTCTTGCAGCACCGTTAAGTTAAAAGCTCGAGAAAACAAAATTTCAGAAATGCAGGAAACATTTGTGGAAACGTGCAGCCATTCATAGTATGAATTCACACTGAGAATAAGAAAGCAGCCACAGAAGCACCAAAAGCAGATATGGAGAAGGGTAGAATTAAGATGAAAAGTGTAGACAGAGAGGAGACATGAGAGAAGGTGGAGTGGGCGTCAGAAGAGAGGAGCAGACGGCCTCGCTGAGAGGGAAATATTGAACACTGGCGAGAGGCGGGAACGTATCACTTAAAGTGGTCCGCAAATTGGACGGACATGGACTCGGCAACTGTCTGAGAAAGTGAAGAACGAGAAAGAATCAGGACAGAGGGCGTTGCCTCTATAATGTGTAGTGGAGTGCAAAGATATCTGTCGCTCGAAGCACAGCTTCAGACAGTAACATGCAGAATGAAGACCCTCATTAAAAAGCTGGAAGCGAGGGAGAAAAAATAATGGACCATGCGGAAAGGAATCAAATCAGAGCCCAGATTTAAATGAAGTGTTGATGCATTCATATCTCTCCTCTCGTATGACTGTGTAACTTTTCATCTGCCTGCCTGTCTGTCTGCAGAAAGTGACTTCAGGCTAGAATTGACTGCTGCTGAGACCAATTTAGTTTTTTAATAGTGCCTGGGGTCATTAAGTCCAGTAATGGATTGTATAATAAGGTTATGGGTATATCCTATGATATGGTCATCAGTATGTGATCTGTATATACAAGATCCTCATGGTTACATGACATAAAATCATAACGGTGACCACTGACCTTAGAGAGCAGGTCATTATATTGTAAAATATGGCAGTTTTCACAGCTGTATGTTGTTTAAATATATGATGAAGAAAATTCAATTCTGGGTGGTTATGAATATGAATGAGGCTTTGGACCAATTGGGAAATAAAGGCAAAATGAGGTAAAGAGACAGACAAAAAAAAAAAAAGTGAGAGGGATGGGACTCTTTTGCTTTTTGTACATTGTTGATTCAGCAAAGTTACATTTTTCTGTGTACTTTGTTAAATGCTTCATCGAAGCATAAGCACACATGTGTTTATGCGTGTCAAAGGAATACTCACTGCTTTAAGTACACCCTCTCTCCCATGTGTGCATATACACAAATGCTGCCTGAGCTGAGTTCAAAGACTGAGGTCCACTGAGGCTGTTCTGACACAAATACACACATGCACACACAGGTGCCAACACACACAAATGCAACATCTTTACTCAGTGGCTCTGAATCAGCAAGAAGGTACTTACGGACATTCCCATTGAGGTTTAAATGTTCTATTTACTGTTTTATATCGTCAGACACAGGCATACACACCCATGCATAGAAAAATAAAGACACACGCACACACACATACACACACACAGTGGTTTTTGTTACTTTTGAGGACACAGAATGGAGTTGGTCATTCCTTTGAGGCTTACCATCTCAACCACTAACCCTAAAATCAGCTATGAAGGGTCACTGTGAGGACCGGCCAAAACAAAGTTCTCACAATCCAAAATACCCTCACAAGAACAAAAGGATGCTATAGCCCAACCCAACACACACACACACACACACACACACATTCATATCCCTGGTGGTATAAGGCTATAATTTACTACCATTTTACTTGCAGAATAGTGCTTACCCTTTTTTTGTTTTTGTTTTATTCCACAGCATGACTTTCTGCATATATTCATATTATGCTTCATTAAGTAAGTGGTATAAAAAGATGTGAAAGCTAATGACCTTTACAGAAATATATAATTACATGATATTTATCTATACTAATGGTTGCATACATTGTGAGAGACACACACATATGAATGTACCACATTTACCACAATACTGCAGATTGTCAGCATGACTACGTAATCCATCCATTCATTTTCTTCGGCTTATCCGAGGCCGGGTCACGGTAGAAGCCGGCTAAGCAAGGAAGTCCAGACATCCCTCTCCCTACGAACATTTTCCAGCTCCTCCTGGGGGATCCTGAGGCTTTTCCAAATCAGATGAGCGTGTTGTGGTCTACCCTGGGATTTCCTACCGCTTGGATATGCCCAGAAAACATCCAAGGGACGGTGCCCAGGAGGACGCTGATCAGATGCCAGAATCACCTCAACTGGCCTCCCGAAATATGAAAGAGCAATCGCTTTACTTCAAACTCCCTCTGGATGCCTGAGCTCCTCACCCTGAGCTCAGACATCTCTGATAGGTGAGCCCAGCCACCCAAATAGTAATAAATGTAGTGGAGTAAAATGTACAATATTTCCCTCTGAATTGTAGTAGGAGTATAAAGTAGCAGAAATAGAAATTCTGAAATAAATTGTGCAGACCATCAAGCAACATTGTGTAACAATTCTACAAAAAAATAACATTTTAAATAATTTTGTATGTCTGTTCTTGCATAACTTCGTACTCCGGATACCATCACCCAAGAAGTACCTAAAGCTTTACAGCGACACACACCAACAACCATTTCACTTGCTATAACTAGCTCAGTTTAGTAGCTGGAGAGAGCTCAGAGCAACGAGGGAGGGCTAGTGTTTGTACCACAGAAGTTTTGCTGGGCAGGTGAGCAACGTAACTGGACTCAGCAGCCTCTATGGATATAATGACGATGGGCTTCGAAAAAAATAAAAGGCCAAAAGACAGATGTCGAGCTAGGCTTCTTGTTGTTGGACTAGTAAGTAATATTAGCTGGCTGCTACTGTATGTCTTGTGTCGTTGCACTTGCTTGATGTTTGGCTGTTAGCAAAGTTAACAAATACGAATACAGCAAATACAGGTGTACAGCTGTCCATACTTACGACAGTGGTTTTGCGATAAACTGCAAACATGCCAATTAAGTAATGACTTATTTAGGACTTGGACTTGAAGTGGAACTTTGGACTTCAAAACCAAGATTGAGTAACCATAGAAAATCACGGTTAGAGATAGAAAAACAACAGAACACCATTTTCTCTCAGGATGCTCTGCATATGTAAAAACCTAGAATAAAATTTGACCTATTTGCCTTAGGAATTTCAGACTTTCCGTCTTCTCCTTCAAGAGTAGAAATTACTCAAGCTCACATCAGTGAAGCTGCTATGTGGCAGAACAAGCAAGAGAAATGCTTTTGCTATGACTTTTTTTTTGGAAGCGTGTACCGAAATACACACAATTCCTATTTCTCAAATGATCTACATGTGTTGTCAGTAACTAGTTTATTATTTTTATGTTTCCGCTACATCTTTGTGGTATTTTATGTATATGATTTAACAACATGCTTTTGGATCAATGTAGCATGCCAATCATTGAAATATCTTCCAGAGAATTAGAGCAATAACACATCAATAGTGTATCCAGCACCCCAAAATTGGATATCAATTACAGGATTATGATATGTTATTCTAGCGTTAGAGGAATTCAGTTGTTACTATTCTCAGCATATTGAGAGGATTCGTTCATGTTTACTTTGCAGAGTCTCTCTCTCACTCTCTCTCTCTCTCTCTCTCTGCAGTGCAACAACATCTCTGCTAATTATTTGTGGTATTATCCTTCAGGAAGTGTGAACTAGAGAGCTGGGGGGAAAGGGTGTTTGGGAGCTGGTGGGAAAATAAAAAAGAATCCAGCATGTTAGAGACTGATCCATATAGCTGGATTCACTGTCGTAGCATTCCCAATTGAAGGAGAACTTGCACACACACGGCCGGGAAGTGGATCTGACACTCTAAAATCGGCTCAGGGATGCTCTTAGTGATTTTTTCGCACATTAATGCTTTTAGAGCATCCACAAACATACACACACATGCTCGCACATAATACACAAAAATCCACACAAACACATACACACACATACATACTCCCGAGCACCTCATCCCTTGCTAATTCCTTTCTCCTCCCTTTTTCGTCTCCTCTCCTCCCTCATCCTCCCTTCGCGGGCTGCCAAGCTAAGCCCAGAGCAGTTAAATAATCACTAAGGCTTCCAGCTGGCAGAATATGCTGCAGTTTTTCTGAGAGGAGGGAATATAGCAGGGATGGCAGGACACAACAGCAGCATGCCAATATGTATTGATATTGTGCTGACAAAATGTGTTTGTGCTTGTTTGCCTGTGTGTGCACTCAGGGAAAGTGGAGTGGGGAATTGTTAGTATGTCATACTTCATTTGAAGAGGCCTATTTTTATTGGCAGCCAGTTTTGATGAAGTTTTCAAGGCTTCCATGGACTGTGAAAGATTCATTTATTCCAACAGGACAATCAGACACCATGGACCTCCATCCTTAAAAAATAATCTGTTATGTGTGTGTGTGTGTACAATTTTTTGTCGTCGTGTGTCTTCAAGCGAAGCAAAAAAAAAAAAAAAAAAAAATACTGAATTTGAACTCTAACTCAATATCGTATCTTCAATCTGATGTAATCATTTGCAATTCTTACATTGCACTCCCGCTGCTTTCCCTTAACATCAGGTCAATTTTTTATCCCCCTTTGGTTTATCTTCATCAACCCACTCTGCAATGCAGTAAGTTACAACTGTCATCCAAAATGCTGATTATCAGTACAGCATGACGCGCTAAAATATCAATTTAGTTGTAAGTACCATATGCCTTCCAATATGAAGATTTTGGCCCTCCAAAGCTGGACTGCTAAGTTATTTTCCACAACAGCAAACCGGCTTTTGGAGCCCAATACCTACAGTATCTGCTACTGAAAGCAAGAAGAGCTTAAAGCCAGGCTGTTGAGTTTGGACACAGACAAATACACCCGCGGATGCGCATGGGCACGCACACACACACATGCACGCACACACAGAAATATTATATTTGAGCATTCCTCCCAGCTCAACATAGTTGCAGGTACCTAAATACAATATTGGCCTCTGGGTCATATCTGTAAATGTGAGCACATCAAAGGAGTTTATCCTACTAGACACATCAGTATGGCCACTGGGCTCCCTGTCTCACTCTCACACTCACACTCACACACATACATCTATTCACACACTCTCAGCTTGACTTTTAGCTATGTTTTTTTGATGTTGAGTTCACATCGTGTGTTTGGGTTTTGGTAATGTGTCAGTAACTTCCAGGAATACACGGCGGCCTGGTGGAGTCTGTGGTGTTGCTCCGGCTGCAGTGCTGATTTATGCTACTTACTTAATGAGTAAGTAGCATAAATCAGCTAATCCCCCTAGTTGATCTGGGTTCTTTGGCACAGTATCGCGTCCCAATTGTAAAAAATCTGGGGGGAAAAGTGGACGCAGATCTTAAATTTGACAGCCAAATTAAAGCAAAACTCAAACCAGTCCTTCAGAGACAACAGTTTGAGACAGTAATTCACACCTTTGTGACTACTCGGCTGGATTACTGTAATGCACTTTATTTGGGGGTTAGTGGGTTCTCTATTAGTCATCTTCAACTGGTACAAAATGCGGCTGCACGTCTTTTAACCGGCACATTTTAGCTTCACTCTACTGGCTGCCTGTCCATTTTAGGATTCATTTTAAAATTCTTTTATTTGCTTTTAAAGCCTTGAATGGCCTTGCCCCGCCTTACCTCTCTGAGCTGCTGCACCGCTATACTCCTAGCCGATCTCTCAAGTCAGCTGACCAGCTGCTCCTGACAGTGCCTAAAGCTAGGCTTAAGCTCAGAGGGGATCGAGCGTTTGCCGTTGCAGCTCCAAAACTTTGGAACGAATTGCCGCTGCACATTAGACAGGCCTCCTCTCTGTCTCATTTTAAAACTCTTCTTAAAACCCACCTCTTTTCATTGGCTTTTGACACCATGTAGAGTGTTGATTTTATGTGTATACATGCATATTTTTTATCTTGTGCGGGCAGTGCTTTTTATTTATTTTATTATTTTTTTATCTTTCTATTGTCTACTTCATGTTTTTATTGTGTTTCTATTGTGTTATTTATTAATTTATTGTGTTTTTTCTTGTTGTGCAGCACTTTGGAAGCCTTGTGTTTGCTAAAAATCGTGCTATATAAATAAAGTGGATTGGATTGGATTGGATAGTGAAGACAGGAGGTGGTAAGTAAATCAATCATACAATCAGTCAGCCATTTTAGAGTGTCAGTTCGTCTGTCAGTCAATCATTCCCATTGTCATGTATTACCTCTGTCTCACTCTCCATATTTCTGTCTTCCTCCCTACCCTATACTCAAAAACACCCACCCATCGACACACACACACACACACACACACACACACACAGGGTGTAACAAGCAGCAGGGATTTTTGATGGCAGCTATTTTTAGTAGGATGTATCTCGTGGGCTTGGTAATTTTCTCTCCTCAGTAACAGTTACCATGCAGAGTCTGTTGTTATGAGGAGAAGTCCAAGGCGGCCAATCATTCGCCTCCCTGCATGATGGATGGGCAGACAAGGCACTTGGCATGTTGGCGTAAGAGAGAGAGAGAGGGAGAGCGAGAGAGGGTAAGAGTGGCTGAGAGATTGAGGCAGGTGACAAAAAAACAAAAAACAAAGACTGTGTTTGTTAGAACACCTGTGCGCATAATCTACACAGATGCACATTATGTATGCATGAATAGTAGAGTGTCTATACGTACGCCTTAATGTCCATACAAACACATAATAAGCATGTAAGGGAGCATCTGTGGGTGATTCATAAATTATATCTCAGATTTCACAGTAGTGAAACAGACTAATGAAATGATTTCAAAGCCCTGTTTGCAATTTCACACTTCTAACATCATGTTCGGACATATATTGATGAGTAATAAAGAAGACTACATTTTTTTTCCTTTGCAGAAAGCAGTAATAGTTCAAACATGCTGCAAAATGCAAGAAGAAAACAAAACAGTCAGCTATAATCCGAGCAATACCTGTGCTGCTGACTGCATTAATGTTTGGAGCTGAGTTGGCAAAATTCAAAAACTATATTGGACTGCCAGCAAACAAATGAGCAATATTAATAAAAGAGCAAAAACAAAACAGAAGAAGAACAGCTTATCGTGTGCATACAGTTTTTTAAAAATACTTTACTTCTGTCTTTAATTAGACAACATAACGCTAATACCAAAGTCTATGTGTATTTTCAGATAAGCCGATGAATTGGCTACTCTCCCAACACATATAGCATATTTTCAAACCACTAGACTACGACCCTAAGGTGTGCCGTTCATTAATGCATGTGCACTTCTATGCTGCTCACAGTTTTCTCCAGTGTTTAGCACCTACCATGTGCATGCGCCATGAATGCAGCAGTTTTGTTCTTGGGTACTTTGCGAAGGAGCAAGCTTCTCCGTGGAGCTATTTACAAAAAGACTGACTCCAGCATGACAGCTAACTGTAACGTCAGAAGGAGCTGCAAGCCATCTATGACTCAGCCTTGACAATGACATTGATTGACACACGTACACACTATGTAAGCACTGGAAACAAGTGTATTATTTTACTTCTTATTTTAATTGCGACAGGACAATTTGATAGTGAATCTTGAAAACCAGGATGTTCTAGTGGCTTGGGACACCCAGCTTGTAGGAAGGAGGAAGAGGAAATGACACAACGTGTGCAACATGTGGTCACTTTAATACACATTGTTACAGCCTTACTTGCTCTGGTATCAGTAACTTGTGATGACTAAATTTAAATAAAGTGTAACTTTAATGTACTTTATTTCACTTTAGGACAATATCTACTGATCCTCATTTTATTTTATTCACTGCAAAAAAAAAAGTTATGCTCCTTTTCTCAAGAAAATAAAAATAAATAAATAAATCTGTATGAATTTTGAAAGATTACAGACCAGAGAAGCAGTAGTAAATATACTACAGTAGTAGAGGGCTTGAGGGTTGCTACATCTACTACTTGCAAGCTAGTAGTAGATGTAGCAACCTTCAAGTAGTTTAAATTTAAACTTTAATTCATACCACTGTGACTGTGTCTGTGACTGTGCCTCTGTTACCTGTTATAGTTCTACCTGACCATCACATATCATTCTACCGAAATGCATGGGTTTAAATAAGGATAAAGGAACAGATAGCGGAACGCTGGAGGAAAAATGTGATAAAGTGTTGGAGTGTCAGTGGTCACAGGGTTCATATGAATATGCATTTTTTTTTTTTTTTTTTTTTTATTGCATCAAGGCGATGTGTTCAAGCCAAAACAGTGTGCAGGCTATTGCTGTATCTCAAATGGTATTGAGTCATTTTGCTTGATGGCTCTTCTCTTGTGCTACTGTGTTTTAACATTTACCACTTTCCATTAAAAGACCAGTGTGGAGGATTTAATAATATTAATAAACAACAACAACAAAAGGGAATACATAGAAATTTAACTAGAAGCCACAAAAATGTTAATAATTGAAAGAGATACATAGTCTTGTTACTGGCTAAATGCAGATTCTGTCATCTAACCTGACAAAGTTAGAAGCAGGTATATGTTAGGAATGATGTGCTACAATTTGAACATCATTTCCTGAGCAAATTGACTCACTCTGCTGTCGATCAGAACAGCAGTAGCTACATGTCCTTGCTGCATTTTCTCCTCTTTTGGCGCTCAAATGGATTTGAGTCGGCTAAGGTAAACTTTTGATGGACAGATGGAGTTGCAGGTGAAGGGGGAGTATAAAGCAAAAGGAGAAAAGAGTGAATCAGAGAATAGCAGAGAGAACTGGTGATTTGGGAAAAGTATATATATTTGAAGGTTGTTGTATGGTAATAGAGCACAGCTGGTGAGCTGTCTGACGTTGTGATAATAACAGAGGTGAGTGAAAGGAAAGATCTGGGGTCAGGGCATGAGGAAGAAAAAAAATGATAAATCCGAAAAATCCAAAATGGAGGAGAAAGCCATTATAGAACTCATACTGTTCACTGTCTTATTCTTTACAAGCTTCCCTCCCCCCTTTCCACACATACAGACCTGAACAATGGCTTACAACATAGATAAGTGAGGCAGTACTGTAGGTGTTGTGCAGGAGGCATTTCCTTTGAGATGTCAAGGTGATCCTGTAGGTGGTTTCATCTCTAACTGTGTTCATTTATTCATTCTGTCATTTTCTTTACCCATGCAGTATGTAGTGTCATGTGTGGAGCTGCAGCCTATTCCAGTTTACGCTAAGAGCATGACAGAAAGACATTCTTGTGATGTTGCGCTGGCTCTGCCTGTTCTGGCCTGCTTGTTGTTTGTCTCTGTCCTCCTAATAGGCTCCTGGTGTGTTACTCATCAGACTGAGGTTGGAGCACCTGAGGCCAGTGCTCCACAGCTATGGATTCCTGGCCTCAGATATCAGAAGAGGAAGCTGTTTCCCCTCACGTACCATGAGACAGTGTTTGAGTTTCTTTAAGTAGACCTTAACAGCACCCTCAAATCACACTTGCCCCTCCATACACACAAACAGAACATGCTGTACAGTACCTCTTTATACTGACTTCAGCTTTGCTTTGTGCTGCTGTGCTGCACTGCACACTGCTATTTGTTCATAAACCAAAGGACTCCACAAATTTAAATTTTGACCTGGTGATGGTGTGACTATGGTACTTCAGGATATCAGGGAAGTTATTAGAATTTATTTTTTACAGACCTTGTGTACTGACTTGCTCGTGGGTCATGCAGTGGCTACCATTGACTAGTTTTCTTCATAATAAAACATCTATATACACCATCCTCATTCTGTGCAAAAATGTATTCTAAAATTTATCTGACGTTCATATCTTCAGCAGTTTGAATTAATCTAATTGAAGTGGGTATCTCCCAAAATCTTTTCAGTGGAAAATTCTCAGACGGTAATGTAATGATTGTTACTCTTAGCGTTAACTATAAACATGACTTTTTACTGAATTAAATGACTTTTGGGCTGTGGGTAAAGCAAAAACACAAGGACAGCTTCCTCTGTGTGACCTGGTCACTTTAATGTCCACTTCAGACGTAGAACTACTGAACACTGACAACAAATATGTCCGCCTCCACCACTCTACTCTACACTCTACTGTCGGCCATGGTCGCTCTGCAAACATATCAATGAATGAATCGGCGTTAGCGGAGAATATCAGCAGAGCCGTTCTGGCGGCAATACAAAATCTTTCCACAGCGACGGCAACAGCGACAGCAACCGCCACAGGGCTACCACAGGCCACCTCGGTAAGCATGATTTTCCAATTCACGTAGCATTGGATTCTCGTCAAGGCTAACTTAACTAAACTAGCTAACGGTAGCCAGTAGAGATTTGCTACTAGCACCAATGCACTTTATTAATTAGTACATTATAATATATTATATATTAATCCAATGCTACTGTGACGGTTTTTAGGGGTAACTATTTTATTTTAATTTTTAGTTTTTGTTTTTGGGTGCCAGCCAGGGCTCAGCCTGGCAATTTAAAAACTAGCTACCTCTCAAGAAAACCAACACAATGGGTGCATAAATGCAAATAAAAATTCATACAACCTTAAACAAAGGTGAACAAACCAAAACACCACTTTTATTTTCGTTCTCAAAAATATATTTACACAACAGAAAAACAACAACTAATGTCCACTTCTACAGTTCAGTTCACTTCAGTCAGTTCAGTTCAGTTCAGTTCAGTTCAATACAAACAAAAAAACCAACACAAAGCAACTGGCTTTTTCTTTCAGTTTATTCCCAGCGCAAATTTTTTGATTTCCTTATTTTAACCAACAAAAAAACCACTTAATCCTCCAAAGGCCAACCCAATAAGAAAGAAAAAATACGTTTATTCCAGATTTGTTTCAGCTCACCAGCCAGCACACTGGGACTCCTCCTCCTCCGACTTGGGAAAACAAAGCGTCCTTATCCTGCAAGTCCGAGTTGAGGGTTAATCCACTACTAGCCGATTGTGGAAGAGAAACGAGGGACTAAGCTACCTCTGTATTTTGTCCCACACTATTCTGCTGCAGTGTGCGGACTAAGCGCTGAACTGTGCTCCCGTTTCGGTGCTGTTTTGAAAATGCCGGTAGCGCGCCGCCATGTTGGTTTTTGACATAATTTTTAAAGGACGGTCGCGCACCTGTTGCCAGGCAACCAGTGACATCAGATGAGGGAGGCGTTATTTTTTTTCTCTCTAGTTTTTCACCAGATGTTTTACTAGCTCGTTATACTACGTGATTTGGAAAACATGCTTACCGAGGTGGCCTGTGGTAGCCCTGTGGTGGTTGCTGTCGCTGTTGCCGTCGCTGTGGAAAGATTTTGTATTGCCACCAGAACGGCTCTGCTGATATTCTCTACTAACGCCGATTCATTCATTGACATGTTTGCAGAGTGACCATGGCCGACAGTAGAGTCATAAGTCATAAGTCCCGAACTCAAAGTACTCTTCAAATAAAGTTTCTCCAAATGTGTTTGTTATTTTAGGTACTTATTATCACGATAATCCATGTCCAAAAGTCCATTTGGTCCACTGGATAAGATGGGTTTTATTCGTTATTTGCCACTATAAACACACTCTGACCTGCTCAAGCTTTTATTTTGGTACTTCCAGTTACCGGCATTTGAATTTGCATGTTAGTTAAATATTTAGTTTCACCCAAAACATTTAGATTTAACATTTAGATTTAACATTTAGATTTAGATTTAGATTTAACATTTAGATTTAGATTTGAATTTAACATTTAGATTTAACATTTAACATTTAGGTGTAAAATTTAGCATTTGGATTTAAATATTTAAAATATCTCTAAGTTGACAAATATTGTTGTAAATGTGCAAAAAAGTGACTCTCAAAAATTCACACTAGTTTTTTAAACATTGTTTGAGGCTAAATGTGACAACATGTTGTTATTTTCAGCGTGAGCCACTTTACAAATGGCACCCCATAGCCAATGGGCAAACCACACACACAGCTTAATACAAAATTTTATAATAGTTGTAGCACAGGACTGAATATAGTCAGTCAGTCAACCAATTTTGGGTCAATTACTCTGTGAATCGAAGCAACATACCGTAACAGGAAAGTTGCAGCTGAAGAGAGGTAAAGCCATGCAGACATAATTGGGATGGCGAGAGAATGTGACATGGATATTTCTGGTTAAATCCCAGTTGTTTCGTGGTAATAAAAAGCTCATTTGGCGGTAATAGCCGAGATTACCATTAATGAATCCACAAAGCAGTCTCTGCACTTGTCATGAACTGTAATTTGGAATGACAGTTTAGTATTGATTCCCCAGTTTGCAATTTTGAGAGAAAATTGTTTATGTCAACATATACCCATTTGAACTATGCTACATCACCGGAATGATATCCTTGTCTGATATGAAACCTTGTTATCACCAAGGTGAGGGATGAAATACACAGGAAATATAAAAAGTATTTTCTGTTTTTCTGATTCACTTTGGCTCATACAACTCTTTCGTATATCTGAAAAAGGAAGCAACTCACCCAAAACATTTCATTAAAACCCCCAAAACCTAGTTATTGTGTCAGTAAACTGGCCAATGCCACCAAAATAAAAAAAAAGTTGTTGTCATTGTGTGAGCCAGTGCACTGGTCAAAAATTTTTAAAAAAATAATGTTTTGACCCTGGCAGTCAGCCCTGAAAATGTTTATTTCATACAAAATCTTTGTTTTGTCCGACTTTTTTTTTTGTTGACGCTGAGTTAAGAGTGTCAGTTTTGTCTTGCTGAAAGCTGTTGTGTATTGTACTGAGTGCTTTCAATTCAGAATTTGACAGCAGGTAAAAGTTTACTGAGAAACGTAGAAAAGTCAACTGTATACTGTTCAGTAGTGAAGTGCACAAAAAAAAATCTATGTATACAGTTAATGTATTTGTGTAGCAATGTGTTGCATGTACTGCAAACAGAAAAAAAAATCATCGCAGTGAACAGAAGATTTTCTGCAAAAATGACATCTATGCCAAAAATTAATAAAAGATAATGGAATATACAAATTTTGATAACTGAATGGATCATTTCACACATGATGGCTCAAATGGCGGCACAGTGATGCAGTACACAGCAAGAAGGTGTCGTGGCTCAAATCTCCCAGCTGGGGCCTTTCTGTGTGGAGTTTATCATGTGTCTGTGTCTTGTGTCTGAAACACTGGTTTCAGCAGTCCAAGGACACGCAGGTTTGAATGTGAATGGTTGTTTGTTTCTATGTGTCAGCCCTGTGATGAACTGGTGACTTGTCCCGGGGTGTCAGCTGGGTTTGATTATAGCCCCCTGCAACTTTGAAGGATAAGCAGTTATTGAAAATGGATAGATTGATGGCTCAAATGATGAAAGAATGTTTAGAAGTTGAGAATAGTATGACGAATTCACTGAGGATCAGTTCTGATCAGCAAGTCATGTGCAAGTGGTTATTGTGCAGATTATATTTAATTTTTCGCATACATGTGCCGGAACACGTGCAATCTGCTTGAACGAATGAGGAATTAAAATCAGCTCTGAAAGAGATTTGAACTTACTGTTAAATATAATTCTCATTCAAGAAGTGAGCCAAAGCAAATGAGAAAAACTGTAAATTGCAGATACTCTGTGCCACATACATTCATGCATAAATACATAATAACAACAAACACACACACACACACACACTTTTAAAAAACAGCACTCATTTGCAGCATAAATAGCAGAAATATGCTTCACGTTAAAACTTGGCGCTTTTTTTATCATAATAATAGCAATAAAAATAATGTTATAATGTGTAATAATACAAATATAACTACACTATCACTTTACTCTTAATTGATGTATACTGCATGTATATCGTGTTAATTTTGTTTTTGTTTATTTCCTTGTTTATTTATTTAGAGAGCAGTTAGTGGTGTCCGGAATGCTGCACACAGTTTTCTGTAGTTGAGCTTGCAATAATTCAGTAACACATGCACTGATGTACATTTAACACTTTTAACACTTTTAACAGTTCCTCTGTGTTTTTAAACTAATAAACAAATGCATGCAATATTGTATAAATATAAGGTATAAACATAGAGGTTAGGGTCAGAGATGTAATTCTAAAATTCCCTTTAATTAACACATAAACTCATATGCAGCGTTGCTGGGGATGTATGTATGGTATGCTGCTATAAAAAAATCTTTTGAAGTGAGAAAATCAGGGAACAAAGCCTCTTGTAGACAGTTGCCAGTGAACAGCAGGAAATCCTTTGATAAGTGCACTGAGTTACTCTTTGAGTTTAACTCTCTGTGAGTTGAGCCTCTCTGAGTTTTAAACTTAGGGCGCAAAACAACTCCACTTTCAGTTCTCCACAGTACATACAAAAAAGTTCTGACTACTTAATGTGACGGAATGCAAGACGACGAGACATGTGAAGTTCTTGCAGGAGCACGTATGCTGCCTCACTTTGTTTTGTTGAGACAAAATTCTCCAAGAGCGCGGAGAAGACTTCAGTGATGGTTGAGCCGCTGAAACTGCACCCAGCGCGCCGCAGGCAACAAAGACTCCATCTGCCTGCGCAGGCTACAATCGATGTGAGCTTTGTGGGACTGCGCTCGCCACCTTCAGGAGGGAGGGCAATTGGACGGTGTCTCACACTCTGTACAAAAGTGATGGGCTGAGGTAGTTTATCAGCAGGATGCGGTCCACCTCATCCTCCTAGAGCTTAGAGCAGTTCAGAAGATTCTGCTTCACTTTGAAAGTCAACGAGGATAGTCAGTGCAGTGATATCAGTAAGACTTTATTTGGATAGTCTGCCTACAGATAGTTTATAGTATATAATGTACAAAATACATGTATAGATGGTTTTAACAGTTACAGCTGTATGTAATCCATGAACATACCGATGTCCTGAAACCTAATCGAACCTCAACCACATCTACAGTATAGGCAGACTATCCAAATGAAGTGTTGCCATGATATCTTATGTAGATCAGATAAACAGTCAGATCTCAGAACAGCTCAGAACAACACAACCACCTCATTCATTTGAATGAGGTCACTTTGTGCAGAAAGCCAATGCCAGGATATGCATATTCCTGGTAAATTACTCTGCAGACTGAATGTTTTCCTTGCAGATGCTTACTGTCCTGCAGTGCCTTTGCATCTGAAAAGGATTCAAACTCGTGGGTCTCTTTCTCTATCCAGACTTCCTGAATTGTATCTCATTATCTCACGGCTACCTGAAGCAACATGCCCACAGCGTTGCTGTTTTCGGTTTGATTGCCTACTTAGTCTTTGGAAGGAAGCACCTCTCTGTTTCCTCAACACTGCACCTGATATAATGTCCAGAGGAGGGTCTCGTTGAGATGAGTGGCAGCTCCATCTCGACAGAGTGACACAGCTCTGGCGTTGGTTCGACTGGCAGATAGCCAAGCTATTTGCATCCAGACTGAATACATTTTTTTTTTTTTTTTGGGTGGCGGATGAATGATGTTCTTCCCTCAGGGATGGACATATTTGCTAACCTGGTGTTGCCTCAGGGCGTGCTGTACATGTTTATATCTAAGGAAGCCATGATGCAACTGCTTCATAGTATCAGAACATAGGTACTGGCTCAACCTGGATCAGTAACTCAGCAGAGGTTATTCAGAGGTAAAGCCAGGCAAACACTGTACGGATTAAGCTGTATTTTAACCATGGATTGATCAGCTCCAACTAATTTCTAATTCCCCCCAACTAATTTAAATTTCTGCCAGATTAGTTGCTGTTTGATGTGCAGTTAAGAGGTCATCACGCCTGATTACAGTCTGAGTGATCAACCATCTGGCTGTTGGACAATGGCATAGATTTGTGTTGTGCCTGGAATTTGTGCACGTCCCAATTTCTTACACGGCTACTGTAAAAGATTCATAATAAACTGTGGTGAGTAGAAGTATTTTACATGCTGTGGCTAAAACTGCTTGGACACAGGCTGTTGTGATATAAAACTGAACTTTGCCGCAGAACAGGCACCATATTGTGTGCATCTTGAAGCCATCTGCGCCTCCATATTTTTCTTTTTTTTCTCTGCACTTTCTGTTCATAGTAGATGTAACACCTTCCTCTGTGTGTCAACGTTGTTCAGGGCACGGTTGTCTCGTTTAAATGAACTCTATTTTTCTTGTCAATGGACAAAACCGCTTACATGCTTATGTTCGGTGTGAGCACCCACGTCGTGCTTGATCTGTAGAGGGAGAGAACAAAAGTAGCAGGTGCAGTAAAGCAGTGTAGTGTGAGTTAAAGCGAGGCACAAATCGAATATAAAAAAAAAAAAACAGAGTGTCTGCCTAGCCTAAAGCCTAGATTATACTATATATATAATATCTGGTTTAAGTCACCTCCATTGTAGTTCTGGACTCTTAATAATCGGGCACTAATCTGTCTCTGGGCACTGTGGGAAGACCACAAGGGACTGACCACTAAAAAAGGCCAGAGCATTACACACCTACTCCTGAAAATGAAGCTTAGCAGAATCAGGACTATTTTCATACTCACTCATTGTTTACGTTCTCTCTCCTCTAGACTCCATGAGAGGAGGAGGAGGGTTTAATCACCAAACACTCATCACATTCATGACTTTACTTTCATTATTAGCATGTTAAATAAATGAATGTGATCATTGTTTAAGTCTCTGTTTCAATTAAGTCTCTCCTGATTGAACCGTTGTGTAGGCTTCTGATTAATGTGAATGCTGATTGTTGCATGTTGCTCATGTTGTTAATTGGTAACTAATCAAGTCGCCACTTTTGACTAAGGTATGCTGTGATGTCTGCAGAACAGCATTCAGTTGTAGGCAGGCGATTCTCACTTTGTCTTTTTATAGAATAAATATCAAAGCCAATCAAATATGCGCAAGCGTATATTCATGCCAAATTACTTTCTATTTCTACTTTTTATCGTGCTAATGATTGCTGTCGTGCAGTGACACATGCACGCACACAAACCTCTCAGGTGAGTCTGTCTTGGCCGCTCTTGCACTCACTCTCTCTCTCTCTCTCTCTGTCTCTCTCAGGAGTTCAGGTATAACAACACATTTCCAAAACTGACATTTAATCCAAGCAAACAAATCACCGTGGAGATCCCCCATCCATCCATGAGCGGAAATGTATTTATGGTCACATACACATACTGACGCACACACACACACACACACAGTGCATGCACACAGTCATGGTAATATTACAGAACATCTCTCTCAGAGCCCATCCAGACTGTCAGGGGAATATGCTTATTTGTGATTTTATTGGAGAAAACGGTGTCCTCCATTTCCATTATTGGCACCATCTCACAGCCCCCTGGGGTTGCAGGGATAGATGCACCTGTATGTCTGTGTGTGTGTGTGTGGGAGGCGGGTTGCGGGGGTTGTAGTTAGGTAGATATGGGTAATTCCTGTCTCTCTGTTGGATTTATATACATCGATTTCAAATTCAGATTTTGAACTCTAGTTATTCAGATGCTCTTCATGTAGCCAAGCATTAAGGAAGCATGACTGTGTTTGTATGTGTGTGTGTGTCTTGGCTTGTGTGTGTCTTGGCTTGTGTGTGTCTTGGTTTGTGTGTAATGTGGGGGTGGGCACTGGATAAATAGAGAAGAGAGAGAGATAGTCAACACTCCAAATGGAAGTTTTCTGACAAACTAAGCCGACTTAAAATGCTTACCAGGGGCCATATTGAATAAAGATGATGGGTTTAGCTAGGTGGTGGGGTTGGTGGGAGGGGGCTGAACTGGAGGCTGTGTGGGGAAAGGGTTACGCTAGGGACAAGGTGAGAAGTGGGGTATACAAATCTCTGAGCCGGAGGCGTTCATGAAAGCACTTAGGAATATAAGATTTATTATTTATTTATTTACTCGCCTATCAGAAACACAAGACGACCTCATGACACTTTATACAAAAGTTCGTATAGACCGATGGAGATGGCATGGCCTGTAAAGTGGAGTGTTATTACTAACTCAGACAATTAATTCAAGACGGATGTTAATTTACTCCTACTTATTCTTTTGTCTGTCTTCATTATCAGCACAAAAAAGTAATACAGTAAAAAAAAAAAGCAGCGAGAGAGCGATGGGAGGAAGAGAAGAAGACTTGAGGCCTCAGTGGGCTGCACTGACACTAATGATTTCTGACCTCTACCGGACAAACAGCCAGATTTCCAATCCTCTGTGTTCCTCTCTTCTATCTCTTCTCCTTCCGTTGTCTCGAGGGCATTGCTTCACACCATTATTTGGGTGGAATTAGCTTTTACCACCATCTTCCCTCTATTTGCCTCGCCTCACCTCTGCTCTGTTATCAGTTCCCTACTGCTTATTTTTTGCCCTGTCTTCTTTTCTCCTTTCTTTTCTTCTCGTTTCTCTTTTCCCCATTCCTTTCTTCTCCTTTTCTTCACTTTTCTCCTCTTATCTGCTCTTTTATTCTCTCCATTGTTCTCCCCCTCTCCTCTCATATCCTGTCCTCATGTTTTCTCCTTTTATTTCATTTCCTCTCCTCTTCATTCCTCTCCTTTGCTTTCTTTTCCTCTTTTCTTGTTGGCTCTCTTATAATCTCTGTCCTCTTTTTTTTTCTCCTGTGCTCATATTTCCTGTTGTTTTTCCTTCTCCTCTTCTTTCTCATCCTCTCCTCTCGTGTTTGCTCTTCTCCTCATACACCTTGATCCTTTCTTTGTGCGCCCCCACCCTTCTCCCATTCCCTCCCCTCCCTTTAACCCTCCAGGCTTCAGATGCTAAGGGATATGGCAGACTGAAGCTCCGTCCATCTCCATCTCTGCTCTCTCCAGACACTACCCCCCCCTCCTGTCCTCCTCCATCCCTCTCTACCCCTCTCTTCTTCCTTCCCTACGTGTCCAGAGGGTGTCAGCCGCCAGCGGTTACTCCCGTCCGTCCTGCTGACCACCAGTCCATGCAGCGGCACAGACACTGATCTGATGTGACAGCTCTCTCATTATTTAAAGTCAGAACTGCTCTGTGTGTTTGCCACTGTGTGTGTGTGTGTGTGTGTGTGTGTGTGTGTGTGTGAATGTGTATCTGCCCATCTGACTGCCTGCTTGTGTCTCTGCTCTTCTTTTCCAAGGGCCAATGAGAAAAGAGAAGAGGGATAATGAAGTGAGCATTTGATTGGGAGCCAGAGAACCATATCAGTGTTAAAGGGAAAGAGAGAGAGCGAGACATTGATGGTCTTGTTTGAGTAGGACAGTCTATTCCTCATTGAACCAAATTGGAATCGAGAAAGAGGAAACAAGCAAAAAAACACCTTAAATTATTTGCAGTCGGATTTTTCTGCACTGCTTTTTGTCTCCTCCTGGTTAGCCCTCAAACCAACCACTTTGCTTATCGATGACTCCTTTGCAGGGTGAAGAACACAATGTGCATCTTAACTTGTAGTTGAGATGCACAGGAGGCAAATCTATCAACCACCTTAATGGTGTAACCTAGCAACACCAATTGTTGTTTAGCAACAGTTGCAATTTTGGAAGGTTGCTGAAATAGAGATTCAAACCCACCCTGTCTCAGTTCTCATGGACAGCCAACCGTGACGGCAGCACAAGTGTCCACTTTTCAAAGTATAAAGCAAATGTCGTGCCAAGAGGCTGAATTTGAGATTGGAACTCTCCCTCTCTCTCTCTCTCTCTCTCTCTCTCTCTCTCTCTCTCTCCCCCTCCTTCACTCAAATATTCTCACTCACAACTCAAACAAAGAGCTTTTGACTTTTGACTTCCATTTGGCCACCAACCACCGAGTCCAATATTACCTAATAAATATCAGCCACATTCGCAAACACCCGGACACACACACACACACACACACACACACACACAAACAACACCCACATTTCTATGGAGGTAGAAGCACTGGCTCCATTTACCTTAGCAGTGTAGCTCTCAGATGCCCGGGCCAAAAGCTAAATTGAAGTGACCCTGAGTCAGCTTAAGCAAACCTGAGAGAAGAGGGAAAAAAGTCAAGTGGAGAGGAAGAAATGAAAGAGAGAATCAAATAGCTGAGGCCAACATGTAGCTGGCAGATACAGAGTGTCAACAGGGGTGCTGAGATGTGTCGGTCATGTGCAGCGTGACGCTTCTCCTGGATTTCCCATGACTTGCAGAGTTTAGGAATGATGACAGTATATATATATATATACATATGGCTGATGAGCTCCGCAACGTAGACTTCAAGCTCTCACACACACTTTTACTCGCTTTCTCCCTCTCTCTCTCACACACACACATTCTTAGGCCTCTCTATCCCTGCAGATATAGGAGAGACACTATATACACCTGTGGCCTGTGGATGTAATGAGGTTGGAGAGAGCACAAGCTTCTCCTAGGGCTCTAATACCTGTGTCTATCTTTGTTGGTGTGTGCGTTTGTTAGCTTCAATCCTGTGTTCCATTGTGTGAGTGGGCCTGTGTGTTGGTGTGTGTGTGTAACCCTCTCCGGGCTGTAATACATGGTGGACTATTTCAGACCATGCCCCTGAATCGGTCACCATTCATATTGGCTGCTGGCTGCCTGAGGGCTGCTGCAGCCCTTTGACAGATATTAAAGGAAGGAAGTCCGCCAACAGCAATTCTGTATGAGGAAACACAATCGGAGCCATGACTTTATTGTCTTAAAGGTGCAGTTCAACCAAAAGTAAAGTCGAAAGGGAGGTTGGAAACATGATTAAATGAAGAAACAGTGTGTGTGTGTGTGTGTGTGTGTGTGCAGGGTAGCATGGCTCTATTGCAGATTTATTGTCTGTTTGTTCAAAATCAAGTCAAAGGAAGAGGTAGTGGTGCAAGAAAAAGTAACAAACACAAGCATCATTTATTGTTATACTGGTTCAGGAGAGCTGAAATAAAGGTAGAGAGGCGGGCTGCCTGCAAATTCAATCAAAGACTGATGGGAAGAAGTCAAATGAAGACAGGGAGAGAGTCATTACTTTACACTGTGTTGTTTGTTGCTCTAAGTCCAATGAAGGAGGAAGACACTATATTTCAACAACGACTGTCTTTTTGAAACATATGAAGGGAAAACAACTTGGACAAGAGTAGCATTAAGTGTTTGTCAAAACATGTGACAAACGTGCTTAATTCTTAACAACAGACTCTAGTCTGGCAACCCACATTACGTTGAAAAGTAAATTGAAATCATAAGACTTTCATTAAACTCTACAAGACGCATAACTCACTTCTTTGTTGTACGTTCGTGTGTTTTAAAAGCACCAAAGCTTTCATCTAAAAGGAAAAGTCCCAAAAGTTTCCCGTTATTCTATCTTCAGAGATATACTCATGATCCAACAGGTGCCATTTGTCTGCAAAAACAGCATTTAGATTCAACGTTTACACGTACGAATCGCAAAAGAATCAGAAAGAAGTTACAAACATTGGTTTTGTCTCGGAAATATGTATTCCTGCCAGGCAGTACATCACAAAACTGATAGATAACTTTTCCTCAGAGTTACGATGTTAGTTAACCATCCTCTCAAGTAAATCTTTTGTGTTTCTTGCTGCCGTCAGTGGACTTTTCTGGTCTTGGTGGTTCGGGTTTGAACATTTGCACAGCAGCAGCTGAAACTAGAGTGATTTTTATTCTCTGGACGTCTACACGTGCTCTGTCAATGAGTGTTTTGTCAAATCCCCCCTCCTCCTAACAGACATCGGTTCAACTAGCCAAAGAGTGTCTGTGGGTTGGCAGGTTGCCATATTGGTTATGTCCAGTACAATTTTGTCTCTGGGTTGCGATATGAAGAGCTCAAATGTGGATGACATGAATTGTGGCAAAGCTTTTAAGCTCAGGATCCATTCTGATTACATGTTACACTGAGAGCTGACAGTCTGCCTCAGCTTTGTTATGATGATGGTGACTCATTAAAACCATCTTTTTTACATATCTGTGGGTTTGTTTTTTTCATGTCTTGTGAATGGGCTTTTGCTTTTGTACCAAATGCGGTGTAGATCTCGCTCTAAATCATCTTCCTCTATAAATCTGTCCAGAGTAAACAGCGGTGGTTATTACCTGGTGAATCATCTCAAGCTCATTGTTCAGATTCATTCTCCTTTACTAAACCATACAGACACAAACACCTGCACACACAGTATGCCTGCATCTGGCTTCTTTCAAAACTAGTTAGTATTGCTGGCTCGCTGGTAAGTGTATTGATCATATTCTCCCACGAGAGAATGTAAAACTGGGTTTTTATGCACCTACTTGAATCAAAATTTGACCTGTTTCTGACCCACCACACACACACACACTTGACTCATCAGTAGCATTTCGTAACCCTGGTATAAAACCTATCAACATGAATCTGGAGGCAGCAGAAGCAGCATTTTGAATAAAATCAATCAACAGAAGTCTGCAGGTCAAAATGACCCATGGCATCAATTCTGTATACAAAAACACATCCTCGTGTTCCATCATAGAATCTAAGCAAATGGTTGTCAATGAACAAAAATCAATACATTTCAAGGATTGAACTATGCTTTCCTCCGGTCAAATGGAGAATGTAAAACTGGCTCATGAACATTAAAGGGTTAAAGATTTTTTTTAGTGTACTCAGTGTGGAGAAGATACAATTCTATGTTTGCAGATGTTTGCAGGTGTTCATGTTGTTTCGTCTACACTGTGGACCAAAAAACGATGACCTTGTCAAAGATTACCAAGCTGTTAAATCTACACCGCCCTGACACGACTGCAGCAAACTTTCACAAAGGTATGTACTCCAGTTTCTGGTGGTGAATTTTTGCACGGATATTCAGCTGGATTGCACCTGACGAGTGCTCCTGACAGGTAAAGCAGAAAAAAAAAAGTAGCTAAAGTCTAAAGACGGGTTACAGAAAATCCTCTGAGCGCATTAACTTTCTTTGTCATACGCTGCAAATCCACAAATCCACAAAAGGAAGCTTGGACAATTTATCAGAGAACTGCTTGAAAAACAAAAACAAAAGTGACATGACACGAGCAAATTACTTCAGTTTTTCATTTCAAGACAGTCGACGCAAATTAATTATTACCACAAAGCTCTTGTTAGTTTTCATAGTATGAATGTTTCTTTGTGTTTACATCACTGTCATGAAGTATTTGCTTTGTTTTCAATTAACAAACAGTCCACTTTTCTGAGATGGATAAACACAACATTACAGGTGTTCTTGTCATTATGTCTACCTTGTGTCTGTATGTACGATGTGTAGTGTAGACTGTCAAAAGGCGGTGCAACAGTTTTAAGAGCAGCACCAGAGAATTAATCTAAATCTACAACTCAACTGAGGCCAAGGAGTCTAATTCAAACTTCCGCTGGTGTCTGTCACCCGTTCTAATTAGGTTATCTGAAAAACTGCGTGCACACAAATGGGCCCAGAGAAATACACACATACAGTGCAGCGAAACAGGACGAAAGATGGACACACACAGCCACGCAAACACACACAGAGAAGTCATATACTGTACACAGAAAAACACACACAAACCGTTTGGGTGATAAACGGTGAGACTGTGAAAATTACTAGTGAGATCCATCCTGAGCCCAGCAGCCAACACCGGAGATCAATAATAATTTATTGGTAACTTTCTTTCTTTTCTTTTTTTATCCCGTCCTTTCGAGTCTGCAGAGAGAGAAAGAGAGAGAGAGAGAGAGAGAAGACAGGATGAAGAAAGTCTGATGTGTGTGTGTGTGTGTGTGTGTGTGTGTGTGTGGCCTTGGAAGTTGATTAAAAACAGGTGCAGTGACAATCGCATCAAAGTGATGGAAGCCTTGTGTGCATGTGTGGCTCACACTGTGTGTGTGTGAAGTGTGTGCACGTCAATGGCTATTGATTGTTGATCATAATTCTCTCTGTGCAGTCCAGGCCTCTCCATCACAACAATTCACTGGAGTCTGCATTGACTTATGGGTCGCAAACTTCTGTCGGCACTAACATGCTCTAAATAACAGAACAGAGGGAACTGATAGATGGATATCGAGAGAGACAGAGAAAGAAGAGAGAAAGAAAAAAACGGGAATCCATTCTATAGAAGTTTATTTCAATTTCCAGCAGATTCCAGCAGCAACACGGTGTGAGAGCTGTAATGTTGCTCAGTCATTGTGAGAGACCCATGGTTTGTTTTGCTGCCACATCCAGCCCTCAGCCCCTGTCCTTGCCTTGCATTCTAGCGCCCTCGATTGACCAATTTCAGGTACTGCAGGGATGAAACAGCAGAATTTAGAGCCACCCCATTGACAGCAATTCATTTCTCATGCAACGAATCAAACCACGAATGTAGCGAGGCGTCGCCATGGTGTTGCTAAGGAAACGCAAAGGCATTATTACACACATTATCAGACGACCAGAACCCCTGAGGCGGTTCACAGGCATTATGGTGGTTTGTTACTAGGAGTACTGGGAAGAGAAAAGAGGAGGGAAAGGAGAGAGGAAGGGAGGGAGTGAAGGAAAAAGAGGTACATGTCAGAGACCATGACTGACTGCAACAAATGAAGAAGACAGACAGCAAAGACAAATAGCTAATAAAGACTGACAACTGAGCAACTGATAGGCAGGCAGACTGCGAGAGAGACAGCTGGACAGAGCGTTAGACAGATATTAAGATGGAGAGGATAAAAATGAGACAGATATGAGAAAAAAAAAAAAAAAACATTCAAAGAGCCAGATGGAACATAGACGTCCAATAGGCACATGGACAAACAGAGGAAGACAGGCAGATGAACAGACAGGCTGACAGACAGATAGACGGACAGGCAAGCTGACAAATAGGCAGACTAAGAGGACAAAATGAATCCATAACCCATAAAGCATTCTTCCATGGTCAACATACATGCAATCCTCTGGCCACCTGGTTGGATTACACTGTGTACTGGCTGTCAGGAAAGCACACGCACACACACACACACACTGCTTTCTGTTTTGTCAGGCTACACTATCACCCGTCACGAGTTGTCTTCCAGGGTTCTTTTGCGCAGACCAAACTTCACATTGTGTGCCCACATGCCTGTGTGTGTGTGTGTGTGTGTGTGTACAGTATGTGTGTGATGAATACAGTATTTAGTGCAGTGTGATTGGAGGAATATATAACAAAAGGTCAAGCTGTCAGAAAAACAGCCAAGTTCATAGAGCCAACAGCACTACAGAATACCAAAGATCCTCCTCTGCCATCGTGCAGTCTGTGCATGTGTGTGGACACCTACTGCTTCTAATGCCTGTTTACTATACCGGGTGAAGTATGTGTACTTTCAACTGTGTGCAAGACAAAGAAAGAAGCTCACACTCTCTTTTTTACGCAAACAACACACACACTCACACACACACACCGGCTCAATGCATCTCTGCATGATTCATTCACCATCCGTTTCTTTGCCGTGTGTTTACCCGTACTGTGAGCAAATCGATTAACATGCTCCACATGTAAACGGACGGATAGCGAGGGAGAGAGGAGATGAAAGCGGTGAGGAGCCGTTAACGCCGCGACTCCTGATAAATGCATAGACCCCTCATTATTCTCTAAATGGAAAAGAATGATTCCTTGACTCCCCTCCCATCCACTTTCCCTCCTTTTCACTGCCCTCGTCGTCTCCCTGACCTGATAAAAGTTTCAGCCCCTCTCCCTCCCTCCATGCTTCTTCTCATTTTCTCTCCTCCCTCCAATTCTTCTGCGGTTTATCCAGCTCTTCTCCGCTCGGCCTCATTTCTCTTCTCCTTGCCACTCATTTCACTTACTTATCCTTTCCTTTTTCCTCATTCCTTCCTTGTATCCCTCTATCCTTCTCTCCTTTTCCCCTTCCTACTTCAACACTCCTGCCTTACACCCCTCCTTCCTAACCCCCAGCTTTCAGCTTTCCTCCCTTCTCCCACTCTACATGTCACAGGGTATCATGGTTAATTAGCCAGTAGTGGATTTGGACTCTCATTAGCGTTTCAGCAGGAGCGAGGGATGCCTTCGTTCTTATTCTGCCAGTGTACTCCTCTTCGCCCCTCCACCTCCACTTTTCATCCTTCTCCCTCTTCCTCCATCTTCTCCCTCTCTCCCTTCCTCCTCCTGTCTGCCTCTGAAGGCAGGATAAGCCAGGCCTTGATTGGTTGTCCTGAACTTTAACTTGTTCCCTTTTTGCTTTGATGAAAAGTTTGGCTTTTTTCCTACCGAGGAAGAAGGGACGCGTGCCAGTTTGTGTCTGTGCTTGATAAACTACCAGAAAGTGTCACTTTGAAGTGGGACCTACATTGTCATCTTCCAGCGCTTTATGCATTTTATTAACATGTGGTGTCATAAATAAATTGTCACTGTTTGGCATGCTTAACATATGTGCTTAATTTAAGTGAAAATTAAGTCAGTTTTAAGTTTTAAAGGAGGTTATTTTACATTCTGGCCATGTGTGTGTACAGTATGCGTGAAATAATAATTCTTATGCAGCAGGTAACCCACCATTTAAACTCTCCTCTTTGTGTTGATTTGGATATTTGTGCTCCGATTCTCCACCATTTTGTCTCCAGGTTGTATTTTGTGCTGCTGAGCTTGTAAATGGCCTCTCCCAGTGAGACTGCACCTGCATTAGTCAACCTGATAATTGTGATTAATTATAGTAACACTCACGAGAGCGCACGCACACAGGCGCACGCACACACACTCATAACCTCGCACACCGAGGCAAGGATAAAGCAGCGAGCGTGGCTCAAAGCTACAAGGTAACTTTGTTGAGTGGCTCTCTTGGACTCAAATATTTACCAGCATGTGCGCACGGACATTCCAAAATATTTGGAGAGACTAAATGTGTTTAATTTATTTTTCTAATGCAAGTAATTCCTTTGTGTGCACACAAAAGCTGGCATATTGTAATGCCTATTGTGCATGAAGAGCATTGTTGTTCACCAGCTGCTGGCTCATTTTATACAGAAAACATTGTATTATACCTGTCCCGCTCCCTCCAAGGACTTTCATCCTAGCTGTGTATTGTTTAACTTTTTTGCTGCACAGTGATATTTACAACCCCTCTGACATTATAAATGGCTGTACTGGAGCCATTCTGCAGAGGAGAAATGTATGCATCTATATGACAGGTGAGTGTGAATTATAGGATCGATGGCAGAATACACACACACTGTCAGTGGCTGCCTTGTCAACGCTGATTGCAAGGGAACACATAGAAAACGGCTCGATCCATGCTGATGTTCATGATGTATTGTGTATCAAATTACAGATTTATAGTTTTATATTCGAAAAACAGAGGAAGCACTCACAAGCATTGTGGGTCTGTTTACGTTGTTGTTTTTTTGTGTGTTTGGTTTAATTAGGTTCACACTGCACAATGACAGGCTCGTAAAGTCACGTGGGTTCAAGTACCTTTCTTAATATGCAGTTTTGTAGAGAGTTGAGTACCGTCAGAGGTTAAAACACTCTTAATTGAAGAAGAATGGCACAGACTCATGAATGAGAGATGTGTATTTTTTTTTTTTTGCCATAATTTCCCCTCTCAGAGGATTAGCAGCATCACTTCACACAGTCGAAGCTTTTCCCAACAATCACTCTTTTGTGTTTTTTGTTTTTAGATGAAAGGATAGATTCCACTCTCATATCTGTAGGGTAAATATTAAGCTAGCACCGGCAGCCAATTAGCTCAGATTGACGTTTTTACACTTTGGTTTTTGTGTGGATTAAACAAAGCAAGATATGAAGTGTTAATTTGTCAGTTTCAGAGGTGCTAGCCTGTGGCTTGTGTTACTTTTAGAAAGAGCTAGGCTAGCTGTTTCTAAAAGTAACACAAGCCACAGGCTAGCAGACTGGTTTCAATGTGCAACATGTATCTTAAGAGGTTACATGTTTCTTTCTTACCAATTTTGATAGAATGTGAGAGAATTTTAGATTTTTCTCCTTAGCCCAGACATTGCTATTTCATTCCATGCATGGCTGTGCTGTACAAAAACCAATTAACAGTTTCAAACTCCTGAAACTTGCTTGAGTTCATCATCATTCATCACAGTGAACATTGAACAGTGATTCATTCTAGTCAAAGTTACATTCCTGTTGCACAGCGCTGCAGTTTAAACACAATCTTATTTGAAAGGTCTGAGATTCATTACCTCATAAAGAATGCTAAATCACAGCAAAAGTGCAAAAACACTGGTATGGTTGTATAACAACAGCTTCATTGTTGACATTCATAGCAGGCAGCCTGAGACTGCAGCTGAAAGCTTCACGTGTACATCTTTGCAAATCAAAGCTGGATACAAGCCACTGAGGGAGTTGAAAGGATGAGGGCTACTGTATGTAACACACACATTGTTCTGCATACACAATCAGACATGAACATTTTTGTCATGTGCAGTACACACCCGGACTCGAGTTGATCTTTAGGTGAACGGATGGGATCAGAGATACAAAGGGGAGGCAGGCCAACCGTCAACCTTGGCACATCTCCAAACAGAGAGACAGATAGAGAGAGAGAGACAGACAGAATGAAAGAGAGAGAGAGAGAAAGGAGGAGAAAGAAAGAGAGAGAAAGAGGGATGGTGATAGCCTCACTGCAGTATGTCAGATCTGGGCTGTACGCCAGGTGAGCTCTCTCACATGTGACTCTGCAGTGTTAACTTCAGCTGCCCAGCAGGACCTTGGCAACTCTCAGTATATATGAGCGTGTGTGTGTGTGTGTGTGTGTGTGTGTGTGTGTTCATCAGCACAGGTGCGTATACGTCTGTGGTGAGCATACACCTGTGTGTGTGTTTGAGTGCTTGTGCAGTATAGTGGCTTCAGGCCAGTGGCCGTGTTCACATCACAGGCAGAATTTCATTGCCAGAGTTCTGGAGGTGATCAATTGCAGTTGAAATAGCGCTACCTGCAAAAACACAGCGGCTTCTCTCGCCCGTGTTCCATCTTTTCACTCAGTTTCTCCCTTTTTCAACTCAGCTGCACCATCCCTGCATCCTGCCTCCATTTTTTAACCGGTGGTTTGTTCTTCCCAAACTGTAAAAAAAAAAAAATGGTTAGATGAAGCTATTAAACAACAATTTACCGTTTGGATCCACAGCAACTATACACATTACATTATATCTTCAGACATGCAGAAGCGTCCCAGAGCTTGCAGTGAACCCTTTTACAGAAGCGCTGAACTGAAACTCTAAATTAAATGCATAATGTTATGTCCGGAAAAATATGCAAAAAGACAGATTTCATCCACTGCTTGCAAATTGGTTAACAAAGGTAATCTTGATCTTAATTTTCATCCGTGCTGTACTTCCCGTTTCATTATTTTCTTTCCTCATTTCCCTTACTCGAACTCCAATTTCCTCAATTAGCCTTCTGCTTCTACTCAACCCTCCTCCCTCCCTCCCTCCCTGCCCTCTGTGGTCACTTTTTTGTTCCTCAGATCTGTATTTCCTTCCATATCACTGCGTCTTTCCTCCATCTTTTCTCCTCTCCCTGGTGTCCCCACGTAATTACAGACCTTACACACACCCTGTTCTCTCAATCCTAAATCCACTGCTCGCTCCCTAAGCTATTAGTATTATCCAAAACTTCTTTGCCAAGCTTAGCTGACAGCACGTGTGTGTGTGTGTGTGTGTGTGTGTGTGTGTGTTTGGTCAAGAAGGCGGCTCATATTTCTACTCATGTCAGGTGATTCCTGGTAGAGACAGGCCAGGGTCACACTGGCAATGAACCTAATAAAACACAGCTCACATGAGCCACTGGCGATGTAGACACACATGCGCGCAGGCAAACCTGAAATCAAAAACAGGCACAAACCTGTTTTTCTGCCTCGCTTTCAGTTTTACGTCTGTACGATTGCAGGGTATAAAAGTGTGCATTAAAATGTTACATGCTTCCATGGATGTGTCCACCACAAACGTAAAGGAAACACCTGGATGCACCAGAAAAAGGAACAGATAAATTGATATGTGTGTCTTTGCGAAATATTTTATTCTAGAAGCTGTGACGTCAGGATTACTCATAAAGCCAATTCTAATGCACCATAGGTTGTGAGCTAATTGCTAACAGGCCAGCCCGAATGGACACTTTAGTGTTATGGTGTTATGGTGACATTTAACATTAGACTTTTGACATGCCTCGTAGGTAATTTTCGACTATGATAATTTAGCTAACTTTAGCTAGCAACAATAAAAGTCTGTGATATGCGTCAACCGATCGACCTGTGATGTGATGTGAATAACATCACTGTCAACTGGATTAATGTTATTTTATTTAACTTCTCATTGAACACTAGTCGATATTCATATCTCTGTCATGCTCAATTTCACAGCAGAAATAAACGTGTTGCCTGGTTCAGGTAACGGTTTTGGTCTCTATAGCTAATGACAACTGTGAGGCGTTACTTCTTGATTGACAGGTAAGTGCCGTTACAGGATGGCTTATTGGAGCTCCCAGGCGTCATTCGGCCCATCTTAGGTCCGCTGATTTAGATTAACCGGGCAGAAGAAGTAGTACATCCAACATGGCGGCAGCCAACGCAGCATATTTTCAGCTTCAAAACAGCGCTTCAGGAACTTATGGGTGACGTCACTCAGGCTCTGTCCATTCTTTATACTGTCATTGGTGTCAACAAATCGACCTGCGATGTGATGTGGATATCGCCACAGTCAGCTGGATTAATTTGTTTAACACCATCGATATTCATATCTCTGTCATTTCCATGATTACCATATATAAAGTGCCTGCTGTGTACTAGCAGAACGCTTGTCTGCCTGTCTATACACGAGTTGCACAGTGAGAACATGCAGATGCAAGTAAGTAAGTGGAGAGTTGCATCCGAGAAGACTTTTAGCTCCTTGAGCTTATTTTTCTAGACTATTTTCTCTGTTTACGGGTGTTTCATTTCATTTCAGTTTAGTGGTTATATTGTTATTTACGAGCTTACCAACTGTCTGTAGCTGTTTGCCAACCTGCCTATACAGTAGTTAGCAGGTTTGCTAAGTTAACTGTAAAGTTCAAAAAGTTTATTCAGAAGAAGCGTTTGTACCATTGCCTCCATGTGAGTAAACTATTATTTTATGGAAGAGTTTATACTCAGGTTAAATAAAAGTAGACATTGTAAGCTAATTAGTGCTATATGGTGCAAATTTGTGGGTTAAGTTCAACAATGTTGAGTTTGACACCAAAACTTTCTGCAGATTTACTTCACCCTGCATGCAGATTTCCTTTATTAATTGATCACACTGTGAAATTACGCCGTTTTGAGTGCTCGTGTGATAAAGTGTGCATACAGACACTAGTGTGTATGCGTAGTGTGTATGTGTGAATGTACTGTACAGTACGTGGGATGCATATTCACCCTTTTCTTCTGGATGACTTTCAAAGATTGTGCCAGTTGATAGGAGTTTGGCCCAGCTTTCATTTGGCAACAGAAGCAGAAAAATACCACAAGTCATAGAGGAGCAGAGACTGCTTGGCTCAGCTGTAACAAAGTATTTACATTGAGTATGTATTACATCGTACTTTTACCATCATTCACAGCCTCCCTTTTGTAAATCAGCTTCTCATTCTCTGGAAAAAAAATGGTAATAAATAATAAAATAACTGCTATAGTAATGTCACAAAATTGTATAAATTTGCTTGAATATTTCCATTCTGTACAGTGTTGAATACAAAAGAGAAACAATGACCACAATTTCTGAATCCATCTGTAATTATGTCAGTGTGCTCTCGGTCCCTGACCTCACATTATCTAAACCTGCAGCTGCTTCATAATATATATGTTTTGTTTAGTTTAAACCGAGTGTCCCCAGTCATGGTTATTACTGCCTGACTTATCAAAGAAGTCACAGTGAGCATGAAAGGCATACTAAAACTTTCCTCTGACTCCCCGCAGCCACTGAAAAGGCAAAAAATAACGATTGATATTAATCTGCCCAGCCGATCGATGAGGGAACAGTGCTGAGCTCCTCTTGGAATATCACAGTCTCGTTTACAACAGAGAGAGAGAGAGAGGAAGAGCGGGCACGGGAGGAACGCTCTGGCATCTGTCCAAGGATGTTTATGTTAATTTTGAGTGGCCCAGCGGTGGAGGGCTGCCGGAGACTGTATCGTTAATGAAATGGAAAGGAATGAAAGCCTTATTAATGATCTGTAATCTTCTAAAGGTGATTTCTTTATAAATGAGAGTAGTCCGGAGATTCTTCCATTAGTGGGAAGAATTTAAAAAGGAGGGACTACGCTGCAGCTATGCATGTGCCCGACGTACAAAGAAAATGAGGAAAAGAAGCACAGGCCCGCTGCCTCGCAGACACTGCACTCAAATTCAATACCAGTGCCTCTTGCATTTAATGTCAGCATCACTGCAAATACCGTTTGAGATCTGTGCTTTTCGAAACATCAAAACATCAAAAAGCGAATCTTCAAGCTACAGTTGGAGGCCTGCTTGATCTCCCAGGGACCGACTTTAATCTTTACAGCGTCTGTTTATACCAAAGATGGCTTGAGCCAAAAAAAACATCCCTACAATATTGTGTTCTTTGTGACGACCTGAGGCTTGTAAGCAGTTTGGGGCGGCAATCCTTAAAATCTTACATTATTTTACAGGCTTACTATATCGCTATACATTAAAGATAAGGTCTTACACTCTCTGAAGTACAAGAAAATACTCTCACATCAATGGACCGGCAGGCATATACACACACACAAACACAAACACACTTTCACATTCACACACAGAGAAACACATGCTCAACTTCTCAGGTTCTTTGACTGCAGTATGGCCGTAAAAACAAAGTATTGATTGTAAGAGAGGGCAGCAGAGATCTTTGACACGTAGCTGAATTGTGCCTCTGATAATGGGATCTCTTCAAGTTCCACTCCAGTAGAATGGCTTCCAGCGGCTTTCTGCCCAGCTCCCTTACACTTTATTCTACTTTTGTCTCTCCAAAACGATCCACTAGGCCTTGAGGAAAACTGAGCGTGACCCACTGTCCCAAGTTAGAGCTCTTAACCTTTGAGAAGTGGATACAGAGACTTGGATCATGATGGGACGGTGCTGTGATACTGTATATATATTTATATAATTTATGGTCCTCATAGGACCTGATATCGGGGTTGTCTGGGAGGGGCAGGTTCATATTTTTTACTGGGGGGGTACAGCTCCATCCAAGGGGGATATGAAATTACAGTATAATACAATGAAAACTGTGCATAACAAAATACTACAAATAATCATTAATATGAGACATATTATATGAGACATAATTCATTTTGTTTTCAGTTCCAATTATAAAATCAGGAAAAAATGATTCACTTTCATCTGTATCTAAAAAGTGAGACCAATTTATTGTAGTGCTAGTGATAATAACTATTATCTGACTTTATATAAGTTAGAACCTATACTTGTACTACAAATAACTTTATCAAACTATATTATCTGATTTTCATTTCTCTAAACATTACATTCACAACTTGCTATATTTTAAACTTGCGAGGCAGCTGGACTTGCCCGATCTGATGATTTTGTAAACTTGTGAGAATCCATCTTGCCAAGTTCAAACTATGTATTCGTGTCTACAGCAACAGCTACAGCTGACAGCAACAGCATGACTACAGGCGTGGATTAACACTGGGTGAGAGTGAAAACACCTGTTTGTCTTTGTTTTATGGTTTGTTGATCTGATTGGATGAAGTGATTATGCTAACAGATAAATCACACAATGTACAGGCAATGCAGTTGTGGTCTTGACTGGTCTTGAAAGAAAATCCTGAGACGGAGACAATGCAGAGTCCTCCGAAAAGTGGTCTAGAGACCAAGACTGATATAGAGTCCTACACCACTGCCTGTGATAATTAAAGCTTAAGGTATCAAATGTAATCTAAATCAATCCTGCTTACAGCTCCAAGTCTCCTCTTTTGAAGTTAATGTTACTGTAGATAACAGTATAGTTTCACAGACTGACAGCAGACTGTTTGGTATCTGTTAGAGTTTGCTCTTGGCCAATACTCAACTCTTATATCTCGACATACAGGCCTGGAAAATGACCCGTACCGGCAGCTATTGTTGGCTTGTTTACTGGCTGACAGACTCATCATTCTAGTGATCTTTTGTAACTGTAAAAACATGCCGACACTACACACAGTCACATTTCACTTACTAAAAACAGATTACAGTAGTTTCATTTTGAAGTTCACCTAACTTCATTATTTGCTTTGTTTTTTCTTCAGTTCTGAACGAGAGTGAAGCAAACTCAGTCAAAATACTGTCAGAATTCACTGACAGTGACAGAAATTAATGTCAATCGAAGGTGACTTTTATAGTGAGTTGCGAGATACAATCCAGCTGTTTGCTTGTTAGCTGTCACTCCCATACATTTGTGACCTTTTTCCCCCTGCATGCTGTTTCCACAGGTTATTTTAAGACGTTTAGATAAATAACAGTTTGCTTTTGCCTTCCACAATTTAACAGAATAAAATCCTTATTAGCACACAGGAGAACTTTTGATTTTTCCCCATTGAGTTAGTGTCACTTGACATCACATCTCTCGGCAAAATCAAACGCGTGTGTTCCTATGTGATTTGTTTGTGATCGTTTGCATCAAACAGGTGTGAAAGCGGAGTTAAAAGACATATTTTTCCATATGCAACTTATGGGTAATTAAAACCAATTTGTGGCATAAAATCCACTGCTTCTCCAATTAGCATTATCAAGTAATGAGAAGTGAAGATGGAGGCGGTCACCCTCATCCATCTGCAAATCACACATCACAGCCCAGTTCTAAGGCCACCTGGGAATGCATCCAGAGTGCTTTTTTCCTTCTCTTCTTCCTCTCTTACTTACTCTCTCCACACACACACACACACACACACATATATATATATATATATATATATATATATATATGTGTGTGTGTGTATATTGCACATTATTTACCAAACAGCGAGAAGAGACATCCAGCATGATGTGTTTATTCACTCAAAATGATTTCCCTGGACACAGCAGAGCTAGCGTGCTAAGTTAATTGAATCTGGTCTTAATCCGTGCCTTCCCCCTGTTACCCCCCCATACCCACCACCTCACCATTCCCACAGTCTCTAGATATTTCTGTGCTTAGGCCCGGTGGGGGCCTGTAAGTTTAAGTGGTGTTAAATATTTACAGAAGAGAAGGTATTAATTCATATTTTACTGAAAAAAAAAAAAAAGTCTCTTATTCCTCTGTGCTCTCAGTCAGGGCTCCTGTGGGAGTGAGTGGGAGTGAGAAAAGAGATCGGAGGAGAAACAGGGTAGATGAGCATGCAGGATTCATGTTTTTGGCTTGTTTGAGATGGTGGACAAAGCTTGCACTGAGAATGAATTGCAGAGGTTGTAGGACTGCGTGCCTGCATTTGGAATTAAAGGATTAAAAAAAAAAAAAAAGCTTTACTTCCTTTTTAATAAATATGTTTATAAGAGAAGTCACAGTTAATATCTGGTGAGATATCAAAGTGCACAGATGGAATCCTTAGAAGCATGACTCTAGGGGTGGCAGACTGAAATATCTCAGCAACTATTGGATGGATTGCCATGACATTTGGTGCAAATATCCATGGTGCCCAGAGGATGGATCCCACTGACTTTAGTGATTTTTCATCTAGCCCCACCAGCAGCTCAAAGATTCCACTTATGCAGTACAATACTTCATTTATCTACAAGATAAATTAGCACAAATTTTGGTCAATATATAAATGTCCCACATACAATTCATTCCACTGACTTTGGTGCTGCCCTTACCTTTCCCCTGGTGTCACCATGATGTTGTAATTGGTGTTCATAACTGTTAGATGGATTACTATGGAGCAGATGTTCATGGTCTTTGTAAACATTAGTGATCCTCTGCCTTTTCATCAAGCACAGTCATTATGTCCAATACTTATTTTGATTCATGACCAGGGTCCAAAATTAACCTTTTGGTCTTAAATTCCAGTGGCTGGTAAACTGAATTTTTTTGTTTTTTTCCAAGTAGCCATAAAACTGCATAAGATACAATGTCAATAAAAACAATGTAATTACTAATTAAATAAGCATAACCATAGCAGCGATTGTGATACATTGAATGCATCGATTGAATGTTATATAGTACGTTGGAGGTGTTGAAATGGTGGGTGCCAATTTTGGACCCCATTTTAGACCAAATACTGTAAATAACGGTCCCATCAGCCTCAGCTTTACCTTGTTTAGTGCTACTTCACATGTTAGCATTTGTTAACATGCAAATACAAGGTTTCATAGCTTGATAAAAACAAAGACTGTAAGTTAAAAAAAGAGGGCTATTTGAAGACTTATTCAAGCATAAAATCATCACTTGAACAGTTTCTATTGGCAGCAATGCCAATTCTGACGGTGCTCTCTGTTATTACATTTGCTTCACTATGACTGCTAGATAAAAAAAACAAACTTTTTTGGGGACCACAACATTTATTTAAATAAATCAGTTTTCTTAAGCCTAAAGTGAATTTGAACTCTTTGTACGATCATGGTCACCTGCTTTGCTCTGCATTAGTCTGTTTTTGTAGTATTTCTGTTTCAATCATTTATTTTCTTTCTACCCTTTGTGTTGTACAAAAGCATCAATTCTTGATGTCCCCTCTCACATCTGTCATCTGCTCCTTGTGTAAGTGCAAAATCATTAAAAATGATAATAGAATGAATAAAATAAAGTGTCCTTGTAGTGTTTGTATGTACTGCACTTATGTACTCCTCTCATTTCAGCATGTCCTGAAAAGAATAAATCCTGCACAAATGATGCATTCACTGTACTGAATAATTTTTTCCATGTCTCATTCTGACATGTATACCAGCCTATATATTTGTAAACCTGCCAACTTTTCACGAGAATGTCAGAAGTCTTGATGATGAATCAAGGTAATATCATAACAAATGTCACATTTTATGACACAGACAAACATTCCCTACCTGCTTCTGAAAAAATACATAATTCATTGTCTACTCCTAACACTCAAAACATGGTCCTGCCAGTGACTCTCCTGCTTCACAAACATACTCTGCACTGTACCGGCCACTCAATTGTGTGTGTGATTGTAGAGATACATGTCACTGGCATGTGCTGAAAAGTGGCACCTTGCCTTGGCATGAGCTCAGACATGGTTTTGGCAGGCATCAAATTAAGCACTGTGCAAATTCTCTTGGTATCTGTAGGTCACAGATCTGAAAGAGACACCGAGTGATAGTCAGGCACCATGAGACGGATTGAAAGGGACAGTCAGTGTTCAACCAGCAACATAGGTTGACTTTAATATGACAATGAGTGAAATGGTTAAAAGTGATTCATGTAGCTGTTGCCCGTATACATAGTAGGAGGAAAGATTACTGTAATCTAAGATGAAGGGTTGTTCTGAACCCAACACTTGTAATCCCCAGGCTGAAGCTAGAGAATCGTATCGAAAGTTTTAGCTAATTGAAGCCAGGGGAGGCAAGGTTGGAAAAACTAGCATGAGACAGCTAGATTTTGAAAGTATCCGACTGAAAAAAAATTCCACCTCTCCTTCCAGGCCTCCCTCCAAAGCCACTCTCCAAAAACACATGTTCATGTGCCTGAGTAACTCAGGCAGGCAGGTAGACAAGGAGGTAGGCCAGTCAATTATTTCATTTGGCCGATTGAAATGATGGCTGGGCTCATTACAGACAGACAAAGGTACCTGATTTCTGTCTTCTTCTTTTTTTTTTAAAGCATTTGATTAATTCATTGCTGTTGGGATGCTTCTGAAAAACATTGCTATCCTAGCTTTACCTCATTATGTCCAATTTTACTTTTCAGACCAGTTTTGGACGTACATTCTAGGCAACCATTGGTTTCCATGAAGTTTTCTGTGTTATAAAAAAACAGTATCATAAAAAACTCTTAAATGGCTATCAAAAATGAAGATAAATAAAATCATGTATATTTTTTTCTTAATTAGTAATGGTCTTTCATTTTTTCCACAAGCAGTCTGTTCCTTAAGTTAAGTTAAGTTAAGTTTTGAGTAAATGTATAATTACAACATTTAATTTTTGTATATTTACATCCCTTTTGTTTTGTTTAGTTTTGTCTGTTTGTCCTTTGGTCAGTGTGTTGTGTGTGTAGTGTGTTTCCATTAAATAAAAAATAAAAGAATTAAAAAACAGTATCATTATATATGATATAATATATGATTAAATACCACTTATGTTCTCTGTAATGAGTTAAACTACTCAAGGAAGTTTCAAGAGTTCTGTATGTAAGTTTTCTTCTAAATGTTTAGCCATGGCTTGTAGTAAATTGGCCAGCATGTGCAATTAAAGGTATAGTCCTTTCGATGGATAATTAGTTGATTTATTATCCCCTTAAGTTTGGCACATCAACAAAATGTCTAGAAATAGCACAACAAAGCCAAGATATTCACATTCATTCTTTGTCATTCATTCCCTTACAGAACAAACATTACATTATTCACAATGGAACACAATACCATCTTTCATTAGACTTTCCCTATATATCTATATCCCTGTATATCCCTGTATATAAATATCCGTCTGGTAAGTTGCGATAACTCTGCATCAGGGTGATTTTCTCAGATGTTAGAAAATTCCTTCTAAAACTACAACACAACTAAACTACTAAATTGGAGCAGTCCATTCATCCATTTCCTTCCACTTATCCGGGGTCGGGTCACAGTGGCAGCAGGTTAAACGGGGTGTTCCAGACATCCCTTTCCACAGCAACACATTCCAGCTCCTACTAGGAGATCCTGAGGCATTCACAGAGCAGATGGACTATATAGTCCCTTCAGCAAGTTCTGGGTCTGCCCCAGGGTCTCCTACCTCCAAAGGAAGGTGCCCAGGAAGCATCCTGATCAGATGCCTGATCCACCTCAGCTGGCTACTTTCGACGCAAAAAGGGCAGCGGCTCTACTCCAAGCTCCTTTCGGATGTCCAAGCTTCACAGTCTATCTCTAAGGCTTAGCCAAGCCACACTATGGAAACAACTCATTTCAGCTGCTTGTATCTGCAACCTCATCCTTTCGGTCACTACCCGAAGCTCATAACCATAGGTGAGGTTTGGAATGTAGCTGAACTGGAAAATCGAGAGCTTTGCCTTCCGGCTCAGCTCTCTCTTGCCCACAACGGTCCTGTACATGATCCGCAAAACTGGCAACACCACACCAACCCGCCGATCCATCTCACACTCCATTTTGCCCTTGGCAAAAAATAGTGTTCAATGTTTTTGGTTTCTGATGCTTTAAAGCAAAGCATTACTCGCATAAGAACACATGACACAGGTTGCATACATCTATGAACTGCAGATATTGCAGTTGCAGAGTAAATGAATTTCATTTGGGGGTGCTCATGGTAGAGTCAGTGGTCTAGTAAGTGAAGAGTTGCTGGTTTGATTCCCAGCTAAAGCCATTTCAGTCAAAGTGTCCTTGTGCAAGATACTGATCGACAATGTGCTGCAGTGGGTTTGGGTTAGCTTAGTATTACTGTGAGCACTTTGGATAAAAAGCTTCATCACTCCTGATGAGCATTTGGCACCTTACGTGGCAGCCTCCATCAGAGTATGAATGTGACAAGTGTTGTAAAAGCACTTTGAGTGGTCAGTGGACCAGAAAAGAGCTGAATGAATACAAAACCACTTCATTTGAGTTGTTTTTAAAAGGCCTGCAGAGGAACCAGACTTTCACAAAGAAAAGAGAAAAGTTTAGACAAAAGTCAGAGAAGATAAATAGGATTTGCAAGCAAGCAAATCATCTTGCATGCAACCCTTCACATTTGTCTAGAGACCCCCTGGCTGTCATTGCTTTAAAACATAATCTTCACCCAAATCTGAGTAAAGAGGTTTTCATAAGACATTAACAATGTGTACATCCCTCCCCAACACTCACAGACAATCACACACACACAGTTACAACAAAAAGAACAACAAAATCTTCAAAGTGGATAAGACAGTGCTGTTGATGCCGTGGGGTAGAGAGTGTGTGTGTGTGTGTGTGTGTGTGTGTGTGTGTGTGTGTGTGTGTGTGTGTGTGTGTGTGTGTGTGTGTGAGGATCCTTGTTCGGGCCCAGGTGCCTGGTGTGGGACCTATCGTCTCCAGCACACAACGTCTGCTCCTCAATAATTCAATGCACAACATGACACACAGATTTAACTTTTCCATTGAAAATGAGCACAGCTGTGATAGTTGCCTTTACCTGTCTGCTTTGTAGCTGCTCACCTTCTGCTTCTCCTAACCTCCACACCTTTCCCTTCTCTGCTCAATAATAGATAAAAAGACGACTGTGATGAGGTTAGCTTCCTGGTCTGAGCTGCTTTATCTGTGCATGGCGTGTTTGTAACATTTAGCAAGCACATATTTTTCTCTTATCCCGAGAAATAAAAGATCCTGGCCGCAGATTCTTCAGTTTGAATTAAAGAAATCTGTCCTGACTATAATCTTACAGCCTGTGTAAGTAACACTGAGATGTGATTAAAATATGCAAAGCTTGTGAGAGTGGTGGAATCCATTTTCACGCTCTGTGTGTACATTTCTAGTGCGCGTGTGTGTGTGTGTGTTAGTACGCACATTGGAGTTGGTGTTTTGATTATGCTTCATGCTTTTTTTGTGTATTTGTGTGTGTGTGTGTGTGTCGGTATGCTTGTGTGTCTCTTGTGCGTGATGGTCCCCTGATTGAACAGCTGTCACTGCTGGCTGAGTGTGTGTACCAACCAGATGGGGAACACAGGGGTCAATGGCACTGACACATTGCCACCAGATGAGCTCGTTGTAAGATCCATAGCACATAAAGAGACACGCATACACACACACACACACACACACACACACACACACACACACACACACACACACATACCATTGACACCCCCCAGTGGTATGTAAACAGATGGAGCTGAAGCTCAGACAACAACATTCAGAAAGAGCAAGTTGTTGCAGTTTGTTCTACCATATATCGGTAAGGGATAGAATGAATAATGACACGTATTGTAAAAAATATGAAACTTATAGTGGCAAACAGAGCTTGAAATTAATTCTAAAAATGACTCTCATATCTAATCTGTAATCGAATCAGTGGAATGAAGGATAATTGTAATGATAGAAGTAATGAAGTTTCCATTTATATTTTAGATTTAATTAATTCATTGTGAGCTGACAATAACCTTTTCATCCAGATACATTCAGAAGTATAATAGAATCAAATAAACAAGCTTCATATGTTTGTTCAAACAAACCTCAAATGTTTATTCATTTAATTTAAAGCAAAAAGCAAAAAAAAACAAAAAAAAACAGTCCAACTGCTGCTGTGTGTCATTTGATGAATTGTACATGTGCATTTATACGAGCTAAAAAGCAGAGCCAGTGACATTGAACCAGATTGCTTCTACATATTCTAATATAGTGTTGCTGCTCTTCATTTAAGTAGAGACAGATGCGTTTGAATGACCCTCGGTACATGCCCATGGTAGTCAGTGCTGCCTTTGAGTGTGTGTTACTGTCACATTGTGCTTCGCAGTCTGCTACCTACATATGTCTCCTGCCTGTCCTGCCAGTTTCTGCTGACATGTTGAAAATGTGCACATTTAATGTGTGTGGATGCATGACTGTTTGGGAGGATGTGCATATGCATATAAAGTATGTTTGTTCGTTGTTTATGGATGTTTTTGGCTGCTTTTATTAAAGTAACTGTGCATACATGTAATCACTTCTTTGCATTAATGTGCATTAGTGTGTGTTCTGTTTGTATATGTGCGTTGGACACCGTATGGTGGATCAAACATGGGAGCGCTCCTGCTGTCCAGAGAAGCTTTGCATTAAAACATGCTCCTGAAATCAAATCAACATGTTAAACAAGGTGCAGTGAATTCAAACACATTATACAGTTAATCTGATCCTAAATTCACCAAATTAAACACATCGTTAACATAGGAGACATTACAATGAAACTCTTTTAACAGTGGCACATTATGGTGGAACTGTCTGTGGGCCCTCATTAGAAATAAACACATTAACAATAGACTAGTCTGACTCACAGGAAGCAGGCTGTGGGTATCAGCCTGCCACTTGCCAGCTATCTCTATGTAGGATTTCTCCCTTTCTGCTAGCATTGTACAAGACAATTGTGATCGGTTTAAAGAAATACAAACAGGCCCGAGGGTTTTTTTATTTTTTTATATATATATATTATCAAAATGATAATGGCCTCAGTCAGACGTGTCAGCCCTAGCACAATGCTAAAATGAAGTGTGAAGATGGCTGTGTGGAACTAAAAACAGACACATTACAGTATAGTGAAAGTGTTCATGGTCCTGGATTACAAATCAACATATACTCAATGTAGATAACCTGCCCACGGCAGATAATTAAAATCATCACATTAAATGTATTGGAGGGGATCTCGCCACGGTGTAGAATTGCAAATCAACACATTTGACTCAATTTCAAGGAACTACACGGTTCTGAATTTGAAAAATCGACATGATAGAATTCCAATGAGGTTTATTTCATTTTAAGAAACATGCTTGAACTCAATTAATAAAAAACTGGCATAACTTCAGGTATAACATCTTTAATAGATCCCTGTTCCTGACTCTTCATCTCCTCAGTGAGTACCCTTAATGCAAATCAGAGCAGAAAATAAGCACGAGCAGCAACAGGTTTTAACCAATATTGCATGCTTACCCAAAAAGACTCCCAGACCTCTCGCTGTCCCCTGAGGACAGGTGATCCATAATCAAAGGCATTACTGTTTTCTGCACAGGAATAGAAATGACATTGTTAAGATTTAAGTTGTACCTGTATTTCCCTTGAGGTTACGCAAAGCAACCCAGTCATATTCACATCACACCCTTTAGCTGAAAGCCTGTGAATGTATAATATATAATTGAAAATAGTAAGGATGTGCATTTTGGAAGCCATTGTGCTGGATGTGTGATGTTATAAAAGGCTGATTACCAGATTAGATTGCTTATTAAGATGGGGATGTTTTGCAGCGTACCGTGTGTGCGCTTCTTAAGTCAAGTCAGTCAGCCTTTATATGATTTTACAGTAGCACGGCACCATGCTGAGTTAATCTTATAAGAACATGAAGCTGTATTTGTCTCTCAGATGAAGTCTGTATCCCAGTGTCTCCACAAAACGACAGATGAAATATACTGTGCGTATCATGCCAATGTTTTCACGCTGCTGTTGGGAGACTGCTGAGAAGTGAGGCCTCTGAGGGACCAAGGCAGTCAGTGCATGTTCAAATCCCTCTTCATTGACGGAAAAAAGATCCAGCTCTGGCCTCCAGTCATCTAGCACACACACACACACCCACCATTTCTCTCTCGTACACACACATACCATTTTCCCAGCTGCTCTCTTGTACTCCATGATTTTCTGCTAGTGTCACTGTGACCAGCTTGGTACTGCCAGTATCAGGAAATGAGTCTCTTCTGGAGTAAAACACACACACACACACGGACATGCGCACACAAACTCACACCTCCGCACACATGCACTCTAGCCTGTAGACATAATGAGGGGTTCAGCCATGCTTTTGCCAAATCCTTGGCCCAAAGTTGCCCCTTCGGCATGGCATGAATAATTGATAAATGCGCACTGGGTGCCATCAAATAATAACAGAGTACTCAGACGTACCCAAGTACAGAACCACCCACCCCCGCACACACATACACATATGAGCCCCCAGCCGTGAACTCCTGCTATGTGGGGAGGGGGTTTGGTGGGGGGGGCCACGAGTGCAAAATGCCAGAGTTGAATAATTCTGTTTCTGTAGGATTATTTAATCGCAAAGTGGGTGGTGGGGCAATGCGGGAAACCGTATGAAGGCCTGTCAACAAAAAACAAGTCTTTCCAAGAGAGCCGTACTCACAGGCTGGTATAAAACTACCACTCTATAAAGTAAAAAAAAAAAAAAATGGATGTAAACTTTCTTGCAACAGCACTCAAATTGAGGGAGAGAGAAAATATTATGATCACATGATCAAAACATAATGAACATTTGTCACTTTAGCCTTACCAATCAGCGTTTTAATGTCCTATAAGTTGGTGTGTTTCCAGCAGATGCATCAGGTCCAAAGCTTCTGGCAAATGTGCAAATGACATGCGTACGCTGTGGATTATGCATGATGCAATTTCCCCAGCCCGTGCATGTTCCTTATGGAGGGGAAGAGTCAATGGTTTGATAGCCATGGGCTCATAAGAATTGCTTGCTCTTGCTCCCTGATTTCTTGGTGCTGCTGAGGCAATGAGTTAATATTTTATTATTTACAGCCACGTCCGTTCCTGTGTGATGAGGCCATGTTGTGAACTGGAGCTTGAGAAAACTCCTTTTCAAGCCTTCATTCAAAGTTTCATTTCAAAAACAAACAAAAGAATTATATTTATTTATGCCATGTATTCTAACTGCATGGCACTTTTCAGTTCTCCCAGTTGTAGAAGAGAAAACCAGTTTTCTAGACTAGAATAAAAATCGGTTGCATTCTGGCAAGTTCATAGAAAAAACAAAAACAGGGAAGAGGGTTATTAATTAAGTTAAAGATAAAAAGAAAATATGAAGTACAGAAGGGGAAGGAAAGATGGAAGGCTAAAGCAAACAAATGAACAAGGGGAAGAAGGAAACATACAAATGAACAAACAAGCCGCCGTTTGTGTTCTTGGTCAGAAGGGGTTATCCACGGATGGATGGGCAGATGAAGTGATGGAAAGCAGCCTGGTACCAGCAGCCAGAGAACCAGCCGTGGAGCCAGGGGTGGGAGCGAGCCAAGCCCAGGAGCGGCAGCCCAGCCCCGGGTCAGTCTGCTCCAAACTCCCCCACTGATCTCCACCCAATTAGCATGGAGTTCCATCTGCTGCCTGGAGTGACACACACACACGCACACACTGGCATCAGCACAAAAACACAAATACTCTTTTTCACGCAGACACACGTACATGCTCACACACAGACACACGCACACACACACACACATGCACACAGCTTCCATTACCCATAACAATTGCTCAGTGACAAGATAAGTGATAGCCTCGTCCAGCCTCCTGCCAATTATAGCCTAATGTGAAAGAGACTGATTCACTATCGCTCTCACACTGTTTGGAGGGTGCAGCCATGTGTGTTTGTGTGTACGCCTGTGTGTGACTTGTAGAGAGCTTTCTCTATTTGCAATGGTGCTCTGTTGCAAACATCTGTGGCTAGGCCCAGACAGAAGGCTGCTACTTTCTATGTTGGCTGCAGGCTAGCTGTTTCACTCTTTCTTTGTGTGTCTCTCTATCCCCCCCGCACCTTCCCCTATCTCTCAAGCAATCAATATTTAACAATATACCCCTTACTGAGAGATAGAAGATTGTACGTTAAGGGAGAGAGAAAAGGAAGTCGAGAAAGTTTGAAGGAGGACGGCACAACACTTATGTTTGTTAGTGTTTCCTTCCTACCTGCCGACAGTAGTTTAAGATATTGAACTTGACATGAACTGACACCAACACAGAGCTGTAGAAAATCAGACAAAAGCAACCAGAAGGTATTCAAACTTAATTAGAGTTTCTCTAAAAAAAAAAAAAAAAAGGGCAAAAATTGGCAAAAAAAAAACAAGACTTCCTCCCTGAGCTGTTTGCTAAACAACTCTATAATTGAGCTGAATCAATTCACTATGTGTGACCAACATGGTCAGTGACCACCCCTCACCATCTCTAATTACCGAAATGATTAACTTTTCACTTGCACCATTTTCAGTCCTCTTTTAAATTCTGGACCTCAGTCCACTGTGATGCAATATGCAGTGTTTTTTTTTAAATGATTCACTGTTTCTTTGTTTTTACTGTAAGTGAAATGCCCTTACTTCATTTCTTAGTTTTGTATTGCATGTGATATATTGATGTATTAATGTACTAGGCTTGTAAAGGGCTCATTTGTCCACTTGTGAAGTTGTTTTTTTCATGGTTGTAAAACTGACCAAACACTGGGCATGGTCATTGGCATATTTTATTGTGTAGCATCTGGATTTTTTTTAAACAAAGTTAAGAAAGAAAGAAAATGAAAGAAAGAAACACATGAATAACATATCCTGGTCATTTGGACACAAGGCAAAACAGTTTTATTTGAGATCACCTGCGGATTAGATTTGCAGAGCATTTGGGCAAAATGCAATTTCAGAACCCAACGGCTATTGTCTGATGGTTTAATTAGCTTTTTCAAAACAAATTCATTTGCAGATATGTTTATAGAGGTTAGCACAAAAACATCTTCCTACTTATTCTCGGATATCAAGCTGCAGAGGAAGTACTCAGTGTCCTTTCTCCAGCTAAACTGGAAGCCCCAAAACACTGGCTGTTGCTCCAAAAGGCTAAATCTGTTAGTGAAAACAGAAACGGACTCAGATGCAAACAACAACAACAGGGGATTGAATGTCTTTTAAACTGTTTATTTGACACAAAAGGGGAAGGTGGGGGGGCAGGTGGGGGAGCCAGTGGGAGGGTGTCCTGGGTGGTGCAGGGCTGTAACCCTAAAGTGCAGACATGGAGGCAAACTGGACGTAGCAGAAGGGTGAAGAAGGAGTGTTCCTACAGCACAAGGAGAGCTTGATTAGTCACAAAAGTCAAACATCACAGAGGCGCAAAGCTACAAAAACAGAATCAGCCATAGTGCTGTTACCAGTAGGGAGACTGAATGATCTGGCAGAGTCTGGACGGGTTTATGCAGTAAATGTTGATTGGGTGATGAGGAGCAGGTGGTGCAGTAATCAAGCAAGACCACGCCCAGAGACTCACAAACACAGAGAGACAGACAGAAACACAACCGGAGGGTAAAACATTAAGAAGGAAGGAGGCGGACAAACTCCACTTAACAAAATCATCATTAGACAATAGCCAATGGGTTCTGAGATTGGCCTGGCTCTGTCCCAAGGTAACAACGAAATCCTCCTGCAAGCACCTCTAAAGCTCGCTAATTAACTTGGTAGATCTTGTTTGTTTAATCTGTACAAAAGAGTAAAAATGAGAATTTTCTGTCAACAAAAACACGGCTCTCTAAAAGTAGTGCCCCATTATCTCGGGTTTTTAATGGAACTACATTCTCTAAAAGATGTAGTTCATATAAACACTGGTCACACTCTGTTCTGCAGGGACACTGACACTTTTCTAAAGAGAGGCTGTATTGAAATGTACAGTGAGCATCACAAACTCCATTGTGTTGATCTCAGAAGCAGATATCACAGCGAGCAAAACCAAAGCTATCTGCATGGATGAATACCATGAGAGGTCAGCGAGAATTATTATTTTTTTATTAAAACCTTTCCTAATCTGGAAATACAGAACATTCAGTTGTAGAAGTCACAATAATAACTCATCATTTCTGATCAAGTAACACAATGACGCAAGAGGAGCAGAATATTCCCCGTCTTTCACTCAAAATTTAAAACGACATCTTTTCAAATTCAACGCTGGCTGCGAAATAAGCCGTGCAATAGAATTTTACACGACTCATCTACTGCATTTGGAAAGACATATTTTTAGAACACCTTTCTTTTATGAGTTTGGCAGGAGCTCAAAGCAGTAACTCAACTAACTGGAATGTAAACAAGCAGGAGTAAATACTGGCTTTGAACCAGACGATACTGTATATCACTACAAAACCCTCTCAAGGTTTTCTCATCTTCATTTTCGTGTTCCCTCATCTTTCTTTATCGTCTTGAATGTAACTCTGCAAGATGTGGAGTGGCATGCCAAAAGAAGCATTTTCCTCCTCCTCAATCTTATTCTGTTTATGATATTGTTCATGTGAATGCTTTCTGACTGCAATTCTCACATAACAAGAGTTGCAGGACTCATGATGGGCCTTTTCTGTGTGCATTCTGAAGTTCGTACAGCCTCACCCTTAGCTTTAGACTGAAGTACAAGCTCATGCTACACTATTGCAGTTGTTAGAAATGCAAACTGTATTGTTCCAAATCATAACTAACAAACTTCAGATCTATTTAGAAAACCCTAACTCCTCTCTGTCATGAATCAGATATGACCTCATGCGGCACACTCACAATATGTACCTAAGGGGTTAGAAGTTAATGTGTCACCTTGTTTTATTAAGGTCAACTGCTGACATTTTTAATTCAGGTTAGTAACGCTGGGCTCATCATGACATGTTGAGGCAACACAGGGGTTGATGGTAAAAGTCTTAATAATTCATGCAGGTTGAGGATTAATTGAGGATGGCTGCTCTCAGTGGTATTAAAGGAACATGGATGCATGCATGGATGGAAGACAGAGGCGTGTGTGTTGTTTGTGCTTGGTCTCTGTCATGCTATCACATCCTCCCTTTAAAAACAACATGCTTGTCTGTGGAAAATTGCCATTTTATTTCCAGTGGGAATATGTGTTAATATGAATATCTGTTTATTTCAATGCTGTGCATGTTTCAAATGAAAACTGTGCAAGGGATTTTAAAAAGCAAATTCAGTGCCCAACAGCAGTAAAGTGGTAAAGGCCTCCGTCTTTGGAGCCTCATGTGTGCCTCTGCTGGCTTCACATCAAATCCTGCTACAGCTGTATTTCCTCTTGCCTCTCACTGTTTCCAATGTTTCCAAAAAATTAATGAAATGCTGAAATGTTTCCTCTTGCATGAATCCAAATGTCTTCCAACATCCAGCACTGGTTAAAATACTACAACACAATCATCTGCACTGATTCAGTTTTTTGAGTTTGATACATATCCGTAGTGTTGTATGCACTGCTTCCAGGCTCTCATCCCAAACTACAGCTCTTCCTAGCTAGTTGCCTTCCCCCGCCCACTCATGACTGCTGAACATTACTGAGATAAATACACACTGCCAGTGTTTGCAAAAGCAATGAGACCCTAATTCAGTGTTGCAAACTCACTCCGTACTCCACAAGTCGCCGTGTACATCAGTGTCTGTTGCTAGTATAGCTTAGTTTTAGCATCTCCCTTACTTACATGGTGGTACCATAATGATACCGCCCATTTGGAGCTTCCTGAACCTTGTCCAGCTCACAAAGTCTGAGGATGTATCAGTTTTAATAACTACAGCTGTCTACACCAGCTGCAAAATGGCTCTAACTTCACTCACTTTAACGCACAACTGCAACAAAAGTCTTCTTCAACTTCAACTCATGAACGTATCTGTAATGTAATGCAATCTGCTGTGTTGCATAGTGCAATGATATGATCGTTGGTTTTAGCTTCTTTCTGTCTTACAGACATTAGCAAGTTTTTTTTTTTTCAATGAGACCACGATGGATGATGATTGATATCCCTCATCCCTGAAGTATTTCAGTTGATTTCTATCAAGCATCTATTTGTTCGTGTTTATTCGTTAGTGTGCAGCTCGTGAGCCAAGCAGAGGACCGGAGGAGCAGCTGTGGAAAGGTGGTCAAGCTCAGCAGGGTTCATGTAAAGCTTGCATCCTCTCTTGTTGTTGGCGGAAGGTTTTCAGGATTAGTGGTAATTAAATCCCCTGGACCTAACAGAAAAGCATCTTACCTGAACCACCTGTGCCATGACACCTGCTAAAATGAGCCACAGGTGAACCTCATTAGAAATCACCAGGGTTTTGTTCAGAGTCAGGAGGGTGAGCCCTACAGCCCCAACATGAGTACTAAGCTAGCTGCTAATGGCCAGTATACTTCCAGTACATCATACCTAATACAGTAGGCTGGCTGCTTGTTAAACCACTACAAGTTGGAGACCAACATAAAAACCACAAAGTCATTTGGAGCAAGCCACACAGCACAATAAGTTGGCTTTTGTGCTGGGATCATCAAGCTAACAACTCAAAGTGTCTGAATGTGTCTCACATGTATCATGGTGTATCATGTTAGAATTTTACTAAGAAGTGGAAGATAAAGTAACAAGTAACTAATTACTTCTTCTGTTCAGTATATTAATAAACAGTTACATGGTAAACTGAGGTAATTACTCGCTCAGTAAGCAAAAGGTAATTAGTAATTGATTACATTTTCTTGGTACCAGGAGAGTGGATATTATATGTACAAGACTGAGGTGCCCTATCAGAGAACAGCATCATTTAAAAAAGGGTAACGCTTGCACACTAACCACATACATCCACCTAATAACAGGAAAAACAATGAAAGTAAGAGGCATGATTTTGTGTTCCACAGGAAATGTTATGTATCTTATATAATTCTCTTGTGGTTGAGCATATACAGTATAAGAAAAAACCGAAGAGCACTAAAAACCAGGATAGCTGATCTCGGGTCCAGATGCAGTTCATCAGTACTGAGATGAACTGCATCTGGACCCGAGACTGGCATAGCCCGGTGTCAGTGCATTTCAGAGAAGCAAATCACCCAGTGGCCTCTCTGAGATACAATGGCATCAAGCACGTTAGACCCCTGAGAAGAAAAGGCCATTTAAATACCCTCTTACTCCAAAGAAGTTTTTATATTTTCACTCTTCAGACTCTCACACTGAGAGGTCTAAATCAATAGAATGAGGTCAAACATTTCATTTAAAATGAAAATGGTGGTAGTGTCACAATGTCTCGCCTTTTACATAGTTTTTCCTGGACCCCGACACACAACTCTGTATAAATGAAAAAAAAAATAATGTGAAGTGTTTCTTTTTATGCAGTCTATGTTGAATGTGGGAAAAGTGCCAAGCACTCCAGCTGATTCTGAATCAGAAACACGTGAATTGGCGATTTCAGACGCCACGACCTGTTTCAACCACTTTGGTAGATTCTAGCTCAGTAGCCACTGTGTAAGCAGCTCTGCCTGACCCCTGTCTGTCCTTGCCCAAAGCAAGGAGAGATGGTGGTTGTACAGGCCAGGAGTGACACCAACAGAACCAGGATCACCCCTGCACCAGCTTTCATTTAATGAAGAGACGTACAGGCAGATATCAGGTCAAGGTTCCAACAGAAATCCTACACATCAACTTGAGCTTTTATGTTGGACACATCTGACCCGCTCTGACTCTGAAGAATGTCTCCGAATGCTAAGCATGAAAAGTCATATCACACTGCAGCTGCATGTGATGTACCAGGCACTGTCGACTGTGGCATCATTATGTACAGTAGCTGACAAATAACTGGTGGATTTCTAGTTATGTGATTAACACTCAAGGCACACTGGACATGGAAATGTCAGAATTTCTGCTAATTGTATGAACATCATAATTATAATATTTACCAATAAACGTGGACAGATTTGGTTTGGCAAAGAAACAGCAGAGACCTTCAGACACCTTCTGTGTTGGAGAAATCCCTGGTGACCAATTAGCAAATTTAGCACTGGTAGAAAAATGTGAACCTACTTCCTTAAAGCAGTTCTGTCCTTTCATTAATAATTTCTGTAATTAATCAAAGGGTAAACAGTAAACCAGCAAGGATTTAAGAACGTTGTGAAATTAAGAGCCCGGCTTTGGGGTTGCTTATTTATTTGCACGGGGTGTTTTTTCTATTTAAAAAGCAAATATATAATGTTTCATGCATACATAAAAATAGGTGCTGTTTAACCCTAAAATTAATCTGATTTAGTGAGACAAAATAAAGTATTTTGTAGATTAATGTTTTTTTTAAATTATGCATGGCAGATAGAAAATAAGTGACATGGCTGTATTGAATCAACATAGTAAATTTCACCAACACTTAAGCCAGCCTCAATGACTTAAATATGATATGCTGTTGCATGCTACTCCAGAGAAAGCTAATATCTTACCCCTGATCCAGCAATCGTAGCGATAAGACATCTGACCCCTATTTCTCGCTGCTTTCCAATTAGCAGCGGTCACTTTTAGAGCAGACAGACGGCGGCTGGTCAAGTGGAACCTATGGGAGGATTTGTTGGCTCTCTTTTGATCACACCGAACATCTGTTTACACAGCTAGCAGCAAGTAAACATGCTTTGCACATGTGAAGCTGGAAGTTGTTTCATCAGCCACAACAAAGTTCTCTTTGGGTGTGTTACTTTATGGCACTTTCAATGCGTTATGTTTATGTGTGTACATTGCTACAGTTTGACATAATGAAGTACAGAGATGCTCTACAGAAAAGCTGAGTCACACAAGTGCTTTTCACTCTCGGGCTTTGTGATGGATCTCCTCTTACTGGTCATGAATTCTGATTACCTGGCACGTCTACAGTCAACACATCACTTCTGCTTATGGCTCTACCGATACACTTGACAATGGACTGTTGGCGTATGTCTTAAAGCTCAGACAGACCATTAAATTTGACAAACTGCTCTTTGAGTTTATTAAGAAAAAAAAAGTTACTTATTTTCACGCTGATACTAATGTATTAGTACAAAATTAGGGTAAATTGTTGCAAAAACTAAATCAAGTGTTACCATACCAATTATTTAAAGAGGGGAACAGAACTCAAACACTCATAAAGCAGTCAAACTGTGGCAATAAGATACAGCAGCACTGGTGGAGAATTTGGTGGAGCCATTCTGCTGTTTAACAGAGCATTACAGAGGATGATGAATGAATCTCAGACACACACTGCACTGTTTGGAGACTGGATCTGTATTCATACTGACCAAGGGCACAGGTTCACCAGACAACCACACTCACAGACAAGTCAAAGCAGTACAGTGCCCAGCCTGGACCCGGCCTTCGGCTGGTTTACTAAAGAGCTGCAGTGTTACTTGTTGCATTCAAGGTGTGTGTGAATTTGTTTTCCTACTTTGGTACCAGAAATTTTCACATCAAAGCAGTGGGTGTGGCTCTCCTCCCACAGAAATGTTAATGGTCTCATTCCATACTTGTGACCTTTAAAATAATAAAATAATCGTCTAACAATACCAGAGTCATGCTGTACTTGGGTACAAAGATGTTTTCACATAGAGTAAGTGCTAACTTTAGCAAGTTTAACATGCTCATGATGACAATGATAACATGCTGATATTTAGCAGGTATAATGTTTATCATGTTTACCATCTTAGTTTAGCGTTTAGTCTACAGAGATGTAGACTCCTTCTTTGTGACTTGGACTCCAGTCGACTCAAGTCACTTGCAGCTTAAATGAATGACTCGAGAAAGGACCTGTGACTTGACTTGACTTGACTTAAGACACTTTGTTTTTTTCAGTTTAAATATAAAACAATACAAATATTTAGCCAGTATGTGGGCACACCCTGAGAATAGCATTGCCATGACTGGATGTCTATCACGTCAGTTAAGCTCCTCATACCTGGATGGACCGTGGATCAGATCAGGATCATCATCATCATCCCCATCATCCCTGTGCTAGCCAGTAAATTAAGAAAAATACATTTGCTTATATAGTTATAAATATTATTATTATTTTAATACATTACATGCAAGTAAGACTGCAGTATCTTTGGAGGGAAATGGATGACTTGACTTGAACGATTTGACTGAACACAACTTGTAACTTGACTTGCCCAAGGATAAAATGACTTGAGTCACATCTCTGTATCTGGGACTTATGAGAATGTCATTAGTATTGCAAGTATTTGGTAATAAATAACTACTCAATGGTGGTGCTATAAGAGAGGTTAAGATTAATTGTTGAATCTCCAACATCAGTGTGGCTCATCCTCTGGGGAACATGAACATCTCAGGTACATCAGGCAATGCATTCAATAGTTGTTGAGCCATTTCACTCAGGAACAACCAACCGTAAAACTGAGACAAACAACTGCTACCACAAGTAGCACTCACACGGTTTAGAGTTTTGACAAATGTGACAAAAATGAAAGATTTGAAAAATGAGTATAGTATGGGAGAAAGGGGCAGACAGAGGGCAATGAAAGTGTGTGTGTGTGTGTGTGTGTGTGTGTGTGTGTGTGTGTGTGTGTGTGTAAATTTGTCATGTCAGTACAATCGAGCTGTAGTGAAAATCAAACTTGGCAGTTGAGGATATAAAAGTAAAATATTGTGGAAGGCCTCTATTCCCAGAGAGGAAACCCAACTCTTCAATACTTAATACAATTTAAAAACGTGGTTACCAGCCTTCACTTCAATTTCATCAGATGAAGTAGAGCATGTGTGCGACTCTGTGTGCGTGTGCGGTCTGCACATGTGCAGCGCATGCATCACTTTTTGTAAGTTTGCTTACTTCATTATGCATTGAGAGATGTTTGTGTTTTTGTATGCATGTACGGGTTTTGCTTTTCCCTATTTTGCCCCAAAACCTGAACAACCTACACCGGGCCAGACAAGGGTGATTAGACTTGCGTGAAAACTGATGACACTGCCCATAATGCAGCGGTAACATATGATCCCCAGTCAGTGTTTGACAAGCTAACATGCACGCTTCGATCTCCAGGGTGATAGAGTGCATCAGTGTGTGTATAACCTGCTGCTGTGTAGCGGATCCATGAGCCTCTAAGTCAGCCTTGAATATGGAATGACTGCTGAATATTTCACATCCTACTTCTGACATTCCCCTCCTCATCTCATAAATCATTGTTTATGGATCATTTAGTTTGTGACTGCTGTACGCGCCTGTGTGTGAGACAAAAAAGCATTTTGTCGAGGAGGAGCTTGTGTTGCTTACACAATGGCATGAAATACACAGAAGTCATGCAAGACACACACACATACACACACACACACACACACATACAGTGATATAATTCATAACACTTCTGTCTTTCACAAACGATGTGTGTCTTTTTTAAGATCAATAAGCTGCCGAGCGTTGTTGCTTTGGAAAACTATTCTGAACTCACCTAATCACAGAAAATACACTGCAGCAAACAGAACAGCTCACGCCCCAAAATTACTAAGCAAAACACATACTGTGTGGTTAGCCTTATTCATCTGTGTGTGTGTGTGTGTGTGTGTGTGTGTGTGTGTGTGTGTGTGTGTTGCACGCGTATGTTTATCTCCAATGCGGATCACGAGGCTGTTCTGTTTAGTGAGCTGTCAGACATTTGGCCAGGGTCAGAGCCCAAGGGAGTGAGATGGGGGAGCAGGGTGGTGTGGAGGGAGGAGTGGGGGGGGGGTGAGAGGTCTGGAGGGACACTGGTGAACTGTACAGACAGACACTGTGAGAGGACTTACAATGGCCTTCGGCAGTGCGAGAAAGACAGACAGAGAGGGAGAAAGAGAGAGGGAGAGAGTGAAGGAGAGGCTTTAAAGAAACCCAAACCCTGGAAGCAGAGGGCTCTTGAATACCAAGGAGAAGTTCCTTCCCTGCAGTATGGTGCAGGAAACCGGTGCTGTCTGTATACAGGGCCCGCAGTCCAGTCTCCAAGCTCCAATCATGTTGTTGTTAAGACCTGTCTCCATGTGAACTGCCCTGACCACCAACGCTCTTGGCTTCTTCCTAAAACAGCTTTCTTTTTCACCCAAATTTTCATTTCATGGACTCTGTATATCTTACTCCCTGACCCTTATTTGCCCTCCAAGAAAGAAAGAAATAAAAGAATAGTAATAATAGGTGTTGGTGGAGGAGACAGAGGGGAAAATGTAGAGAGCACATTAAACACACACACACACACACACATAGGCGTCAGGAATGGGAGGAAAGAGGGAGCCCGTGTGTTTGTGCCATGCTTTTGTGTCCGGGCCAAACCGGGGCCCAATGTGAGCATGAGAAATGGATATTGAAAAACAATACATAAATATTGTCCCCTGTCAGCAAGATTAGAAAAGCAATATCCCATCGCTGGGATGCATGCACTGCTGCTGGAGACAGAGGGAGAGAGATTGTGTGGTGGTGGCGTGAGAGGGGAGGAAAAAAGGGGGGAGATAGAGAAAGAGAATGCAGGTAAATGACTGCAGGTGCCTGAGGGTCGAAAGGAGGGCGAGAAATATAAAATAGATAGAGAAATAAATAAGCAATAAATGCATTCTTTCAAGCGTAGACAAATACATTTACCCCGAGCAACAGGAATTAGGCATCTTGCTGCTGTAAAAATCTACGCCACTGTTGCACATCTGTCCAGGAGGCACGCTTTTGTAAAAGGAAACCGTCGCGTCCAGGTGAACTCACGCCTTCCATCAATATAACATTAGCCGCTCGAAACTTCTCCTGGGAAACGCTCCCAAGTGAGCTAAACAAATGGAAATTCAAATTGCATGAGGGCGCCATGCATGAGGTTACGCTGTGTGTAATGTGTGGGTGTGTTTTTTCGTTTTTTTTTTTTTGAGAAAGGGAGCGTGTTCGCGTTGTTTGGCGATTGTTTACCATTTGACATTTCCATTTAATTTCTTGTTGGGCCGTGGTGAAATGACAATCAGTGCCAGAGATTGCATTTGTAGTGGTAAATAATTTGAAAATGGTGGCAGGCAGTGGGTGTCTCAGATGTTCCTTCTCTAACATCAGGGCCTGTGTGTGTGTGTGTGTGTGTGTGTGTGTGTGTGTGTGTGTGATTGGGGTTCATGTGCTTAACAGCAGCCAAAAATACTAGTTTTGTTGTGTTTTGCAAGCATAGTTACAAGTTGTGCTCTTTGGCTCAGACTGTTATTATTCACATTGTTCCCTGAATGACTGCGTCTGCATATAGTAGCTTCTACACCCAAAAAGACCTTCATTCATTATTCACATCATGCACATGTTTACATCAACATCAAAGGTGTGATCTGGCTGCAGTGGTAGCTTTCTCTCGTCCTTCTCCTTCACTCTCTGCAGCTGCCATGAAGTTGCCATGAATAGACTGAAAGTGGAACATAAAACTCATGTTTTTCAATGTCTGGTTACTAAACCTCTGCTTGCACCTTCCAGAAGCTGAAAAAAAGTAAACATTTTGCTTCCAAATCATTTCTTTCCAGCAGGGAAGCTACAGTGTCACAGTCTCTTGCTGAAGTGCCACGAGCTTTCAACAACAAGTAGGATAACTTGGTTTGACCACATTTATCAACTCCCAGCAGACATAAAAAATGCGCCACTAAATAACAAGCTGGATGCTGTCTTGTTATGTGAATGTATAATGCATAATAAGAGGTAGCACTGAAAAGGTTATGCTGGGGAAAGACTTTAAACATTAGGTGGTCTGAAAGTCATATATTCTTGCTGTGACTTGACAGAAAGACTACATGTTGGGCTCTGGTAAAACATACTCTGCTGTCTTTCGCAACATGCATGAGGTACACTGGTCATCACTAATATTTAGCTCCAATGTCTACAGTTGCGCACAGAAAGGCGCTCTGTGCTTTCAACCTCATGTGGCACACTGATTTTCTTTCATTTTTGATACTAAATGATTCATCAGTCAAAGAAATCATGATTTCTGATGACCTGTCAGATAGCTGGTTTGGTGAAATTTGAGGCGAATGGGGTCGAGGTAAAATGCAGCAGCAGAGAAATGAACCAAGTGAACCACGGTTGTGTGACATTAAAAACAGTTTTTCTCAGAATCCAGCTCACAAAATAAACCTAAAATACTGTAATGACACACATTTAGCATCAGAAATGAAAATCTATGTTTATACATCAGGAAACTGATTAATATTTTAATGGATTTATGTGGATTGTGCACGAAAATGCACTCGACTCTAATACTCGCAAAAACTCAAAATACCTATTGGATGGTGTGATCATGATGATCGTACCTGGAGCACAAAGTTAGATAGTGCAGACAGAGGTGTACAGGGTGCAGAGTGTGAATTAAAGAGACACCATAAACCTGGTTACAAGTCAATGTAGCATCAAATCTGTTATTTTATAAGGTTAAAGTTTCATAATGGCGATTTATTACGATTATTACTTTAAATATCTTTAACTGTTAAAATATTTGAAAATATTACTTTGAATTTCTTTATTTCCTGATATTTTAAAGAAATTGAATTAATCAAAAAGTGAAAAATCTCATTACATGCCGACATGGTTAGATGGTGTTATTCCAGTCAGCAGCACCAGTGGTTCCCAGCCTTTGCTATTAGTGTGAATTGAAAGGAGTGCTACACTGGCAAGTCATGTCATGCGGTGTCCCATTTACGTGTGAATCCCAGCTATGTTTCTGTAACTGGGAAGAGAGTGCGAAAACTGACTACACACAAACTGACTTCTAATGCCTCATTATCCAATCATAGCATCCTCTTGATCTGACAGTTTCTCTTCCTTCCTTTCATCCCCTCTTCCTTCATTCTTTAATCACTCCATCTTCAGAATTTCTTACAAGTCTATTCAGAAGACGTGCAGTCATTCACATGCCGTGTGCGTCCTTGCGTTTTCTCTTCAAATTTCTCTCTGATTTGGTATGCAGTGAGTAGTTACCTGTCATCTGTTTCACCCAGTAAATGTAAGCAAACTCTTCAGGCGATCTGAGACTATATACCCAAACATACCTGAGTCGCAGGGTTCATTGCAGCCGTCCTGTGTCCAGCAGGTGCTGATGAAGTCTTTTTTTTTTTACGTAAAGGAAATTAAAATCCAGGGTGGTCGCCAGGGTGATGTGACAGAAGAGTGGGATACTGCTGCGGTTGTCATGGTGAGGACTTTTAACTTTGATTGGCTGGAGGCATGGCCTGAGGAGTTTAGAAGGCCTTTGCTGGACCGTGGCACAGAGAGTGACAGCACACACACATACACACCTACACACACACACACACACACACAATCTCTGCCTCACATTAAAAGTGAAGTAGAAATAGCTTTCCAGTTTATGCATCGGTTCAATTATGTTCATGTTAAAGTGTTCAATTATGTTTATAAGCCTCTGCATGCTTGCATATTATATGTGCATTTAGTTCCATTATGTGTGTTAATGGATATGAGTGTGTGTGAGGTGGGAAATGTGTTTACTAATATGTTATTTTTAGCATGACTTTTTGTGTTCTTTATTATTAAATGAGTAGCAAACTTTGCTTTTTAATAAGTCTTTATTGCTATTTCTGTGAATGTGATTTGGTGTCCACATTATTGTATCTACATAAACTGTGCAGGTTCATCTGTGGCTGTGGGTGTACTGTGGGTGTAGTGGGCACCCATGCATGTCTGTGACTGGATGAGTGACTGACTGCGGAGCTATGACAGCCAAGCATATAGCAGCACAGTTATGGATTTTTAGCTTGAGGGCTGCTGTAGGGTTTCACGAATCAGTCTGTTCCTCACATGCTTCTTTTTTCCTCTTCCTCTCATCCACTTCTCCTCTTCTCCCAGGGACTTCAGTCACTTTTTTTTTTTTTTTTCCGAATCAAAACTCCCCTTTAACCATGCCAACGACAGCTTTTGATCACTTCTGACGCCCTTCAGTCAGTGTTTGGCTGTAAAAGTTAACCAAGGTTGCATGTGATTGGGTGGAAAAAGTTGATACAGTTACGGTTGATGTAATGTTTTGCTGACGAAGTGTGTGCGCGTGTACAACTGTGTATTGTGTGCCTTTGCCTTGTTTGTTTAGTGATGTTCTGACATTGCGTGGATGTTTCAATTGTGACCTGTCAGGGGACTGCAGATGAGAGTTATCCTCAGGCTAACTCAGGTACAGTGCATCAAATGGTAACATTTATGTCAAATATTGTACACGGTCCCTTAGAAATAAAATGAAATAAAATGTGTTCAATCAATATTCCAAAAGGGAGACTTACAACAACTCTGCAAACAGTAAACAGAGGAGAGAGAAACATAACCAGCAACAAGTGCATCAAAAGAACTTCCTGTTTTCAGTGTTGCTGTTTTGTATTCCTGCATGTCGCCTTTCAACAAGCAAGGTGGGCAAGGCTTGACATGACCTACACTATAAAAAAAAAAAAAAATGCTGAAAATAGGTGTGTTCCAGGCTGTCAGGAGGGATGGTTATGGAAAATAAAAATGCACATATTCAGCCTCTGTGCTTTGGGGAGCTCTTACTGTTTCCATCCATGGAGCAATTTGAGTATTGAGGAAAGAACAAAAAAAGTAAACACATGTCACTCAGTTTCAGCATGGTTCAGTGGTGACTGGTGCATGCCAGTGAGTCGATGTTTTTGTTTGTCTCCTCTTGTTGCCTCTGTTTTCGTGCCCCCCCTTTGGCTTTCTCCCTTTGTGAGCATGTATAGATGGATTTTGTCATTTTACTGCTTTTATATAAGTGGCAGTGTGCTTTTGTGGAAATAACAATTATATCTGAATCGCAGGCATTTACTTGATGTACTGTTACAGGCTGCCTTCGTCAAGATAAACTCAACATAAAGAGTGTAAGGTTAAAACTCCCTTCTAATGAAATATTTAATATTTCCTCCTCATTATGTGCTGTAATGTGTATAGCTATATAACAGCCAGTTGTATAAGTGTATTTATCTCTGTGCTACAGTACAAAATGGATTATCTGCAAAGCTGCCACTGTTTTCTTTATGGCGATCGGTAATGGTGTAAGGGATGAAACAACTGCCTTCAAGCCTTGACAGACTAATAGGTTGGAATGACAATACCTCTGACGCAAGCTGTCACTCAGATGACCAGAAATCTAGTGACAGATCCAAAAGAAAAGCATTAAGACTTCCACTTTCTTGCACATTTGCAGCAAAAATTCACTTAGGGATTAAAATAATTGTATTTGAGTTGGACAAGGTGGAGGTGTTATTTTTTACCCGATGTGAGGGCTGTCTGGTACTTTGTTTGTCATGGTTTATGCAGTCACATTTTCTCCTGCAACAAATGGAATACAGGCTTTCCATATTTAAACACCAGCTGTCATATTAATGCACGAATGATTATGTTCTTCGTAACATCACATGCACTGACTGCATAGAAAGCGCACTTCCCTGACCTTGAACTGCTCTCTGCCTGTCAATTTGCTTTTTCCGTGCCAAGCAAGTATGAGTCGTGGACAGGTAATAGCAGAGATGCAATGGCTTGAACAACTTCAGATGGGTCTAGCTGTCTGTACTCAACCATCTTTTAAACATACATAGTTTCCATGACTGTCATGTTACACTAACATTCACCAAATGCTTTTGGTTTCCTCGGCGTAACCATACTGCAAATCCTCCACAGGAGGATATTTCTTCAATTAAAAAAAGAAAGAAGAACGTTAATAGGAGACATTTTGCTGATATGTTTTCGGATAATCTGACTGGTATTAACCCAAAGGACAGACCAACACGACGTGACAGAGATGTGTGCGGGGGGTTCGGCAAAAGAGTGACACTGCCAGTGTGCTTCTGTGGATACAACAATTACACCTCAGTTGCAGTAATTTACCCGATGTACTGTTATATACTGTGCTAGTAGAACAATCTTCAAACAGACTCGGAAAAGGTGACATAAAGACTGCAAGGTTATCCTTTAAAGCAGGCCTGGGCAATCTGTTCCACAAAGGGCCGGTGTGGCTGCAGGTTTCCTTTCCAACCAGACTTGACTCATTTAATCAACTGATCTCAGTCTTCACAGAGTTGATTGGTCAAACTGTGTGCTCTTGGTTGGATGGAACAAAAACCTGCAGCCACACCGGCCCTTTGTGGAACTAATTGCCCAGGCCTGCTTTAAAGTCATCTGCGAGCCAACAAGAAGTGCTGTAAACAAAGACTGACATTGCTAATGCCATGAAAAAGCCTCTTAATAAATGTGCACAGAGTCAAGCTTTAGAATCAACGTAAATCAATTAAATTTGTTTTATTGGCATGAACAAAAACATGTTGTTGCCAAAGCAGATTGAGTCAGATTCAATTCAAGTCAATTCAATTAATTCCAATCAACAAAACCCATTTATAATACAAAAAAAAACAACAACAACAACTCAAACCCAACTCAAAGCCACCGCCACTATCATCGTCATCATCATCATGTTTCTGTTCTAATCTTCTGTTTTACTGTAATCACTTGATGAAGGTTATAACTCTTTCACTGTCAGTTTTCTGCATGGAAGCTGGAGCTTTCAGGTTTCCAGACTGCACTTGGACTGTGATTGGCGCAGACTATTTCTGATTTCATAAATTGTTCAAACACAGACAAAGTTTCCTCATTTGACAAAGGAATGTAGGACAGAAACATAATCACGAGAAAAATTTCAATTCACTATTGAATGAAAGGGGACTAAATACAATGAGAGCGAGAATGTCTGCTGAAACAGTCTGCACTGTGCTCTGGATTAATGAGTAATTCTTACCATTATCTGATTTTACCCTGTGCAAAGGCCTTCTACTTGATTAAACCCCTACAGCGTTGTGAAGGCAGCAGGACAGATACTGTATGCCTGTTCCATCTGTAGTCTCTAATTTGAAAGCACTGTGCCATTACGCACAACGACCCATTGTGGATGCCATGATTAACTCATGCACAACCGACACCAGGCTGCTGTAAAACATCCACACACATACACACACACACACACACACACAGGGTCTGTTATTCCAACTGTTTATGTCTTGCATTGAACAGTTTATGAATTACATTTTAATTAATGTGCTTTTAATTGCAATGTGATGTTAATTACTGCCATAATTGCAATTTTGGCAGTAATTAAAAGAAAGCATTTTATTGTGATTTAATTTAGTCAGTTAAGGTTGCACATCCTGCAATGAAAATAAGAGCAACCAGTTCAGATGTACTGTATCATGTTAATGTGAAAGTGTGAAGAAATACACACTGATATACCGCGATGAAATTACAGACAGGTGGTAATGTCATTATAATGAAACAAAACCAGGTTAGGAAGTTTTCTTGTGTTGTTAATTCTATTATCCACTGTGTTTGTGTAAGTCCATTTAGCTTGCAGTGACTGAGAGCTGAGTGCTGGTGAAAAACATCTGCACTAAATTACCTTTGACTTTAATGGTTGACCCAGATAGTGTGAAACTGGACCTGCTAAAAAAAAGTAGCGAGTTGAACAAGTGGTGTTCAGGAGAAACGCGTTCCAGTGGGAAATTATAGTTATTGGAGAGCATCTAGGACAAGAGAATGGTTCTTCCTCTCTCTTTGCACTGTCTTGTGCGTTATTATGCTGATGTTTTCATATTGCTTAGATGTAATGGGCCTTGTTTGCCAGGACTTAGCTGTAGCCTAGCTGTACACACCAACACAAAAAGGACAGTGGACAGAGCCCGTTGAGGGTTTGAATAAATGCTGAAATGTTGCAGGTCTGGCGGCTTGTTAGAGTTTTTCAACTTTGCTTTGCTTTGCTTTTAGGCCATGCTGTACAATAAGTCTATTTTAAGTGGTGTGTAAATGATATGTTTGATATATATCATCATATCATATATATATTTCATGCACTTCTCCCTGAACTTTTAATTGGCATCTCTGAATAAAAGTTGCGTTGCTGCTATTGTACTCTGTCTTTGAGTCATGGATAAAAAGAACTTTCTTTTTAATCTGGATGTTGTCTTATTGTAACTATCCAGTTACTGAATGTTGTGTCTGCGTATACACACTCAGTTGCCAGTTTAATAGGTTCACCCATCGACAGTACAAAGAATAGACATTGTATCTGTGACGCCACCGCCGGTTTCTGAAGAGCCATTTTAAAGCTCAAAATGTGATGCCTCTGGCTACTGCCATCTTGGCTGTTCTAACTCTTCCATGGGCAAAGATACATCATTTATGATAAACTTCTTAAAATATTGAACACACTGCTTTGGTTACACGATTTTAAGAAACGATCAAGGAGGACGGTGCTTTTTCTGTATGTCAAAGTGAAGGCTCAGTGGAAATCTCATTATTTAGGTTCCCATTTACACCCAATTGCAGTTAACCAGCGCTGCAAAACAAGTGGAGTAAATCTCTTTGTCATTTAAAAACATAATAAACACAGTTCACTTAGGACAACCAGCAAATGCTAACATGAATTTATAGTATATGCAATAAAAACACTTTGACTTAAGGAAATTGCTGCTTCAACCTTCATTTGGTGGTCCTCACAGCTGATTCTGTATTGTGATGTTGTTTTTTAAAGCTAACTTTAAGTGGGGCATTTTTTTTTTGTATCTGCAAAGAAGACTTCACTTTTAGTGGTGAAAGATCTCACATTTTTTTTTTTTTTTACTTATACAGATATAAAGGGGTTAAATGCAGCATCGGTATCGAGCCGGTGGCAATATGTCCCAACCTCCATTCAACCCATCAGCCCGTCTCTGACGGCTTCATGCTCTCTGACTCTCTGGTTGCTGTTCAGAAATTTGATATCCCCCCAAAATAGATTTCTGTTCAGGCTAATGGTTTAGCTGGTGCAGACTGTGTGTGTGTGTGTGTGTGTGTGTGTGTGTGTGTGCTTGTAAAACCTGATTCTTTGTATATTTTTGGGTGACTCTTGGTTGTGTACGTCACTGGCTGGTTCCAGTCTGTTGGCCTCTCCCATAAACACTCAAATATAAATGATGACACGGTTGCTAAATTGATTGCCGCCTCAACTTCCAGTCCTCTGTGATTTCCTTCTATCTGGCATTCATCTTTTGGATCCAAATGTGTTTATGTCTGCTTGGATGTGTTTAAACACACTTTACGTACTTTTGTGTATGTGTGTGTGACTGCTCCAGTCTCCTGCTTTCTGGATGCCTGTCGCCACATCAACACACCAATCAATGCTACACCTCCCATGAGTCTACATCCAGTCAAACTGTCACCAGGAGGCCTGTGGGGTGTCGACTACTCTGAAGGACATCTTCATAATGCAGCAGTACTTTGACCTTGAAGGTCAAAAGTCAGCCATTGCCAGTTAATCAGGAAGCATATGGATCGATTGATGGGGTGGGACGGTGATGCTGGGAAAACACATGCTTCAGTTTCAAAAACATCCCCTCTTCAGGCTTGACAGCAAATGAGGACACACACATACACACACACACCACTCATACTTAATGCAGGATGCCGTCACACACGTGCACCCACAGGTGAAAGTTGTACTCTGCCTTCCTGTTCGCCTCTACCTGCTTGTTTGAGTCTTGAGAGGGATTCTGTAATGAGGGAGCGGTGCAGACGCTCATGAAATCATTTAAATTTCAAATGCATGAGGTGATTATGCCAGTGAATTAGCCCAGTGACTTATTGTGGAATAATTTAGCTCAGTCAGGCAGAATGGAGACAGCTAATGTCTACGGAGACCTCGCAGCAGACACTGGGTAGGGTGGGGCGAAAAATGGAAGGTGGAAAAGAGGAAGAGATGGAAAAAGAAGGAACGACAAACAGAGGTGCTCTGAGAAAGGGGGGTGTGAAAGGAGAAGTGAAAGGAGAAGTGAGGATGGATGTTAGAGCGAGAGGGTATGGAAGAGGGAAGAGATGAACAGGAGGAGAAGAGAAAATCAATGGAGAGGAGGAATGGAGGTGGTAATTGCCTGGCAGACATGAATGGATAGAAGAAGGAAAGAGGACGAATATGCAGGAGCAGCAAGGACTCAGGGAGGGAGGGGAGAGAGGGAGAGACAAGAGAGAAAACAGCAGAGAAGAGGGATGAAGCTAGTTCATGTTTGCTGTGGGATTCTTAGACAGTTAACTGTGGGGATGGTAGTGAAAACAGAGGGAGGAATAATGTGAGGAATGCTGTCAGTTGCTACCACAATAAGTTGCATTAATCAGTTTTTGGCTTTAAGGGGGCAGGGAAACATCATTAAGATGTTAAGCTAGCCTATTTAAACATTTAGCAGATTTGGGGTGGTGTTATATTTCTGGCCACCTGACAAATGTAAATTCAATATTCACTAGCATTTTAACTCTGTTTTGGTCTCCAGCAAGTTATATGCCACGAATGTAGCTAAATGCTAGCCATTCACTTGACCCCTGACACTGGAGATTGGTGAGAGAACCATACAGTAAATTTACGAACTGTAAAAGTGAAACACTGATCTTAAAGACATGAGCAGCCTCTTTTACATTTCACAAATACGTGATTTAGAGTTAATCACCATCTAGCCTACAGCTGATATGATCAGCATGTTATCAAAGAATTGTCTATGTACAGAGCAGTTTCATCCGCAAAGAGCCACACTGGCATCCATTTGGAGTCATGTTTCTGTGTTTGCTGTTCTTTCAGCTCTGTTTTGTTCAGCCCGACACCGTTAGTCTATAGCAGCTAAGTGCTACATGTTCTGGCGCTAACTGTGTCAGTCTTTCTTTTTTAGAGGTGGGCAGTGTACAGCAGTTATATCAGAGCCAGTGTTGCTAACTTAGTGACTTTTTTCACAAAGACATGGCTATTAAGACTCCTTTAATGACTTTATTTTTCAAACAATTGCTTACCAACAGATATCACAACTTTTTTGGGCAATGTCTCGGTTGCTAGTTGTCATTGTTGGTCCAGTGAACTCATTTTTGTTCTAAATGATTTACTGTCATGACTTAAGTTGTATTTTTTCTTAATACTACTGGCTTTTGACTGCACTGTTTTATGCCGGCTGCTGACTCCTCACTAGAAACGTTTGATCTCAACTTGAACCAGAGCATCTGAGGTTTAATTTCATACTCAATATTTTATTTTATCTAATACGACATGAATAGAGCCCTTTTTCTTTAGCTCCACCGCCATTGTGACTGTGCGGTCACTATATTGGGAAAGGTGAAGATCCACCAGTAAACAAATACAACGCTCATCATCAATTGGATTTTGCAATCTGTGACTGATTTCTTAATCACATATCTTTACTGAATAACAACCAATCGATCTGGGCATCCTTAGGTAAAACCAAAACACTGACGTGAAAGATGCTAAAACGCCCTGTAGAGCCAGATGATGATTGTTTCTTGTCAATTCTTGTCACAATGTGTTATTCTTGTATAGCTGCAACCAGCAGCTCTATACTTCTGTCAGTTGGTCGGTCAGACAAATTTCTTCACACACTTTGTTGGCCACAGTTTTCACCAGGTCTTGAGATAGTGTGTGTATAAATGCATACATGTGTGAATGCATGTGCATAAATGGTCACAACCATTGCAAATTTACACTCATTAAATTACATGTTGTCATTTAATTTTGAGAAGTGCAGTTTTTTGTCTTTTTACACCACAAGGACTAGAAAGGGAGCTGGGATGGAGGAGAGAGATACTGACTCTATGAATGAGCTCAGAGGGAGTGCAGACTGTTACAATAGTAGTGAATATACGAAGATGTGTGTGAGTCAAAATCGAACTACAAAAGCACCGGCACTGTTCTTCACTCGATTGCACCCCACATAACCCCACACACACAGTATATTATGTTCAGCTGTCAAGGCAATTATTTGCGATTAATCATTTGATTGATGTGGCAAACATGTTTCTGCTTACGACCAAATAATGGATCAATCAGGGACAGGAGAGAGATCATTTAGAAACACAGGAGAAGCCATAAATTATCTCTGATTGCCTAACACATGATTAATGCTCCAGTGTACATTGCCCTAATGTGATTCATCAGTGTTTTATATGTAATTGGTGTATATTGAGGGGGATAAATTGGATGAGTGCAGCTTGCAATGGAACACACTCAGTATGGTTGTGTGTGTCAGGTTATTGTTTGAAGAGTGTATCTTTAATATCAGTAGTCATATCTTTGCAAGTGAGCTGTGCAGGTGTGAAGAGTACAGAGGTGTCATTTGAGTAATTTCGAACTTTCACACTCACTTTTACATGTATGAGTAATTATTAATACCTCATTTTCTGGCGTGCTACAGACATTAACTGAACTTTAAGTTTCAAATTTAAAACGATCTAGCACATTTCAAATGTATTGAAATAGCCCTATGCTTACAAAAGTTGATTTGTAACTCTGTTAGTTTGGTTCAACACTTCAGGAAGAATAAACACATAGCACTAAAACTTTTAGAAATAGCTTTGTCCTGTACAGTACAGCTACATGGGGGGAAAAAAATCGCCCAATTTATATATCATCGTGACCTGGTCAATCCTCCCTGGCGACTCATTGGCCAACTGTCCCCAGAAAACAGCCTCTGTCTCTGCAGTCACAGCCGTTGTTTACCTACGGTGATTATGTGATGAAATTTCGAGCAACCCGCATTGTTATACCAAAAAACAGCAATGTGGTAGTCGTGTCTTCGACAACATAGATGAGAAACGATTTTCAGATTAATGTGAAAAAATCGTTACAATCCGATCAGTCCTCCATTCAACTCTATGGTCAACTGCCCCCCAGAAAACAGCATCCAGCTCCAGCAGTTAGAGCCGGAAAGTCCCACTGTTTACTGATGGTGATTAACCAACAATGTCTTCATCACTTTCCACTATGCACGGTGGGTCAGAAAGTTCCTCACAAGACAATTTTACAGCTTCCGTAACATTGTAAACCTGAAGACACAGGAGCCATTTTTGGATTTACAGTGGAAATCTGTAAAAAAACAAATCAACGTAGATGAAATGATGGCCACTCCCGGGTGCTATAGTGAAACATAGAACAGGCGCTCTGGTGCTCTATGGAGTCTAGAGGGTTATTATATAAAATAAACTTATTCAAATTAAGGATTTTTTTTCATTAATAAAATATGACGGCAGTTATTCAAAGCCTTGAAATGTCGAAAAAATGGCATTTGGTACAGCCCTGGTTCCCACCAGCTCCCACATTGCAATTGTACGGGGCTTTTCAATACATGAATAACAGTGAGAGTTTACTACAAATCAATTTCTATTAAAACACTGTGGACAAAGAAGGCAAATGCTGCTATAAATGCTGTGCCTTCACACTCTGATGCTGTCAGACCTGCCACTGTGCTTTAATGTACCGGTGTTATTTATCATCTGTTAAAAGGTCTGTTGATTTCAACTTGATGAGAGATGTAATCTTTTGAACACTTCACTTTCTGCAGTTTATGAGAGAAAACATTTTTGTGCCAAAGAAGCCTGTAGGATACAGTCTTGAACAAAATATACCAGTAAATGGTTCCCCCACATATAACAGCCAAATCTGACAGTTTTATCTATTATCTGTCAATAGAAGATATTATTTTTAAGGAGCACAATAAAGCTCAAGCTGTCCTCCACAGCTACACAAATTTAGTGGGTTTGGCTATTGTGAATCCTCAATCATTAATCTAAAAGCCACAGTACATAACTTTTATCCTGAGTCAGCAAAGTCCTTGTCCCGCCCTCCTCCCTCCCAGCTGGTCAAGTTCATGCCCCAACACTTGTTTTCTTATCTTGATGTGTCTTTTTTTAAACAGCATTTAGCCCAAGACTTAACCACTATACATTGGAGTTCTGTTTGCTTGTCTATTTTGCTGCACTGTGACATCGGCTTTATTCTTGTTAGCCCATGACATCCCCACACTGTAGCTGGAGAGCCAGTATGACACAAACAACAAGATCTAGGCATCCGCAGGGTCACTATGTCAAACTTGTGGAGGTTTTCTTCCTTTTCTCAAGCCTAAAGTGATTGAATGGCTATTCATTCAACAGGAGAAATGCTACATGTTTGTTGATTTTCTGCAATAAAACGCAGTAAAGTAAAAAAAAAAAAATAAAATAAATAGGAATGTACTGATCATTTATGTTTCACTGTAACAGTGGTGAGAATCAAAAATAGCTGTCCTCCCCTCTCCCTATGTAACAGAATGGGGCTTTTTTTTTTTTTTTTTAACACAATTCTTGTGTTTAGTGGGTCAACTGTGACCTCATTTGTGGGTAATCCTGTCGTATTGTCTGCACAGATGGAAATAACAAAACTTCCTCTAAATGAATGTGATGAATGAATCTTCTGTTGTTATACCTATACAAATTGGATGGAATTTTTGTGCCCAACACTGTCGTGGATGTCCTTTCTTATGCGCCTTTATCATGGTAGAAGGTGGAAGAAAAATGTAAGGCTGCACTAAATATTTTTTAATAAACAACATGTTTGTAGTAGTAATGAACCCACTGAGAATCAACACTCTATGCAGCTCTTTGCTCTACGCAGCATTTCAGCGGGTTTCTGCTAATCATTTTTACAATTGAGATTCAGTCTCACTGCTCTCATAAACCTCATTTCCAGAAGTTGCAGGCAGTTGCTTTTAGCACAAATGCTCCGATAAATCCACTGTACACAACCTGTTCAGCACCACACAAAGCCAGCGACACGCTGGTGAACACAGTTAACGAGCCAGATATTTCCCCAATGAAGGCCAAATGATAGCTAAAAGTACAGCAAATATTGAACTTACAGTCATGGGGTGACCAGAGACGCGTCCCCAAATGAATGCTAATGTTGCTCCATGTCTCCAGGTCATGTACAGACATTATTTTCTTGCACATTAATGTTGATGTCATTGTGAATTTTGTGTATTAGCAATCCATAGAGGTGGGGGTTTAATAAATGGCTAATTTGGCTGATGTCTGCAAGTGGTTAAAGAAATAGGAAACTAACCCTCCCACAACAATTAAAAGTGCTGCCTTCTGTGAATGAGTATGAGTCGCACACTCTTACAGTGAGTTTGAAGCCGTGTATCACTGAACAACGCAGCATATCTTCACTCAACTCTGCATAGATAAATACAGACTTTAAAAAAAAAGGCAAAAAGTTTAATTTCTCTTTTTTTTTTCATCAAATCTCGCTCACTGATCACGGATGTGATAAGTATTAATGGAGGATCATTATCACCATTTTCAATCTCTTTAGAATTGAGACAGAAGAAATGACAGCTAATTGCAGGGCACTGCATCTGAATATCTGCAATATCTGCCATAGAAGGGAGTTTTAGTGCATGCTCTTATTAGAGTCTTGGCATTTTGAAAGCAGCGGGTAGTCATGGTTATGTGACGCTGTTATGTTATATCACCCCAGGTTTCAGCATCCCTTGTACTGTAAAAAAAAAAGGCAGTGAGGCTTAGGCATAGAAATGAAGGTTAAGACTATGTGGCAAAATGTCTGATGTCTCCCCATTCTTTTCCTCTTTGTGTCTCTGGATCTGTCAGAGCTCTCCATACCGAATCTCCCTATTCCTCTATTTTCCCATCCCTCCTCACCCCACCTCATTTTTCCTGTCTTCTTCACTCCTTTGCCTTCCTTCTCTCCCTCACACCTTCCACTAATTGTGTGCCCCTTCATTAAAACTACAAAAATGAAAAAAAAAAAACACTGAGAAAATTGCTTATTGTCCAACTTCAAATACCACAGTGCCACCAAGTGGTCGAAAATATCACAACAGCCTTTGGAACCGTATACTGTATACACTTATTGTATACGCACACACGTAGCGGAGTGTTGATGGATCTGTGGAGTTACAGAATGAAGGTTAACAGTTAAAGGGTGCTCGGAGTGAGACCAGCGCATGTGAAACAGACATCTCTGATGAAAGAGGCTGAAAGACTGAGAAGTTGGGGGAATGTTGGATCAGTGAAACAGAAGGATGAAGAAAAATGAAGGCAACAAAGGAAAACTAGAAGAAAATAACAGAAATTCTCCCTTAAACTCTGTCGCTTTGTTTGTGTCTGTGTTTTTCTTTGGCGATGGTGTGTCTAGTCAGGTAGCCTTTGGTTCAAAACGCCAGAGCACAGCTGCCTCAAGACCACAAGGCCAATACACACACACACACACACACACACACACACACACACACACACACACATACTATATATATATACAAGATAATGCTTGACTTCAGTGATTCTTTATCACACAGTGCAACATTTTTTTCTGACATTTCCTCACTCTTCTTTATCCTCATCCATCACTCGCTGCCTCAAAGTGAGATATCTCTGTGAAAGAAACAATAACTAAGTTGCTACCCTGTAAAAGATGAAGACAGTTTTTCTATTTTGGATCAAAGTGAGGAAATTAAAGGTGTTACTTAAGTTAGACAACCATTGCTTTTAAATAATGTTCTTCTAAAAGGTACCATCCTTTGCTCTTTTTTTAATGAACAAGCACTTTCAGAATTATATTAAATTAAAACAGAAAATAAGGTAATTAAATTAAATTAGATGTGGGCAGGACTGAACTTTATGTCAGAAATAAAATAAAAGATAAAACTTCAATTGTAATTGGGACTTTTTACTAACTGTAAATTAAGGTAAATGAATAAACTGCATTTTATTGTCTGAGTCAAACACTGACTTGTACATTATAAGACATCATGATTCCATCCTAAGATTGGTTTCTCTTGCATCATTAGTGGCTAATGGCTAATGCCTAGCTATGCTCACCTGCTAACATTTGCTAGATAATTGAGTTAGCCAGCGATGAGCTTAGCTACCCTGACAAGAAAACAAGACTATACACAAGGGCACACAGGTGGCACAGGGGTAAAGTTCTTGTACCTCACGGAAAATAAGGGTTTGATGTGCAGTGGCAATTAGTCATGTTTGTGCCAAAGCTAGTGAGAGTTCCCATTCCTGTCACTGCACCACAGAGACTCCTCTGGTGGCACTGAGGGAATAAAGCGTATCACACAGAGCCCCAGGGAACAGCGCTGAGTTGTGTGGTGACTTTGGTTTAGTGGTATTGTACGTCATGCGAAACACATTGCCCCAAGGTTTTTTCGCCTTCATAATAATTACAAAAGAAACAGCCGTAGATTGATGGATACATTTTTTTTAGGACATGAAAAACATGCCAAAACAGCTCTTTGTATGATCAGGCGTTGATCCATTAAGACCAATAATATTTGAAATGTCTCCAAGAGCTGAATTAGTAAGTAATTCTCATGCCATTCATGTCTGCAGGAGTCAGCAGACAGTTTCTCGCCTTGGTCAAAGGAAGTCATTAGAGGCGCAATGGTCCTCAAAATGCAGAAGTCAAAGCAATATCTTAACAACTTTTTTTCATTTAGGCCAGGTACACAACTTCCATTGGAATGAATGAGGCACCATCTTAGAACACAACATCCCGTTTAAGGTATCAATGGTTAAACCCTCGTGAAGGTAAAAAAAAAACTTGGCTTCTCCTTGTGTTATTAAGGAAGAACACATCTGTCTACATCCCTTCACCGGCCAACAGTAGAGTAATGGCTCAATCCCACGGGGCACAGCTGCAATGCATTCTGGCTGTGCTACGTCGGCCGGAGCTGATTGCAGCCACTCTAAACAATGATTGTGATTCCACCAGAAGAGCTACGGTGTGTTTCAGTAGCATCCCAGAAGCGTCTCTTCGCGTGGATAATATGTGATTGTTCTATTTTTGACAGATGCCTGGAGAGGCCGCATTAGCAGATTGAGCTGGCCCAAAAGACTGACACAGAAATGGAGAATGGCCATAGAGAATCCGGTCAATTTTCAAAATAAAACATCCTGTGCAGACTTCCGATCGTAAGAAGAGGTAAAAGGAAAACACTTTATCTATGTAAAAAATCATAGTCTGTGTAAAACAGGATGACGTCTCCATGTCTCAAGAGCTCCAAGAGTTTGCTGTGAAGCTCACAGTGGTGACTCTGGCCGTGTCAATCTTGGCAGTCCTGGATTCTTGGGAGCTGAGGCAGGCTGAAAGAATCCTGGTTGCTCAAACTAGGCACCTGTGATGGCACCTGCTGGACAATCAAAGTGGCAATGATCTTAATTATGCATATGCATCAAAACTGGTTTTTGTACCAGGCTGTAAACGTGTTTATTTCTGCCATGAAGCTGGACATATGACTTGACTTGACTTGTACTGTAGCCAGCCTCAAGTGGCCATCTGAGTAACTGCAGATATTGGCTTCATTTTGCAGCCACAGAGGTTTCTGCTTGGTTAAAATGCATAAATTACAAAAGGCATAAAGGTCAGCAGGTTACAAACCATACCATGACTTCATCATGCTTTTCTCTTGTGAAGTGCTTCAGAGTGGCATTTACCTTATAACACAAAGAAGGACCAGGCTTGATTCAGAGGGAATAACTTTTACTGCTGAATGTGTAGACTAAATTAGCTTTGTGTCAGGCTAACTAATGGTAACGTATAAGTCTTGGTCATGGTTCATTAATCCTTAGTTTAACCTTCAGGGCTGGATTGGGTTAATTCCAAGATTTCATGTTAAAACTCAGGGTGAAGTGCCCTGCTTCCATGGTCTGAAAGCAAAAACTATCAACAAATGGGGGGAGGGGGGGTGGTCAGATTCTCAGTGTGATGCATCATTACTACATCATTACAGAAAGGCAGAAAAAAGCCATTAGAGCTAACAGAGATGGGATGGAGATGGAGGGCAGGCGACAAAGCGATACAGAAAGAAAGAGGTGACAGGGAGGGGGAATTGTGCCTCGCGATCATTTTTAATGTTAGTTTGGACCTCATCAACCCGAGAGTGAAACAATACACTCCCTTCACTTTCACTTTGTCTTACCTTTCTCTGTGTCTGTTCTCTTTTGTCACTCTGTATCTGTGTGTGTGTGTGTCTCTATCCGTACCCTCACGGGCATCCCACTGCTGGCTGATTGGTCATACAGTATGAGCGTGCATGATTGTTCTAAACTGGAAAAGAGAGAACACTTTCACTGATGAGGGGAAGGGTAAGCTACCCCCCTCTGACAATCCAACCACTTGATGCAGCAGCTCCTGAATGGCTTCACTGGGGTTTCTACCTCATGAACGCTAACACACACACACACACACATTTTTTTTCTGACTCTCCATTCTTCTCTCTCCAATCTTTCCTCTCACTCTTTTTTTTTTCTCCCTCCTCCGTCTGTTTGTTGTGCTCCACCTCCCTGGGCTCTTCGAGTGCATTAATCAGTCAAGCCGCAGCGCCACAGCTATTACTCATCTGGTCAGAATAAGAGAGAGAGAGAGAGAGAGAGAGAGTGTATAACAAAGACAGAGAAAGAATGACAGAGCGAGACAGCGACTAAGGGGAGAGAGAAAAGAGGGAGACCTGGGGGGGAGGGTGGAGAAAATGGAGAAGTGCAGAGAGGTAGCTGCTCTGTATTCATTCATCTTCTAATATCTCTCCTTACCTCAAGGCTTTTCATCTCTAACCATCCATCCATTCATCCATCCATCCACTCATTCAGCCAGCAACCAGCCATGCATCCATTCATTCACCTATTTATAGATGCCACTACCTCCCCACCCTCCCACCTAATCATGCATCCATCTTTCTATCCATCTTTTCATTTCCCCTTTCACCTCGCTCCTCATCTTCTATCCATCTCTCCATCTCTTCGTCTAAACCTGACTCCATCAGTACTTCTTTCCTCATTTATCCATATGGTATTTTGGCTCCTTTTCAGAAAACATGGCAGGCCCAGAAAGAAAATAGTTGGGGGGAAGAGTGAGAGATGTTTTGTTGTTTTGCTGCTCAGCATTGGGGTAAGGCAGATGTAGGGAGGAAGTTTTTTTTCAGCGACAAAGAGTTTTACTTCTTTCTGACAAGAGTGATGGTCTACAAACATGCTAGCAGCTTTGTGAGGCTGTGTTTAGACACTGCAATAATTTAAGCTAACCGCTAATGTCAGCATGCTAATATGCTCACAATGACAATGCTAACATGCTGATGCCAAGTAGGCATCACATTTACCATGTTCACCATGCTAACATTGGCTAATTAGCACTAATCACAGTGAATGTAAATCTCAGGCTGGTGGTAACACCCTTAAAGATCCAGTGTGAGGCAGAAATTAAATATAACATACATGTTTCATTAGTGTCAAATCACCTGCAAATACAGATGCCGCAGTCTGCTTCCACAGTGTCCATCATGTCGAGCAAACATGCCTCTGCAGTATCCCATATTGCCTTTTGGATTCTTTGTGCATTTCGCCATTTCTTTCATGCAAGGAGGGAGAGGGTGAGCTGAAGGGGTTCAACCTTATCATCATCAAGCTAGAGGAAAAATCGGGGAATCACAAAAATCAAGTTAGTTAAGTAGTCAGTCAAGTATTTTCTTGGTTTTCCATCATCTATTATAGTTGTTGAGATATTTCAGATTGAAGAAGGTGGATTGACTCAATGACATTACAACCCATAGAACAATGCTACTAGAATGGCTAAAAGTATAACAGTACATACTACGGTATGCATGCCACATTTTAAATTTTTTAAGGGTTATCACGTAAGACTAATCGATAAAAAACCACCAAGTGAGAGTGGTCACAGATTGAGTAAAAGCCTGTAAACCCAAATAATATAACACCTTGTGAAAGAAATTGCAAATAGCACATGGCTCAATGAAGCAAATTATTCCTTGCCAACTCTATCTAAAGGTTATTGTCCAGGCTGTGAGCTAACAAGCTATACCCTTCCCATGTTTTATGGTTACCTTATAGCGCTTTGACCTATGCCATAATGCGTGTGCCCAGTCCATATGCATGCGCAATATTTCACACATTTAACAAGCTCTTAGGTAGACTTCCCACGTTTGTGGATCACCGGGTTAATGCATGAGATTTAAAACTCTACATGCACCTCATGGACTCACATGTATGCCATATTGTGTGTCAGAAGCATACAATTACCAACATGATGGCTTAGTGAGCTCATGTAACAGAGTTTGATATTTAGAAGTACTTCCAGCACTGCCACACGACAAAAATGTTCATGAACAAGAGGGGAGAAAATGAAAAACAGCGGCAGGCAGAAAGACTGACATTTACATTTCATTAATTTGACTGACGCTCTCATTCTGAGGAACTTAATTGGAGTGCAACAGTTGAATTTGCAAAATCCTACCAAGAGCCCAGAATTATAATAGTTATGAAATAAACATAGATTGGATTTTTGTGCAGAAATTGTGGTATGGGGGTGGAGGGGAGGAGAAGTAAGGAAGTCACTGGAACAACAGCCAGACTGGGAAAGAATCGAAGTGGCAAGCTGAATGGACAGTGGTGGCAAAAAAAAAAAAACAGGAGAGCAGGCTGGTGTGTGTAGACCTGGACAGTGGCCTGGTGGCGTACATGTGTGGATCCCTTTTTGTTTGCCAGCAGCAGGATTTTGTATTCGACACAAGCAGCCAGTGAAGGGACTGCATGAGGGGGATAACATGGGAGGGTCTGGGGAGGTTGAAGACGAGGCGTGCTGCAGCGTTCTGGATGAGTTGTAGGGGCTGGAAAGAGTGTGGCCGCAAAGGGAGTTGCAGTAGCCCAGACAGGAGATGACTAAACTTGCACATGGAGCTGGACACAGTCTCTGGTGGGGAAAGGTCTGATGTGGTATTGATAGTACCGGACTGTGGCTGTATCAGGAGTTCAGAGTGCGACTAAAATTTTAGAATTCTGGGTGGCAGTCACCATTGTCTTGTCAGCTGTGATGGAGGTGTCTTGTTGAGGGCAAGTTTTTTCCAGACTAACAGAAAACATGAATAAAGTTTGGATTTAAGGTGGTGGGCTGACATTCAGCTAGCAATGTCGGAGAAACAAACACATACACATGGCTCTATGGGAAGCATATAAATAGAGCTGCAGATATCACATATCTTGAAGTGATCCTGAATGTGAAGCGACACTGTAAAGCACACATAATTAATATACTTAAAAAGCTGTGATATTAAATATCTTTCCTTCCCGCAAGCACTTCTTTTTGTATTACCCTGCCCCGGCTGTAAATAGACCATGCATTTGTGTACAAATTAGAGCTCCCCCTTCAACCCACAGCTCAGATAAAATGCATGAGAGGAAATTAATAAATAACAAATTGCCTTCAGGATATCATCGCATTCAACACTTCCTGTCTTGAACACACAGAAATAGTCGCTGGCCCCAGGGATAAACTTGACATATTTTGTTTTTCTAAAATTAATGATTTCCCACACACAGAGACAGCTAATAATGGTTCGCCAGACTGTGATTGAGAGGAAACTGCCAGAATGCCATGTTCTCCAGTTTACATTTTGTTTCTTTATTTTTTCACGGCTTTGAACTCCACCCACCCCCCTGCTGCTGAAAAACTCCCAAGAGAGATGGTGAGCGGCATTGCAAGATGGTCATGATTGTCTCCTCGGTGTTTGTGAGTGATGTCATATGTGCTGTTTATTTGTCAAGTGCGAGTGAGTGCACATATGTATATATCCGTGACAGAAACTGTTTGAATGTGGTTTCAAATTCTTTAGTGTTTAAATATGAATCCATCTGTTTCTATTTGTTATGGCCTAAACAATCTTGAAACTCGACTCGAGTGTGATGAATTGGAGGAGAAAACCTGTCGCGCATACAGTGCAATATCTGCTGCTGTACACAGTTACAGTGTAGTGAATAGGTATTTAAAGGAAACTGTTCTTTGTTGTGTTACATCTGTACTTCAGCACATTATATTTCAAACAAAAACAATGATCAGCTCAAATTACTGTCTACACTTCAATTCTAGGGTGCTTACATCAATAAAAAAAAAAAAACAACTAAAGAGAATATTGTCATATACCGTTTATTAATGTGTCAAATGACCATGTGAAAACGTTGTGACAAGGATGGCTTGTAATGTTCAACCTTGAGAGAATTATCACCTGAATCTGCAGCTTCCCTCGACAGAGCTGATTTGATTCACTCTCTCAATGCTCTCATAGAGTTGGTTTCGGCTGGAGCAGGCAGCTGAAAAAAAGCAATAAAACCCCACTGTACACTACCTGCCCATCACCAAACAGCAGACACTCACAGTTTGCATTTAACTGGTGAGCATAGTGGAACATTTAGCAGCTAAAGAACTAGATATTTCCCTCAGGAGTTGGTAGAAACCAAAAACAGAGCTGAAAAAGAGTGAATGTCAGACTTATAGCTGGTTCATGGTAGGTAATTGCGATTTAATGTAATCCTTATTTACCGGACTGCTCTTGTTCTACTATCCAGTGACCCATTGTGTGACTTTTGCTGATAAATAAACATAAACCATGATATGATGGTAGAGTGGACATGGTGCTCAAAACTGCTTTTGTAGATTGGTGATGTAAATTAAGTAATTCTGTTTGATATTTGGATAGGAATCCCTTGCAACTTGATCTAGACATCAGGAGACACTTGTATCTCCATATGCTAGACTTTACTACAGTCATCTGCACTACTTGGTTATTTTAGAGGGTTCTCCTTCAGTTCTGTCTTCAAGTGAAACACATACTTATAGTGTGAGGTCAAGTGACTGAACATCCCAATACAACAGTCCTTGTTTTTTTTTTCTTCAAAAAAGTCCTTGGTGGCCTTCTTGGCAGAATTGTCCTGTTACTTTCTGCTGCATTATAAAACTGTGTTTAAAAATGGCTATAATACCTACTATAATACTGAAAGATTTATTTACCTTCAAACACCCTTAAAACTGTAAGTCAAAATGTTAATATCACTAAGTGTTGCAGTGTGCATGGAGTAATATAATGAAACATCACTAAGCGTGTGCAGCCATACTAGTGGCTCTGTCAAGCTTCGCTTGGGGAGAGCAGTCATGAATGTATTATTAAGACCTGGATACAGTGCCACCTCTATTCCACTAATGCCCAGTGGCCCAAAAAGCATTGAGATCACCACGGTAAAAGAGGCACATGTAAAGCTGTTGACAGGATACAAAAGCCAAAAGATAAATTATGGCTCTTTCTGTCATGATTTTTGATCCATGGATAATTTGTCAGCCGATAAATGGTTTTAAGAACACATGATCAAAGTCTATAGACTGAGCAGGAATTTAGCAGTGCACACAGGAGAAACATTCACTGGTGTTCAGTGGGCCGCATATCCCGGAAGTAAACCCTGGAGCTAGAAACGTTTTTTGGCATATGCACCAGGAGAGCAATTTTTATAGGAATCAGTGCGATGCCGTCTTTGGGTTGACAATCCTAATAAGCTTTGGCTAAGCAGGTATCATGTTTCTTTGTTTGGCCAGTTAGCATGCCAACATTTGCTAATAAGGACTAAATTTGAAGTATAGTTGAGTCTGAATGTAAATCTTATGGTGGTCATGAGCAAAAGTAAGGGGATCACCACAGTTAATCGGGGTTATCCTCAGGTCACCATGAATGTCTGTACCAAATTTGATTGCAACTGATCGGTTTGCAGGAAATTTTACTAAAAGCCAAAAATGTCAACCTGCTAATAGCGCAAAAGGTAAGACCCAGGGGATCATCAAATTTATCCTCTGGGCACCATGAATGCCTGGACCAAATTTATTGTCAATCTTTTAAACAGTTGTTGAAATATTTTAGTCTGCACAGAGAGCTGTGCTGCTAGCATGGGTAAAAACATCTAGCCTTTCAGTCTGCGCTGTATGTTCTGGTCTCAGCTCCCTCAACTATAATTCAACATGAAACAATGTTTCATGAGACGTTGTATCCCCATGTCATGAAGAAGTCAATAGGTTGTGAACAGACAAGAAATAACTGTGTGTGATCCAGTAGTGGTGCTTGGAAGTATTGTACATTTGCTCCTGATGTACAGTAATGTTCACAAGGATGATCAGTGATTAAACTTCTATGCTTACACAATAACTCTCATACATTATGAATTATAGGCTGTGCATCATGAGCACTGCCCGGTCAGTGTTATGGACAGAAAATATTCTCAACACTAGTGCTCTAACGCCTACACAAACTGTATAACATTATTCAGCTTTTTACCCTCTGTCTGGCTTATATCTGTACCTCTGCCAAGTCTTTCTCTCTATTTATCTCTCTCTCTCACACACACACTTTCATTGCACTTAACCACCCCCCCCACACACACACACACACAATGAGTGACCTTGCCTCCCTGGGGAAGGACCATGTTTAATTGTTCATCAGCACTTTCCTCCGTGTTCCGCAGGCAGGGAATTAAAGGAGAGGAGGAGAGGGAGAGAAGTGAGGAGGGAGGTAGAGAAGTTAGCTCAACACAAGAGAGGAGAGGAGAGGTGAGGAGAGGAGAGGAGAGGAGGAGAGAGGAGAGGAGAGGAGAGGAGAGAATACAAGAGGTGAGATGAGAGAGAAATCCAAGACATGTGCTTAATTGTTTTGGAAGCAGATGGACAAACAGTTAGGCAAACACATTCTCCAACTTAATCAACTCCACCATGATGAGCATCTCGAGAATAAGCCCCGTAGCGTCATGAGTAATTGTTCTATATGTCTAGTTAGATTCCAATAAGAGTGCAACAGCATTGATATATTGTTAACAATATGGTGAGTAACCGGGGAATGATATGCTATTTAAACCTTCGTAAATCACAGTGAAACATGAAACCACTGCTTTAACGGTAAATATATTGGTCCCTCAGCTCTTTTGTACCATGTATGCTGACTAATCATCTGCTGACCAAATAGACTGTGATGTGTGAAGTGATATTCACTGATTTATTTCCGTCTTCCTTTCTTTTCACTCCCTCCTTCCCTTTTTCTTTTCCCCTCTCAGAACTTCTCCTGCTGCTGTTTTTTTTTTTTTTTTCCTCCCTTTCATTCTCGATGCACCTCTTCCTCTCTCTTTCTCTCCCCAGACTTTTGGACTAGATGGGGTGGCAGATAGTGATGAGCCAGCAGTGGCCATGCTTGGCTGCTTTAGCTAATGGAACTCTCCTGTCTCTACAAGGCCTCACAATGTAGTCCAGGACCAGGGCCTTATCGTATCATCTGTGTGTGTGTGTGCGTGTGAGTAGCATGTTTTGGGTCAGATAAGAAGTTATAAGTTAAAACCTAACTAGAAATCAAATGGTTTAAGTTAACAATGGAAGCTTTTTTGGGACATCTTGGTTCAAAATCAAAGGATAACTGCAGTGTAAAACATATTCTCATATCTTACTGTGTGTCCTAATGACATTGAACTCACCTAATATACACAAATTGATGAAATCTGGAAACTTAAGAGGTGTGATGGAGTAAGAAATGCAGTCGCACAGTTAAACACGTTATAAACAAGGCACCGGGTTAGCCAAACTTTCCTTATTCCCTAAACAGTCTTTGACTTTGACTGTGCAATGAGGTGTAGTTACCAACATTGCACTAACTTTCAGTTCTACCTCCAGACAAAGTTAGACTCCATGGATTGAGATCAGAATATCCTTATATAATTCCCTGCAGAAGGACACCTGGGCCTGGTGGCAGGTGGCATTGAAATGAAGGTGGGCGCCTGCAATACAAGCAACCCAGATAATTAAGGAAATGTTCAGCTCGTTGCTAACTTTGTCTGCCCAAGCTGCTGGACAGGTAGCGTACAATGGCTTTATCAAAGCTTTTTATAATAAAATAAAATAATAAAAGAGAGCTATGAGACTGAACCAAATTCTGAACAGCTTTTGCACGTTTAAATAGCTGTCCATGTGTGTAGCATTGTTTGAGGTGGGCACAGTGACATCAGGCACAGTGCTGAAAGTGTTTACCACCTGAACGCTCAAAGGCATGTCAGAATGTGGGCTGACTTGTGGCATAAAGTGCACATGATTTGTGGAATTTGGCTGCATTTTATTCTAATTACTGAAAAAAGCGACTAATAAAGGACTACTATTTTAGGGCTCTGAAGCCTACGCAACATCAGGTTTCATCTACGAAAGTAATCATGAGGTTTAAATGAGTTTTTAATGATAAGCTAGTGTTAAATTAGTGTAAATTTCTCTCTCTTCCAGTAGTACACACACATTTATTTTGTTCATATTTCATGAGTGAGACTCAGCAACTGCAACTTGGAACTCACTTAGACAAAGAAATAAAGAATAGTAAGGAGAGCCAAGGTCAGAGCCACAGCACTTTGATTAAAAATGTAGCAAGTAGTCCTGCACATGACAGACAAGTGCTACAAGAGCTACAGCAAAAAAAAAAAGAAAAGTTTTTTTTTTTTCACATTTCATCCTTTTTTTTTATATTTATCATTTTTTCAAGTAGTGAGCCTGTGCATGCACTGATGTGTGAAAGTGTGAATGAATGTGTCGATGCCAATGTGTTAACGTGCTAAAGAACAGAAAGGCAGGAATGTTTGGGTGCTGAGTGCTGCCGGTGCATGTTTGCGTGAGGCTCACAGTCTCGCTAGCTGCATACTTTGTTTTAATTCACATCCTTTGCTTTGCCCAAAGCTGTATGCAAATGCACGCTTAGGAAAACAAATGATATATGAGTGAAAGCAACCCCATACAGTACATTAATAAATGTATGGAAGCGGCAGCACAGATTGTTTGCACAAAGCTATTTACCCTCCTCTGTCTTTTCCTATTTCCTCACCCCCCGCGGTGAACAGACGGAACTGCCCGTGGCCTTATTAATGGAGTTAAATATGTTAACTGTGTGTGCATGTGTGTGTCTGTTGAAGGGTTTAAATGTGTGCATTTTCTGGTTGTAAATCTGTTAAATGTACACTGAAGATGTGGTTACAGTAATCAATGGCCTGCTGTACGATTAAAGTGCTCTGAGGAGAGAAGAAAAAAGAAAAGAGGATGACACTCACATATGAATAGATGTGTTGTTTTTTTTTTACTTGCTTTTGCAGCACAGAGGACTGAAATGTGTGTCCATCTACAGTCGGACTTTGTTTGTGTGTTTGTCTATTGATATGGATTGGCCCTGTCACAACCAGTAAAGCATGTGACCTGAAAAAAAAGAAGTCATATCTCAACAGAACTTTCAGAGGAAGAAAAGAACTGATGGAGCCTAAAACACTCTTCACTGCGATCCCCACAGCATGAAATTCAAACGCAGTGCAGTCACAATCCCTGCAATAGATGAAAAAAGCAAAGCTTGAGACATTTAAATGCACCACAGATACACACACACAAAGTTAAAAATTCCCTGGCCAACTGCTAAAGCATGGGCTAATTATTAATTAAAGCAAATGTCTGTTGAATCTGTTGAAGCACTTTGGTCCTCATTAACTCAAACAAAGGCCTTTCATTACAGGCTCAGCCCTCTCCGGTATGAACACACACACACACACACACACAACAACACACACAACTGCCAAAACACGGACACACACATACAGAGAGTACAGCACTTAATAACAGAGTGACGTGCTGTGTGTCTTCAGTAAGTCGCTCAGGTTAGTTAGTTTTATTCATTGAGGCTACAGAAAGAAGGTTCATTGGCTGATGGGTCCCCATGGAAACTGGCAGTTTGTGAGTGAGAGATTGTATTCATGGTATTGTTTAGTGTTCTTTTGGTTCATTTTGAATGAAGAAATCTTTTACATTTGGTCCTACAATTCAACCAGAGCTAAACAAAAGTTTTAACTGTCTTCATTTGTAGTGACTTGATCTATCTCAAAACTTAATAGAAGTTCTTTCCTGCACTTCCCCCTGGTTTCTGTCCTTTTCCTCTTCCTGTCTGTGGACTTCAATAGCATGAGTTAAACAGCCTCAGGATGCATGCCAAGTATTTCTGTCAAGTGAAGTATCTGCCTCGATTTCCCCAACTAGAACGCACTCGTAAACCCATTTTATATGCTTTTTCACATTTGATTGTGTCTTCCCATTGATTGTTTTCTTGTTTGTTTTTTGCATTCACGCTACCTCTAAAATTCAACTTGTATTCAGTCATAACATAAGACGGCGTTTCAGGCAGTGTCCAACGTTGGTTTAAATAATGTATTAGTTTACAGGGATAGTTTGGGTATTTTGAAGTGGGGTTATATGAGGTACTATATACACAAAAGTGTGTTATCTCCAGTGGATGGTGGTCAGTGTGCTCCAAATTTGACAGCAGACAGTGAGCCTGACAGAGCAGCAAAGCTATGAACTGCACAGGGTCAGCAGAAAAATGTATTTTGGCCCATCTTAAAAAAATGCAATATCTGTTTGAGTGTATGCTATATATTAACAATATTTTTATTGCTTTACCTTGCCTTCAGACAGCCTTTTTCTTCGGCACTAACTGTAGAACTCCCAACTGTGCCACCCACTGTATCACACCTCAGATCAGCTGTTCGGGTCTGAAAGTTGTGAAATGAGACTGAAATCCAACTTTCAAAGATGGTGCATGTTTGTGTTTTTTTGACTGTGCCACTGTAACTCTGATCCAAACAGCTGATCTGTCCCGTAATAGTGTGTACAGCAAAGTTGGCCTTATGTGCAGGAATATGGAAGATTTACAGTTAGTGTCAAAGAAAAAGGATAAGTACAACCCCACTTTGAGATACCTGAACTTCACTTCTATGCACTGTTTGACTTTAAGCGAACACATTTTTCTAAGGTATTGTGTTTTGTACAGGTTATATTCCAGGTTTTACCCTAAAGCTGCACTAATTATTATTTTTTAATTAAGAATTGATAAAATGTATAAAAATAAAAAATAAACCCATTGACTTACCCACCAAGTGTCAGCATACAAGTGTTAGCGACTAGCTGGTAGACATAGGGGAACAATTAGCTGCCAAAGATACTTCCTCAGGAGTTGGTGTAGTCCTAAACATGTCTAAAATAAGTGTTAACACTGATTGTCCTGTCTGCTAGATTTGTAAATAGAAAACTGTTTGGTAACATATTCATTCAAAATCAATTTTCGCTGTGTTCAACTTTATAAAAGGTGATAATTTTTATTGATCACTTGAGCAACTGTTAAGTTAATGGTGACTGAACTGGTCAAATCCTCGTCAAGTGCCAAAAAAAGTATACTGTATGAGCTGAATATTGTCTTTTATTATTTTTGGGGCTAACCCTGTCAAAGATTACAATAACAATTTGTAGATACAGTAAAGAATACAAGGTGGTAATATGAAAGCAGACATGATCAACAGCCCTAAGGCACAAAAAAGTATGAAAGGTGATGTAGATTACAGTTTTCAGGTTATGTGTGTTATGGAATTTTCTATCCTTAGGTTACACGGGGACTTGAGGTCCTCGGCAGTAGTAGTTGTTTGGCCTTGATTGAGGACAGCAGGTGCCAGCCTATCTCAACGTTGTGGTGACCAGGGTCGAAGAGACCTAATAATAGGTAGCTACAACATCAGAGGCTCCTGAACACTTTCTTCCCTCCTGACCTCACCATTGACCATTGATTTCAGCAATTTCTCCACAACAATGTGGCGTGTAGTTTATGTAGCACGGGGCAATAATAAAAGTTTCTTACTTTCTTATTTCTTACTTTCTTCATTCATACCTACTGTATTGCGCCTTTTCTTGCTTTATGGCTCAGATTTCATATTTTGATGGTTCATCCCTTAAGCTTGCCTTGTATTTCCGTGGGAGATATGACACATGTGAAGTCATTGGAACCTCTGCCAAGCAGCACGCACAAGACGGGTCGGCTTTTTACAACTCATCCTCAATTTGATAGTAATTTCACACTTGAGAACGGCAGCGATGACAATATGCTCTCGATGCATGTGGGGATCCCGAGCTTGTCGGGCAGCACACTTCACAACATTAAAGACAACTTGAGTAATTGTGATTCATGTGCTCACTTAATTTGCAGGCAGTTCTCCAGTATGTTAGATGATGGGGGGGTCATTATGGTTTTGAAAAAGAACACTTCCCTTCTTTTGCTAGCCCTAAATCACCATCAAAGCAATGCATTAAGTTGGATATAACATGGAGTAAAACAAAAGCCTACAAGATGTTTTCTATGAATACAAAGACAATTAAGATGACAGGCTTTGTAAAACAAATTAATTTTACCCACATTTCCATTCCTTAATTTCAGAGACAAGGCAAGTAGCTGATGCCGGATTCTTTTAAATACGAGACTGTTCATCTAAATCCCACAATGCTTAATGCATTAAAACTGAACTCCATCACACAGCACTGTGATATGGAACAGAGAAGTGATTTATGGCCTTAAGTAAATACATATGAAAATGAAAGTTATTTTGTTTCCCTTATTCATCTGAAGTTTTATTTTCATCCATTTTCTACTCTTTGAAATTTTTCCCCACTTTAAGTTTCCATGGGTGCACTTGTATCAGATTTGTTTACTTTCTCACATTGCCTGCAGCGCTCATCTTCCATAGGCCTACTTCTACATGTTGATAAGCACATCTTTCTGTTGTTTTTTTGCTTTGGTACTGACAGGGTTATTTGCAATGGAACTTTCATTTTTGTGGCTCCTCAACACTGAGCTTGATACATACTGTTTGAATTTGCCTGGGAGTAAAGGTGCACAAATATTTTAATTTGTAATTTTTTTTTTCTTCAGTGTCAGCGTTTGATTGACAGGCAGATAAATGCGAGGCTTCAGGCGAGAGAAAAGAAAGTGTGTGTATGAGCGAGAGAAAGGCGAGTTAGAGAGAGAGAAGCACAAAGAAAATTTTCAGGTAGGTGATAAACTGATGGAAGTCGCGTCAAAGTGTAAGTTATGAATTATACATAAGCTTTGATTTGGAATGACTATTACTTCTACAATATTTATTATCATACAACAGTTAGTTCCAACAAAGTGATTTGATTGGACCAGAGGCATTCCATGAGTGCTGATAGAGAGCACAACAGCACATCAGTCCACTTTACAGGTGTTCTAGTAAACATTACATTAACGTAAACATTTTTTTATTTTGTCGCCTCAACAACTCCAAAACCCGCTACCAGTATCTTTTAGTTAGTTGCAGTATTTTAGTGGGAGACCAGACAAGCCATTTCAAAAATTAGGATTTCTCATTACAATGAGGAAACTAGCTAGTTGATGGATCACATTCACGCCAAATTAAACACCGACTCAAAACAAAGTAACTACCCGGTTTCCTGATTCCTGTTTGGTGCTGAAAAGACCTATACCGTCTGATAATACTAAACATGTTTGATTTTATCAGCTCATTTCCACCAAAGCAAAGTGACTCTTATTTCACTGGTTGCATAGATGATGCAAAAGCAGCTGGTGTGATGTATACTGTACGTACAGTAGCTAGCAAGCTAGTGTTCAGGAAATGTGTGTGTGTGGTGCGTAGTAACAATGCAGTCCCAGTTCAGTTGTTGAACTGTTAAATTATAAAGTATGTAAAGAATCTGTGAATCTGTTGTGACTTAATACTGATAACTAATAAATGGGTCTTGTAGAACTATTGTATAAAAACAATATTACACTTGAGGTTGTGCTGTTGTACTGAATATTAGCACGGCTATGAACTTCGTGATGAATCATGCTGATATTTAATTAAACAGCACTCCTTCTAATGGGATATTGCTTTGTTATCGCATTCCCTTCATGGACTGCTGACATAAATAATGTAAATGCAAACAAATATTTGATTAATTAAATTGAAAACATTTGTCATTATGTTTCAATACATGCCAAGCATCTATAGAATCTACTGATGAAACCTCATTTAAGTAGCTGGAATATTTAACATTAGAGCAATTTATTTTTCACATGATTCCGCAACAGCTTGGGTTTGATAAAAAAAAAATGAATATATAATATATGAAGTGTTGTGGGGGTGGTTTAACTCACCATAATTTCTAAAAACAAATCAACAGTTTTAAGGATGTTGTTTGTTTTTGAGAGGGTGAATGTAATTAATCATTTAATTGTTATGTAGAAGTCGGGTTAACAAAAAACAGTGTTCCTTAATGAAATAATGCCAAAATAATACACTAGACTGAAGAATACTTTTCTTAAATCCAGCTGCCCTTTATCTACATGTTTCATGTTACTGTTTTTAAAAGCAAAGTGTTATTTTCTTTGCAGGGCTCCACTTGCTGAAAATTAATACTTTTGTTAGATTTTGTTGTTGTTGTTTGACTGCTCAGATAAGAAAAAAACAAGCTTGTAGATTCATAATTTGTTTCCCAAAAGAAGCAAGCGGTAATGTTTTTTTTGAAAATAAAAAACGTTCTTGGATAAAAGAAAAAAGTAAATGGGAAATGTGAAAGATATAAAGAAAACAAACACCTGAATATAGATGCCTGTGTGTGTTGCATTTTCTCCCCAAGACTTTTGCTTGTCTGTCTTTCTGCAGCGATTTGCAGCATTAAAGTTATAATCCAAGATTTTCATGAGATCAGCCCCTATTTTGGAAATATTTATGATCTGCTTCTTTCAGCAAGCCAGTAAATATTCTCTATACAGTTGTAGTATATTTTACTGATATGTGGCGGAGTCCACCATTCCAGTGCTGGATTCAGATTGCCTTTCTAAGCAGAAGGGGTTCACAGAAAAACGATGCATGCATGTAGCCCAACACAATTTAATCTCACTGACATCAGCCTCAAGGTTCACTTTACACCACATCAGAGCTGTATTATTACTCCTAATGCAAATGGAGCATTGCATATCGCCACTGCTTCACATAAAAAGCATTCAGCTGGTAAACATGGCTTTTATTGTAAAGCAGCCACAGGAAACGCAATGTGTTTGTCACCGCTCTTAGAGTTGGCCGCGATCATTAATCAGGAATATGACTACAGAACAGGAGTGCAGTCATTTTCAGCACTGTTTCATCAGTAGATCATTTTTTGTAACTTTTGTAAGGGAGTGATGGAACAGTCAGCTGCAGACAGGCTACACACTTCTGATTCTCAGCAAGATAGACAACTTACTGGGTCCTTTTGAACACCACTGTTTTGCAGTATAAATCACAGTTGCAATTATTTTTCACAGACATCTTTATTATATCATTGTGAGTCTGTTTGGCTGCACTGTGAACAGATACACAGGTTGTTTTTGTATTTCTGACAAAGTAGTTGCTCAAGAGTGTTTGCTGTAGCTTAACATGAAACTGGTGACTCTAGGGAGCAAGGCAGCATACTTCTAAATAAGACAGACAATTTAAGTGTAGCTGAATAACACAGTTCCAGACTAAGACTTGACAAAAAACATTAATAACTTTGTGTTACTCCTGAGGGACTTTTTGGACTGTCTGGACAGGTGCAGGTAATATTGAATATGGTATATGCAATGTGGTATATGCCATGTGAGGCAGAAAACACCATCATTTAACAGCAGAAAGTTCTGTGGCATCGACTCCCTGGTGTGAATGGGACTATTATTTTTAAAGTCTGGTCAAATACTTGAGACAGCTGAAGATGAAAGATGAAATCATGAGATCACACAACAATTCTGCTTGTGTCCAAACCACAGTGGTTCAGACCAATCAGCAACCTATGAGGAACTACTGGCAGCTACATCATGAGCTGCAGGTGTGGTGTAATGTGCAGTGTGCGTGGCCACGTGTAAGAGAAAACACCAATGGTGGCTGCTAAAGAGGTTAGCTGTTACTAGCACCAGTTTTATCAGAACTGGAGAGCATTTTCTCATTGGAAAAGAAGTTTTCGGCTAACTTTGAGTATGAGAGTTTGACTATGTTATGTTTCTTGATTGGCTGAACTTCAACCATGATAGACAATGATAGACAGTATAAAGAATCCATGGCGACACTGGCCGTTACCATCTTGTCAGTCCTGCCTCTTCCACCTCCCAGCAAAGACGTAGATCATTGGTGGACCTGATGCTCAAACAAGCCACCTGTAGCAGCACCCAAAAGTCGATCAAAGCAGCCACACTGTTAATTCTGCATAACTTTAATCCTTAATACAGTTTGAACAGCTGAGTTCAATCGAAATTCACACTCACAGTTGCCATAAACCAGGAAATTAGTGGCCCATTTTTTTTTTTGTACCAGGCTGTACACATGTTTATTTCTGCTGTGAAGTTTGACATTTTAATATGGGGACTTGTGGAGACTAACATGTTCTGTAGCCAGCCTTAAGTGGCCATTAAAGGAACTGCAGTTTTTGCATTGGCTTTACACTTGGGTTCATCCAATCAAATACCAAGTGGCATCTAACTTAATCTTCCCAGACAGTTCTGTGTAACAAACCCTCAAGTGTAGTCAGGTTAAAAAAATACTTGAACTAAATAAAAGATAGAATTGGTAAACATCTGTATAAAAAGGAACACAAATGCCATTATGTACAATAATATGGCTGTAACACATTAATTGTAAACATAGAATTATATAGTCATGTTATAGTTATGTCACAAGACAGTGAAATTTCAGATGAACAATAATTGAATGGAAACATTTCCTGCAAAAGAGACCTACTCGCAAGCTAGTTGAGTATCTTTCAAGGACATACCAAGAGGAATTTCTCCTTTGAGAAAGTTTCAGCAAAAAAAAAAATAATAAAAATAATAAAGCAAACACTGTTTTAAATACAGTACAAGCAGATGTAACACAAATGGTCTTTTGTGCAATGGGTTCAGTCAGGTTTTAGGGGCATGGAGTCCTGGACAGACAAATCGCATAATTAAAAATAGCTTGAAATACTGTCTATGTGTTACAACACTAATGTGCCAGTCACAAAGGGATACATATACAATCAGATTGTTGGATGTATTAACTCCTGGCACAAATAGTCTTGGAAGCATTTGCTAAGAGATTTAGTGTTTGTCTTGCTCTGTTAATCCTGTACAGTATCCACACACCTACAGCTAGTTAGGCAGCATCTGGTGGTTATAAATCCTTCATGGCAGCAAGAGTTGGCAATCAGTACATGTCTGATGAACTGGCAGGGTGTGTCAGCGTGTTTTATCAATTTAAAAAGGTCACACTAACACTTATTCCTTCGGTGGAAATTAGTTCACGGGAAGTAGGAAAATGGGGAGGTTAAAAATAAGATGAAACACTGTTGTGGCCATAATTATGCTAATAGAGCGATCACTCCTGTTCACACCGGTGGTAAACAAAACAATAAATGGAAATAATATTTACAAAGGCCTGTCTGTATTTCTGTGTGGGAGAAAGTTGTAAGCACACTTAAAGGATCACAGCAGTAAAAATGAAAGAGGAAATCCTTTTCAAGAAAGGAAGGACTATGAAACATCTACATCCACTGTTTTATCCTCAGATCCTCACTCTCATTAAAACTCGTACTGTTTTTCTCTGGCTCAATCATTGCAAGACAATCAGTAACCCACAACCAAGTGTACAGAATCCAACAGAGTAGAAAAAAAAATAGTAACCTCAGAGAGACAGCATCAAAGAGGCATATTCAAAGAAGTCAGCAATCCATTGAAACAGAGCCAGAAAAGGGGAAGTTTAAAAAAAAAAAAGAGGTTTCAATGACATGAAAATGTAAACTAGGAAAAGAATCACACTTCAGCTATGTTGTGCCAGCACATATCTAAACTGTCTAATTCAAAACAAATAGCATGCTCACCTCCTCCCCGATATGGTCTTATTGTGTTATTCTGCAGATTTAACAAGAACCAATCAAGTTGTTTGTCCTTGAAAAACGAGATGGAGGAAGGCTGGTGCTAAATGTCAAGTTGCTTCTCAGATGAGATATTGTAGTTGAAACAAAGTGTTGCTGTTTGGTGGAGTTGTGAAAATGAAATAATGAATAATGAAACTAGTCATCATTGCAGCAGCACACAGCCACGTGTTTCCATTTGATGTTGAGGAATATGAATACCTTTTCTGATACGGTGGATTTGTAAATACTTGTAATAACAGTACATGTTAAATATGTACATGCTTAAAAATATTTTAAATATTTTTCTGGTAGTTTTTTAAAGTAGGAAAATGTATCTTTGTTGTTGTTGTTGCAGGAATTGTTCATTTACTGTCGTTTCAAGGGTTAGACAGAAGCCATCTTCAAGTCTGTCAATTAAATATAAGACTACAGCTTGCAGTTGGTTTGTTAAAAAGAACTGCAGTGGACTCAATTACAAACACGAACCAGAGACTGAATTTAGATTGTACAGGTGAGTAGGTGATCCAGTGGTGGGATGGCCAGGGGTGGTGCTCGGCTGGTGGTAGTTGTGGGAACAAACAGAGTAGACGTGGCAAGAGGATGGCGAATAGAATAGAAACTTTATCAGGTTCTTTACATGCATTTTTTCCTGAAATACAACCACACACACACTCACAAAGGGCTCATAGACGACATGCAAATGTGGGAGTAGTTGGGGAGTTGGTACCTTGCTCAAGGGCACCTCGGCAGTGCTCAGGAGGTGAACTGGCACCTCTCCAGCTACATACTGAACTTGAACCGGTCACCCTCTAGTTCCCAAGCCAAATCCCTATGGACTGAGCTACTGCTGCCCTAGCAGATCCGTTTTTTCCGGGTACAGGCAAAAATCTTGATTAGTCAAAAACTTACAAGAGAGCAAAGTTACCAAAGAACACAAAGATGTGGTCATAGCACTAGTTATAAGGTACAATCTGCCAGTGTCTGGGAGGAAGATTGTGAATGAGGAACAGGCGGTGAGGCAATCAGGGAGGTGAGAAGGAACCCACACCCAGAAATGTTTAGTTTAGCTTAGCAGAAACAATGGAAACAGGGTGACACAGCTAGCCTGAGTGAGTGAGAATGAAATGTTTATATCTTTAAAAAAGCTGTTAATAGTGAGGTTAGGACATTTGTAGGGTGCAGATCAGTAAAATGGGCACTCTATTATACTTATCAGTTCCACACACTCTATCACTTACTATTTAAACTGCATCAGTGCTCACCCAATTGTTTGTTTTGTCCAGTGAGATGCCTCGTGATCTGCCGCTGTGTTACCGTATGCTATTAAAACTCCTCCTTTAGTCACAGCAGGTGATATTTCCTTTTTCTGCTCCCTGATTGGTAGCTCGTGCTCAGTTTGTGTAAGGAAGGAAATAAAAAGGTCAAAACCAAAAGTTGACTCAAATAAATTGGTTAAAGCAAATACACAAGTCATCTTGACTGAAACAGTAAACTCACGGATGTTTTCGAGACAGTCCTGTTGCTATGGTAACATTATTTTTTGGTCACTGCAGGGGAGTGGGTGTTCATTTTCTCTCTCTGAGTAGTGAGGGTATGGTGACCTCAAACTTCCTGATGGCATTGAACAAAGACTGTGCTCTTTGTTGGAATGAGCTGCATTTATGATGTATTTTGCACCATTGGAAAAACACACAGAAGTAATTAGTAAGACTTATGGCCAGAAATATGGATGGATGTGCACAACAGCAAAATAATTCACATAGTCTTGTGGATGTAAAAAGCTTTTTTTAGGCACAGAGGACACGTACAGTACTCACAGTACACCTTTTGGACACCATTAACCTTTTCACAGTAGTGGTTTAAGGTCCTGTAGTAGAAATGAATGGTTGCTCCTGTTTACCTGCAGTTCTTCAGTGCAACCATGGTATGCACGATGTAAGCGGACTTTTATGTTTGTAATAGTGTCCGGTACTCGTGTGACAGGAAGAATGTTTCAAGATAATTCACTTGAATTTATTTGACAGTACTCCATTTTCTGGACATGAAATTTAATTTGTGACTACAGATGCGTGTTAGTAGTGGTCACTGTTAAATGCAGTCAGTGATGCAAAAAGAGGAAGGCAGATAGGTGAAGCAGATCCTTACCTAGTGTGGATTAATTGTCCATTGATCTGTTTGTAAAGCCTTGGGGCTCCAGTAGGGGGATCGCGCTCCTCTTCCTCATTCAATACAGAGGAGTAAAGGCATGAGCTGTACGTTGTTTCCTCATTCTTCTTCCACTACTGTTCCCCTTGTTTAAGGTAATTACCTATAAACTAATAAACATATGTTAATAATATTTTCTCCATGTTGCTGTGGTTATGTGATAGAAAGATACATTTGTACTGATATATGTTGAAAGAGTCTCTGGTTAACTTACAATGTGTAATTGTAAAACCTCATAGCCATAGTGTCTGATTGTGATGGTTATTGGTAAATTCACTGTACTTATATAGCACCTTTCTAGTCTTCGGACCACCCAAGGCATGTTTACACTACATATCTCATCAACCATTCATATACATATTCATACACTGCCATGCAAGGTGCCATGTCATCTCATCAGCTAATCAATTTAGGAATAAATCGTTCACACACATTCATACACTGATGGTGCAGCCTTCGGCAGCAATTTGTGGTTCAGGATCTTGCCTCAGGACACTTCAACATGCACACTGAAGTAGCCAGGGATCGAACCACTGATCATCTTTTAGTGGATGACCCCACTCCAGCTCCTGAGCCACAGCCGCCCACCGATTGTTGATATGTGCTGTCAGGTTTTTATGTCTTATTTAAAGTGTTTGTTATTACAGTAAGAAAATAGTTCATATGCAATTAGGATTGATAAGTTAACAATTAAAGGCACAGTGTGTAAGGTTTAGTGGCATCTACTAATGACATTGCAGATTGCAGTTAACTTAACCAACCTCCCTGCTTACCATTCCCATTCCAAGTGCGTAGACAAAGCTACGGTGGCCTTTATGTGCCATAAGAGGTCATCATCACAACCACACGGGTAGCCTTATGAGGCTGTTGAGGTTCCTTTAGCTACATACATTTAGGTAGATACTCTGTGAACTACAAGCAGCAAACATTTTTTCTTCTTCATCATCTATGTCTTCTTTTTCTGCTATGCATTCTGTAGAGCCCTTCTGGGCTACTGTAACAAACATGGCGGCACAAGATGGCGGACTCCGTGTAAGAGGACCTGCTCCATATGTAGATAGTATAGATAGAAAATGCTCATTCTGAGGTAACTAAAAACATAAGATTAATTTTTTAAGGTGATGATATATGACTAGTTATGCAACGTTATATCCCATTTCTGCACATAGATCTGCCTAAAAGTTACACACTGAATCTTTAAGGAATACATCTCATGATCTAAATGGCATACGATAATTTAGAAAATGGTTAGAAACATACACTGGTCATGTTATCTGTGGTCCTTGAAAAACAAGTATTGGTTTTGTTTGCATTGTTTAAAATGTGACTCAATAGAGACAAGTGAAGGCATGAGCTGCATCTTGTTTTCTCATTCCTCTCCTACTACCCTAACCCTAACCCTGTGCCCCTTGTTTAAGAGCACATACTATATAATATCCTACTGCTTTAGCATACTAAATAGTGTGGTTGTATGGAATTTTGGATTCAGCCTATATGTTGCAGTAAAAAGCACAAAGCGTGTAAAGCTTCTCATTTGTATTTTGTGACAGTTTTCTGCTGTTAAGAGTGGGCTCACCTGTGGAAGTCCCTGATCTTATTTCATTTATAGCCCTTGCAAATAAATAAGCTTAAAATATATCAAACAAAACGTTTTTACAATAGACTTCTTCATATTTGCAATAACAGTCCTGGATGAATATCACCAGTCTTCCCTTGGCAAATACAGACATTCTGAGTGTAAATAACTCAGGGAGCTCACAGGAACAACCTGTTTGAATCACTGTTTGAGAGACTGAGTGGAAGACACTATTTGGCCACTATTCTCTCTCTTGCCATCTTGCCTTTTTTTTTTTGCTCCTCACCTACTAGATTGTCTCACTTCTCTCTGGTCATCTGACCCTCCTCCACGCTGCCCAATATAACAACTTCCCACTTTTTCTCCATGAAATGTAAAGAGATGGGATGGTGAGGTTGATCCGTACAAAGGTTTTTATGTGTCTCATGTGCAGGAGTAACAAAGTGGGTGAGTGACAGAGGGCGGTTTTATTTTTATTTCTTCACTCTTGTTAACTTTTAACAAGGACACACTCCAAAACAAATGTGATCACCAAACACAGTATATGTGGATCTATACATACTGCAACGGATGACTCCATACAAGGATATATTATACACATGTGATTAAATTCACAACACGCAATGTGTCAGAGCTTGACAGATACAGAAACGTAGGCTTTGCCCCGAGACATGCTTTAATAAACAGATATCATAGATAAATAAAATCCACAAGATTGGCATGTGTTGTGATTTTCCTGCAGGTTAGAGCAGAAAATTGTATAATAGAACACACAACAACAAGCCAGTTACAAAGTCCTTTTTAACTAAAAAGTTCCAGGAACTATGAAACCAGAGGAACTAATCTCAGGAACTAAAAGTGCCTTTTGCACATTACATACAAAATACCATCTGAGCATGGGTTTAGTATCTTGGTCCTTGGAGCCCCAGGGAACATCTTATTAGATGGTTTGGTGTGATGGTTTTGCCACAGGGCATGCTGTGGATCAGGTGGACAGTACATTTCAAGAGCATCTCACACAGAGGAACAGGACACAGCTCATTGTGCTTACTGTATACACTGTGGATTTAGAACTTGAACAGACATTCGAACAGTAGGTGTGTGACAGCCTTAGCTTATGGTTAGGTCATGATTCTAATGGAGTAGGCAAAGGTGGGATTGTTAACGTCTCATACAATCAAAATTCTACTTTTCTAACACAGTATACAGACTACATCTCTGTGATGCTATTCATAGGTTTCCAAAGAGCCGTTGTGATTGTGGTGCCTGTGGCCCATGGGAGCATGGGTGGATCTGAGGCAGGCTGAATTGCACCTTGTTTATTCCGACAAGGCACAACTTTGAGCCAGTTGTAATGACTGGGGAAATTAGCTATAGAGACCAAACCGTTTTTTGTACCAGGCTTTAAACGTGATTATTTCTGCTCGTTCTGCAGCCAGCCTCAAGTGGCTGTTTGGGGAATTGCAGCTGCCAAACACTTCCGCATTGGCTTGACTTCACAGCCACAAAGGTTGCCACCATGCACCTGCTGCGATGCTAACACCATGAAAGCGGGCATCACTCATTATCACATTCTGGAGAGTTGTTTGTGTTAGCTGATCTATGAATTCCACAGCACCACATGGTTGATGATATGTGCTATTATTATCCTCTCTCTCCTGTCTCCTGACCCTGTCTGCACATCAAGCAACCAAGCCCACACGGAGTCTCAATTCCAAAGTTCAGAAACTGACTTAACTGTTAACCACCATCTAGTTATCACTGAGAGAGAGTCGTGGAGAGAGAGAGAGAGAGAGAGAGAGAGAGAGGGAGATTACCTTTGTTTTCTCTCTCTCTCTCACACACACACACACACACACACACAGATGCCAACCAACAATACTACTGATCCAGACAGTAATTAGCAATGTTCATGCCTCCCTGAAATGCTGCTAGCCCACATGCTGTGCCTACCAGTCTGGTACCAGTGGAGCAGACACACGCACACACGCACACACACACACACGCAAACTGACTCACATGAAATCAGGCTGTAATGTCCCAGTCTGACATCAAACCAAAATCCTTCTTTAAGGCCTGTGATCAAGCTGAGGCAAAAATAACCATGTTCAGGGTTATTAGTGTAAGGCAAGTCTTATGCTAATCAGACATAATGAGACATCACGTGTCATGTCATATGTATTAAACACATGCAGACACACACAGCACATACACACACAAATGACCACAATGGCAAAATCTTCCCACATTTATTAATAAAAATAATCAGTGATTACAGATTGCCCTGTGTGAAAGTGTGAGTGTGAGTTCATGCAGTGGGGGGTTGTCTCAGGCTGTCATGTAAATCACAGCGGAAGTCAGACTCTGTCAATCATTGCAGTCTGCTGTGAAAGTGACACACAACCAGACTTCAATATAACCAGAGCTGAGTGACATTTAACACAAGTGTGTGTGTGTGACTGTATGCGCATTGTTGTGCGTGTGCATTATTTTACGTGTTATCATCTTTTCATTTCCGCCTCTTGCCTGTTTTGAAAGTCATAGAGATGCCAGGCCATGGCCCTAAATCATTATAGATGAGTGTGTGTGTGTGTGTGTGTGTGTCTGTATATGTATGTGTGTGTGCACCTACTGTAATTCTCTCATTCTAAACACAGCCTCATCTCTTCCGCCCATCACTCTCCTCTCTATTTCCTGTTTTTCTCCATATATCAGCTGTTTACAGAGTTGAAAACGCAGGGCTCCAGATATGGTTGGAATTTTATTATTCTCCTCATATTCTAGCCTTGTTATTTCTTCCTCCATCTTCACTCTATCCTGTATTCCATCTACTGTCATTGTACTTTGCTTCACTGCCTGTAATAGTTGTGTAAATATGCCATAAAAAATAAGACAACTACAAGGAAATTATATATATGTGCCTTTATTAACTCACCTCTCATCTGCATTGTTATTCTATTTCTATTATAATTATCGTTACCATGTTCATGCAGCACGAAAGCGAACAAATATATTCCACCGATCATTGGTGAAGGTGAGCATCATATTTCAGCAAAATTAGCAGAATGTGGTCGGCCATCTATTCCTCTGAGACTGCTTCCTACTCCCCAAGTGGGTGCATCTACTGTATAGCAGCTTTGCACCAAAGACATGGGTGATAAATTATATATTAATACAATTCTCCTGTGTGTAGGTGGTAGTCGCAGAGGTGGGGAGCGGTACACAGGATCTGTGATGGAAACCAGGAGGATGTGATTAAAGGGTGCACATATAATACACTCCAGTGTGCCTTGTTAGAAGACTTGACCCTTGGAGGGCAAGTTGAGTCAGGGCGGACAGGGGAAGAGGAATGGGAACAGATGTGGTGTTAACGTGGATTTCAAAAGAGATTTGCTGATCAAGATTAGGGCCTCTTAAAGGCCTGGGCCAATGAGATGGATATGTGTGTGAAGGAAACAGAGGGTGGATTTGTCTGAGTTATGAGTCAGAGGCGACCGTACAAATTGGAAGTCCCCTCAGCACCTGCTATTAGCATTCTTCTCGAATAAAGACCAGATGTAGAGGGATTATTTTCACGATTCAGATTTAAGGAAACTTAAATCCAATTTCTGTACTTCTCACAAAGTCACAGATGCCATGCGAGTCACCTCCATTCAGTCTTTTATTTTTGTGCTTAAGAATCCACAGTCATAACTTGTACCCTGTCTTCAGAGTGCTCTCACAATCTGTTTTTCACTTCCATGTTACACTTCCCGCCGTCGCCTGTCTGAATCTTTGTGTTTGCTCATGAAATTTGATTTCTATTCATGTATACCCCGGCGTGTAGATTTGGGGTGCATTGGAATTACACTTTGCTCATAAATTCTGCCAAATGTTTCTCTGATCATCTCCACAGGAGGTTTGGAAGACTGGATCTTAAATGTGTTACAGTAGGTGCACTAACACCAGGGGTCTCATTTATAGAGTTGTTCATGGATTTATACTGATTTCCCATGGTATGCTTACTGTTTCATAAAAATACAACAGAAAATCTGAACTCAGTGTCAAGCACTTGAGATGTCTTAAGCACAAATTCACTTAAATTTTAAAAATGTATGTCAAGTTAAGAACACCTTGACTAAAACAGATATGGCATGGTTACAGCAGCTCTGATTTCTGTTATTAGCAGAGAAATCTAAAAAGAGCTCTTTTTGAGAGACAACAGCAAAACACAAATGGATGAATCATCCTCATGAGCAAAGTGTAAATCCAGAGTTGTTGTCCTGTCATAATAAAATATAGCACACCACAATATGGTAGAGTTCTTTTTTTTCCAATTTAGAACAAAACATATCTAACTGAGGTTTACATGAAACAAAAAGTTTTGCAAGATAGTCCTTGAACTTTGTAAAAACATCACTGCACTAAAAGGTGTTTAGTAGCTGTTCTGGAACTTTTGATTGTATCACAGGTCCCCAGCATCTCGTTTGCCCTGGCTGTCTTGGAGATGTTTAAACTTCCAATTGAACAGATCAACCCATGGTGGACGGGTCTAAAAAAAGAACAAATTCAATACAGCAGAACCAGAGATATCATCCCTATTATTCCATGCATTCCATTTCTCCTTGTCAAAACCGTCTACTTATCCTCAATGCAACTTGACTGCCTACAATGCCTTCAGTCAGTGATTCGGGTGTGTTATTGTAGTAGTTTTCGACGTTTTGTCACCCCATCCCACCATTCCTTTTGCTCTTGATGGGCAAAGATCAAAATTACCGTCCCTGCTGGAGGACTTGAGATTTTTAGGGGGTGGTTTGTGGGATGACATCCTCGTTTTTGAGGATAAAAGTGACCTGACGCCTTACTAAGATTTTTTGGGGTCTTTTGTTGGCCTTTATTGGACAGTGACAGCTATAGAGAGACAGGAAAGACCGAAAAAGAGAGAAGAGACGACATGCAGCAACGGTTAGCGAGCTGGAATCATACCAGGGCTGCCACTGAGGCGCCCTGATGTTCTTGTTCTCTTGAACAACTTGTCACCTACCTGTAAGCCCAGTATTTCATAATGTTTGACTGATTTGAGTCTGATCACGCAGGACACCTGTTACATGGGTTTATATTCATCTTCAGAAGACATTCGGCTTCTCTTCAGAGAAATACAGACTCTGAGACCTCAGGATCCCTGTCTGTGTTTCAAGCTGAAATATAGATGGCTGAGAAATCCTTAGTGATCTCCTGCTTGCCGTGGAATAAGTTGCGAATATTGAAACTTCAGGGAATTGGTACCTCTCACTAAGTGCAAAGTGCAGTGGTTGCAGTGGTTATAGCCACGGAAAGTAAACCTTTTGGGATTACCAATGCATGAATAAGTGATTGCTTGGAGTTTAGATTGTACATGAAGGTTAGGGTTTTGCTCACTATTTTTCTTTCATTCCGGTGAAAAGCATGTGGTATATCTTTGTCTCTTTTCAAAGTCCATCTCTATTCTCAGACTGTACCTCCTACATTCACTCCATTATTAAGAAGCTTCTGCATTGGTTTCATTGGCCTTTAATCCAACACACCATCTTCTTGTGATCACCAGGGTCTCCCTCCTCTGACCCAGGCTCTCTTTGTGCTCATGTGCCTGTAATTCCAGATCCGGTCGTTTCTATGGAGATCTTCACACACTGGCATAGACAGAAGAACAGAAAGATTGAGAGAAACTAAATGAGCCTCCTACCCCCAACCCTTGGGAATTAACGTGAGGTCACATACAAGGAAATGAGTTCCTGATGCCACAGAATTCATCTGAAGACACATCCACAATGGTCTCGTTTGATCTTGATCTGATGTTTTATTCAGAGTAATCCAGGTCATACTAACCTACATGTTAATTACATGTTCTATTTTGTCACCTTTTTTAGCTTTCTTTTAATGCTCATGGTAGCCAGAGGATCATGTGCTGCTTTGCAGAGGGTGCTTGACAGCTCGGTTGTATGATTCACCTAAATTAGGTTTCAAATTCTAATGTGGATCATTTAATGCATGAGGAACTCGACCCCACAGGGGCTTGGCTGTGAAGTGCGCCAGCACATTAAGGCTTTACTTGACACGGACTTGTGGCACAAAGAGCAGAGGCAGAAGTGCATCAAGATATTTTCATCAATGTGAGGCGTTGCAGAGGTAAACAGCACTGGGTGGCTTGTTTACTCTCACTGGTTCACGAAATTTTACGAAAACAAAGGCACCGCTGATTTTGTCAGCCCAATAATTTGGTTTACTAATTCATTTTAGCCTGTAGGTTTGCTGCACTTCATCTAGCCCACGGTAAATGTCAAAAGCAGTTATCCCACAATGGGTGTGCTGTACAATACCAGCAGCCCACTCATATCAACAGGAAAGCAATCAAGTAGTCTGTGGGCAGGCATGCAAAGATAAACAAAATAAGATAGATAGATAGATAGATAGATAGATAGATAGATAGATAGATAGATAGATAGATAGATAGATAGATAGATAGATAGATAGATAGATAGATAGATAGATAGATAGATAGATAGATAGATAGATAGATAGATGTACTGAGTGCTGCCTGGCTTTCGACAAAAGTTAAGTGTGAAACTGTCTCATAGACACACTTTTCCCTTCCCTGTGTTCTCTCTAACACACTGATGACAGAAAGCTATAATGGGAAGATAGCAATGTGTGATGATAGAGAGATAGAGAAGTGGATGGTGGATAGGAGGGAGGAATGAATAATGGAACAGAGCCTCAGCGTTCCTGCTGAATGATTACAGCTCATGGTTTGCTCGCATGGGGTTTTCTCATCCCTCCTCATCTCCGTACCTCTCACCATCTATCTCTCTATCTAGTTGTACATCCATTCTAACAGCCAATCATGTAGGGTAATCACATGACTGCTGGGCTATCCAATGTACTGTCCTTTTGTATATCTTGCACTCAGTCGAGCCCTTCATTTATATGATCAGCCCAATCATTCATACTATCTTTATGACTCATCCACCCATCTTTTGGTAGGTAAACTAGATAAATAAGATTGATACTACTCTAATGTCTTTATGGTTATTACGAAGCTACAACCAGCAGCCATTTAGCTTAGCTTAATTTAGACTTAAAAACGGCGCCGTGTCTTGTTATTGAGTTCATAAGTGAGTTCACTCACTCACTGTAAAACCCTGGACACTTCTCTCCTTACATTTTGGCTACTTAGTCCACTACCAGCATTGTGAAAATGCTGGAGCTTACTGTAAATCTAAGTTGTACATATGTTTTGTTGTTTGTTTTGTTGTGTTTGTATTTTAGCAGTCAAATGTTGGCGACAAGACAAAGACAAAACGCTAAAATGTTGTGATCGTCATTTCCAGTAAGTGCTGTACTCAAATTATGACAACACTATCATGCCAGAATTAGTGTACTATGCCAGGAAGTACATCGTGTACATAGTGTACTACCTAAAAGTGTACTAATGGAAAGATTGGATTTGAGGCACGGCATGGGTACATGTAGCTTGTCTTAGCTCTCTGTCAACAGATATCAAAATCCACCTCAACCTCTAATACTCAAAGGTCAACCATATATCTGTTATATTTGTTTAATCCACACAAAATATGACATGTTTCTAGTCTTTATGCTAAGCTAAGCTAACTGCCTGCTCGCTGTAGCTTCATAATTACTGCACTGATGTGTGTGGCATTATTGATCATATTACTTTTGTCAAGATTTCCCAAAAATCCTTCCTTCGAGTTAAAATAAAGTAAAATGACACTACTGCTGACATACAGTCTAAGCAATATATATCTGCAATTGTGAAATATACTGCATTTCATGAGAAGTTGGAGATACAATTAGAACACTCAGTTGTTAAGTCTTTCAAAATCGACAGCGACCTCAGATGGCTGAAGTATGAGGGATTGTGTGACCTTTTAACCTTAATACAGAGTATTCTTTGCAGCTTTGGTGTCAGATGACTATCACTACTGGAAAGAAAGAGCTAGAGTTTGCAACGGACTAGCCTGATATTCCCCAAAGCGTATAAACACATAATATGATCTCAGTTTCATTGTACTCTACAGCAATGGTCCAAGGTGAACACGGTTCTATGGTACCTTCTGAGGAAAAAAGGACTTGATCAATAAGTGTGCAGTGCTTTTGGTTGTTAATTTTTATGTGACTGGCCGGTGTTAAGAGTGCAATGTCAGGGACATGATGAGTTTTTGATCATGTCAGTTTTGTGTCTCGCTGATACAGCAGTACCCAATCTCCACATCAAATTGCACCCTAGAGGGTTACAGAGAAATACTGATACACAAGTCTAGAGAGAGGAAAGAAAGCAAGTAAGCAAGGAAGAAGATTGCTATAACATGACACTGAAAGCATTTGATTGGCTTTTGGATTGTGGTTGGGACAAGATTTAACAAGAAAGACAAATAACAGTTGAACAGGATGCAGTGATAATTCAAAAACAGCATTTGTCTGGTGTATTATGCATGGATAAAGTGATTTAAGGTTGTTACTATCTTGCTTTTATTTTCATAACAGTCTTTTTCCCCATTTTTAGATGAACTGGTGAATGTTGATGCAGGGAAGATGAAAGAATCAGGGACAGAGAAAAGCAGATTAAACAGAAATCTGAAAAATAACAGTGGAGAGACTGATATGGATTTGTGTATATAAGGCTTGAGAAAGTATTTCTGCCTCAATACTATGACCATCTGTTTGTAGAGCATGTACTGATTCAATACTCACACAATAAGTCTTTGTTGTGTTCATGTTAAAAGTACAGATTGATTTGAGCAAATGGAAAATGTTTCCTGATGTGCACAGTTTAAGCCATTTCTTCCTATCTATCTGACCCCAAAACCAAACCCGGTCCGACTTCAAACCCCACCAGGAGCTTTTCAGAAGAGGAGCGTTTAGCCCGTTAGACTTTGTCAACTTGCTCAGATTTGGTTGTTGTTCTTGGTTTAGGTGCTTCTGAATGTGTAAATATGCTATGTTATTAAATTGTTTCCCTTTTGGCTGTTTCTATGACTGTTCAGTTTGCTCGGGGTGTTTTATTTTGAAAATTGACCAGATGCTGCTGCTATGCTGTTTCTGGGGTTTGAAACATTGACTAGAAGACCATGTATAGCTCCAGCAGCCACGGCACACATTGAATTTTCTACAGTTCTTCCACATGACATTGTTTGTTTGAGCTTTGACAGGCACTCTTTTAATTGTGCCATCTCATTTAGCCCTTCTGCGTTTTATGGCACTTTGACACATCTGGAAAAATAGCACTCAACTTCTAATATTCACAGAATAGCAGTGGATGTAAATGTCCTTGTAACTGTAATTAATTTCCAGAAAATGTGCAAAAGAAAATGTAATTAATGCATTTTCCTTTGCAAATTTTCTGGAAATTAGTTACATGTTCAACTTATATCTATGCTACATTTGCATAGGGACGCTGTAGGGAACTGAATTTCTTTTGTGCTCTCAGCAGATTTTAAAAACAAAGATACAGTAGTGGCTTTTAGTGCAGCTCTTTTCTTTCTGGCAGGATTTGGGGTTTTGCATTGGGATATTTCTGCCAGAGGGTGGTACTAATGAAAGCAAATCTTAGGATTAATGTAATGTCTTTAGAATAAATTATCAAAACTTGGACGATTTAGCAGTGTGAGAAAGCTGTTTTGCCTTACAAGAAGATAATTGGGGACAAATGGAGAGTTAACCGCACATGTAAAAGAAGTCAAAATCTATACAGTTTTTAAGTCAACTCATATTACCCAACAGACAAGCAGAAGGCAATATTCCACCATGTAATTCAATGGCTGCCTTTTCCAAAAACAATTCAAGTGCACTGGGATTAGATGTTTAAAGTCGATAGACCATAAAATAAGCATTAAATTTCACAAAACTGCAGCATAATCCAAGTAGTTTGTTGCCAAACAATTGCACTGAGACCTAAAAGCTATATTTTCTCCATTATCTTTCATTTTCATCTCACCACGCTCCTCTTATTAAAAGCTCTCCTTGTTGCCTGTATTGGACACAACACTAAAATTCCACATCACCTCAAACAAAGATGACTACAGATGGGTTTCTAAGCAACACCATCAATGACATGTGCACATGTGGGGGTTGGAAAACAAACCAGAATGACTGGCAGCTGACTATCAACACGGAAAGTTGTGCTATACCTTAAACTGTATGAATCCCCTAAGTAGTGGAAAATGTTCATCATCCCATGAAGAAAAACTTTAACAATTAGCTTGCAAAGGCAGAATTGCCTATCAGCACCAGCTATTTTGTCAGAGTGCTGGATGTTATGATGGCAGGTGATAGTTTTGTATTGAAACTGCAGGAGGAAGTGCATGTATAATATAGCTTTATATATAATATATATTATATACTTTTCATATATAGTTAAGACAGCTCATACTGTTACTTGAGTTTATTGTTGTTTAATATTGCTTACAGTGTTTGTCAGGCTCTGGATTAAAGCTTTGGCGGTCAGCTTATGGGCGTTTCGAGTTGACTTGGTGACAACAATGGAAAATGTATTAGGCATTAGGTTAAAAAAAATCAAAAGCAGATTTTGATTTGCTCATAGAAACCATCGAAGACCTGGATTTAGGTCAGGACAGTGTAAGAGCAAATGACATATTGCAGGGATTTGGGCACGTGATGGGCTTTGATTTACATATTCATCACTTCAAGTGCATACCTTGCAGGAGGTGCCTTATCACAAGGTATAGTGCTGCACATTGCTTAATTTGTTTCTACGTGTGCAACTCCACTGCTGCAATTCCACCCCTGGAGTTAAGTGCAGTGCAGACATAAAAACGGCATAACATGATGAATATGTAAGGCATGTCCACTTTTACTTAAGTTTACTTCAAAAAGCATTTTCCTTGTGTGCCTTAAGTACTGTAATACGTTGAGCACTCCAGTGCAATAAAAGAGGAGATTCAGGATTCCACTCTAGAAGCACAGTAATACAGTAGACCACTGGTCACATTTCACACACCCTCACACAGAAGTAGAATGCTTTACTGTTTAACACACTTAAGTTAAAACACAGTGTCCAGTAAAAGATGAGTCAATATTAGAACAGGTTGTGAACTATCATGCTGTTGTACAATAATGGTACCCAGAACATATCACCAATGCAATATTCATGCACCATTATGTTAAAGAACTTACTGAAGTGATTATGATATTAAAGGTAATATTTCAGCAGAAAGACAAGAAGTCAGGAAGGATGAGTCCAAATTTTAGTTTTCCAAAACCTGTGTGAGACATAAAGTTTAACTCAGTATTTTTGTGTTCACATCAAATAATTGAAGCTAGAACAGCTGTAATATGTGTATTTCCATCAAACCTATAAATCAGACCCATAAGACAACAAACACAATTGTAATAGAAACATTTCCATGACCTCCTTAATAGAAACATTTCCATTAGGAAAGCATTCAGTATTTCCAAAAGTGTGTAGGCCTTCAGCAGTACAAGCTCCTAAGAGGTCAAGAGTACAGTTATATTTTCATACTGAGGACAAACCCAGCAGGAGTTCAACGGTTTATTGCAGACATCCATAGATATCTTTACTCTTTGTATACCTTTGCATTTTTGACCCAGTGACATTCTGAAAAACATCTGAAAGCACTCCCACTCAAAGCAAAACAGTTTCACATCAGCAGTGTCTCAGCACCAGACCTTTTGAAATCTCTTTCATGTTTTTGCCTGATGAAGCTATATTTTCAGCAATTAGCCTTCACAGTGATGTTTTTCATCTGTCTTGTCCACACATGGCCAGGTGATAACATTCAAGAATGCTTTAGACTCCAGGCCGGAGGCTTTTGGCACATTTTGACCCAACTAATACGTTTTTTTTTTTTTTTTACGAGTGACAGAGGTGAGCTAAGAAAATTGAATAAGACAAATGCCTCCCTAATGTGTGGAGCATATGTAAAAAAAAGTGACAATTCCCCTCTGTTCAGGTCACGGGAGCTTAACCTAGAACATCTGTCTGCTGTTAGCCTGTATTTTCATGTTTAGGCTCACCTCAGAAGGAAGGCTGGAGCTCAGAGATGTATAAGCCTACCATTTGTTAGCTTGTTAGTTAATCAGAACCAGAACATAGGGAAAAAAATAACTTTTACAATCATGTCTTCACCAAACTTCCCTTAATAACCATATAACATAGCAGCATATTATTACATCTCTGTTGGTGTACAAATATAATATCATGTCAGAGAAACACTTGCTCCCCTGTGGGCTGTTCTAGCTTCAATTCTTCTAATATTTCTTTTTAATTGGCTGTTTGAGTTTGTTTATACAGCAGCTGCAAGCTAGCAAGCAAACATTAACTATTGATTACCGCCATTAGCAGAACCAGTAGTGGATTATGCAGCATATATACTAGTTGATACTAGTTCAGTTCACTGCTATCTATAGCAGACGGACTAAATGCTACTAGTCCATCAACCTAACACAAACTGAAAATTTTAGTGAGATAGCAGATCTAGCAGCTAAACAGCTAGGTATTTTTGTAAGGGGTTGCTAGGGACCAAAATAGAACCAGAACAGAGTAAATATTGGTCCATTTAAAACATGACCAAAAACACATCTACAGATGACTGTAAATGGCAACTGTTAGCTAACCCCTTTGACTTTAAGTGATAAGATGGCTATGTTGTATGTGTAGCTTGTAGCCACATCATTACTGTAGTCTTAACTACAAATCTGTCGGTTTCATTTAGTACAAAATAGTGTAATAGTAATTGTATCTTGTAAATAAAATGATTATCCAAACTGAGCTCTGCCTGGTTGACTCTTCTCTCATTCTTACTGTCTCTCCTCTCACCACTGACCATGTGATGGAAGCCATAAAAAAAAGAAAACACAGATGTTTGACCTCTTGCTTCCTTTCTGGCTTTCTTCTCCCTGTTTTCTTTTCCTTCCTTTCTTTCTCCTGGCTCCCTCAATCCCTGGTGGGCCTGCCGAGCTGTCACATAGTACTGGAGCGTGTCCTTAACTCTGTTTTGTCATCCTGTCATCCTGTCTTCTCCCCTACCATCCATCCATCCGTCCATCCATCCGGTCTTCCCCCCGGCTCCCAGGTCTCTGTGTCCCCTGTGGGATTTCTGGACGGCCAAAGCGCGGACCCTTATGTCTGTTCATGTTTGTTTGTATGTATTTGTGTTTGCGTGTTTTGAGACAGAAACAAATGCCAGGTTGGAATTTACAGGTGAGCAGTCATAGAGCAGTTGCAGATGTTGTCAGGACTGTGCAGCCATACTGTCTCCCTTTTTTCCTCTCTATGTACTTTCTTCTTGGCACACTACTCTTGTAACTCTCACAGATGTTAACATGAATGGTCAGAGATGATCCTGAGCTCAAACACTTTGACCAGCCTTCTCACAGTCTTTGTGTACAGTATATGCATGTACTGTATGTATGTGTGTGTGTGTGTGTGTGTGTGTGTGTGTGTGTGTGTGTGTGTGTGATGAATGGGCCAGTGCCAGGCAGCGTTCCCTCGGTGGCCTTGGATCAATCTGCTTATCTGTTAGCTGCCAGCACTGCCAGTGATTAACGACCAGCTCCACACACAGCACATCCTTATTCATTACCACACACGTCACACACATGCGTGTGTGTGCGCACAGTCAAGCAAACACACATCCGCATGCGCACACACACACACACACACACACACACACACACAACACATCCTTTTTCATTATGGTAGATGTCCACATTGGGGACAGTGTGGAGTTGGGAGGCAGAGAGGTGAGAGAGAAACAGGAAGGAGGGGTGAATGGATAGGTGCAGCATAAACACTGAACCACACATGCATCTCCAACCACTCCTTTCACTCCACGATATCTCTCATTTTCCATCACTGAGCATCTTTTTATCCTCATGTTTTTTGTTGGTCTTTCTACTTTCTGACCTCCGGGCACAGGCCCTCGCATGCACTTGACCTCCTCACTTTCCTTGTTCCTCCAGTCCACCAGTGCCTGTGTGAGTGTGCGTGTTTCAGGTACCTGAGACACTGACGTGGTCAGTCACCAAGCCAATCAGAACAGACAAGAGTACCCCAGAGGCGCAGTGTAGGGGAGTAATGGTTTCTACTGGTGGCAACAGGGGTAGCAGTAACTCGACAAGGCAGATGTGCCTTCTTAAAAATGCATCACAAGACACAAACTGTCCCAGAGGTGGTGAAGCACTGAATTTTTTATGAAAAAAGAATGCTACTTAATTTTAGTTTGACAAAATAATGACTCTGAGTGTAATTATGAGCTTTTCCAGAGGATTTTAACCACATTTCACGGCCTGTGTTTCCAAAAGTGTGAGCAGAGAGAGCGAAGCAATTTTTGCCTTGCGTCATTCACATAAATATGACAGCTGCATCATGTTTATTTCCCTTAAACAGCCAGTGACAATAGTTGCAGGCTAGCTGCTAATGGACGCTCTGTCCGAGCACACAGCTCCCGGTTAAGAATAGACTGTCACACTCAGGTCTTGATAGGAAGGCTAGACTGTGTTTGGAATGCATGTGTTCTTTTGTCACCTTGGCTGTCACCCCACACAGCCACATACACATAATCAAATACATGTGTCATGTGCTCGTATGGAGCTCTGGGCACATGAAGCTTAAGTGTTGGAAGCCAGATCACACTGCATTCACAAGATATCAGAACATGCAAACTGGGAAAAGAAACACTCATTAGAGGTTGCTGTTTTTTGGAAGTATGATGTGAATTAGAGAGCTTTTTTTACTCCTGTCCATCAGATAACTGTCCAGTCTAATAAGCTGGAGTTCCCACAGCACAATGAAGAGTATGAGCCAAACCTGCCGCAGACAAATAAGATACAGCAAACAAAGTCTGGTGTTTTAATATAGTTGTAAAAGATACAAGAGGTTCAATTTCATTGTTCTAAACGGTTTAGCAGCACTAGAGATAACATATGGAACAGCCCTTAATGCCTATGTTTTAGTAAAAAAACGATGTGCTTTGCAACTCATCAAATGTAATTGCCAGCAGTTGTGCCGTGTCTGGAAGAAAAAAAAAGCCCACACTGTGGAAAGGAAAAAGGTTAAGTCCTCAATCATGACTGTAAACTCCAGACCTCGGTGTATCCTTGAATTTAAAAATGACTTTTGAGCTCAGAAAAAATCAGAGAAAAACACTTTAAAGCTGCCATCTTTGATTTTTTTTTCCTTAATTTACTTTACATGCCATGTTATTCTAATTTCTAGCTAATGGAGACTTGTTAATCTGTACTATAAAAGCTACGTTAAAAAAAGAATTTATTGGCCACTTGGGGGCAACAACATACAAGTTGAAAACACAAAGTTGACATATTACAGCTCATTCCCACAGGGCATAGTTGTGGCACAACTCCGTGATTCCAGAAGCTGTACGGTGTATTTCAGAAGCGTTCCAGAGGCGGCTCTCCACTCTTCTCTACGGAGACTATGCAGCTGTTCTTCTTTTGACGGATGCCACAACCCTACTAAAACTGGTGGTTCCTGGCGGGAGATGAAGCTGCGTAGAGAACGGACCAAAACAGCATTGTGGTCGCGCAATCACAGAGCTGTGCCCGGTGTGATCCAGCGGTCAGCGCCATGAAGCTGATAAGGCAAATGTGTTCACATTCACATCAACATGACACAGAGTGATGTGTTTCTGGACACTTGATGAATGTAAGTCCAATATTTGCTCCCCTGTTATCTCTGCTTTGGTCTCCACCAACTCCTGGAAAGAACTTTGGCTCTTTAGCAGCTCAGTGCTCCAAAAATTGAGTGGAGCTCATTTAGGAGTCCAAATCTTTGTATTTCCTCCTAGATAATTAAAGTTCAAGTTACTGTGTACTGTACACACACAGAAGTATGCAAGTATACACACACACGCACACAATATGCTGTCTGTTATCACACAATATGCTGTAATTTATGTGTGGGTGGAAAGAAGAAGACAAACAATGGGAAAAGAAGTGGGTAAATGGGGTCCTGTGTACGATACAAGGGGCTTCCAATTAAAGCAGTTAGAGGGCAGTGGGTGAAAGAGAGAAATGACAGAGAGAGTTGATAGGGAAAAGAGGAAATACAGATTTCATCAGCCATTTCCTTTCACTTTTTGTGGCAGGCTAAAGAAGATATGTATTCAAGTCAGACTAAATAAATATGCAACCAGCCAAGCAGATGAAGAAAGACAATGTCAACAGAATTACTAGAGGCATCAGCTTCCCCCTCTCTCTCTGATGCTCTGTCTCCATGTCTCTCGCTCTATCGTCTCGCTTCCCTTTTTTAATTTTTTTTCAGGCGGCGTACATGCAGCTGTAGTTTATGTGTGAGAGAGAGAGAGAGAGAGAGACAGAGAAAGAGAGACAGGCAGAGAGATAGAGCCATCCTGGCAGCTCGCCTTTGATCTCATCTTTGGCAAAAACGCTCCAACTTCAAATGGCCTCAGCGGTGGCAGGTAGATGTCTCTGGCACCGTTACCAAGAGTCTATTTGCATTCGAGACTGACAGTCACTGTGCATGTCTCTGTATCTCTTAGAACTTAAGTCTCGTCTCACCGCGAGTCTGGCAAAGGCTTCATGAACTAAACAGTGTGTGTGTGTGTGTGCGTTTACTGTATGTGGCTGCTTGTCTGCTTTTTGTCACGGCATTAGAGCGCGTTGATGGAGATGTTTGGTAAGTTTGTGTCACGTTTGTTTCTTGCACGTTCACGCTTTGTTAATTTGCACACCAATACAGCTAAAACATCTCAAAGGGATGTAACACACTGACTGTTAATTAAATGAAATTCACTTAGTCAGTGTGTGTACATACGCTTCATCTACATGCAAGGTTTATCATTGATATCTATAGGCAGTAGCCTCTCCATACTCCTCATAGACTCAAGAGTAGTCCACTTTTTGTTTCTTTATAGTCGGGTATGAACATGTTTCGTAGAATCATGCTGAGATTCATAATAACTTCTGACATTTCTAAAGATTTCTTGTTCAATTTTTTATGTGCCAAGAACAGTATTTGTCTTGAACTTTCTTTTCATTTCTTGGTTTTCTTCCCCAAGCAAATTAACTTTACTGCAATATTGAGCCCTTCAGAAGGTATAAGACTGTTAGCTTGATTTATGCGTAAAGGTTATGTTTAAAAACATCTCTGGTATAAAATTATATATTCAATGTTCCCAGGGACAAAACGAAAGACTATGAAATTCAAGCGTATCTACAAAATGGATTGGCACATCATTTTGTACAGACATTCATGATTTCCACATGATGTATCGTGATGGCTTTGGTGATTCTGGTGTCACCGTTGTTTTTGTACACCATTGTACAGTGCTATGGACCAAATACCACTAATACTGAAACTACAGCCACATATCAGCATGCTAACATACGGAAGTAAGTGGTAGACGTTGTCAACATTATATCTGCTTAACATCAGTATCACAGCATTGTCATTATAAGCATGTTACTATGCTGATGTTAGTATTAGCTCAAAGTACATTTATTTTACCCAGCCACTAACTGCAGACTCTTGTTGTCATTCAGACCTAGAAGTCTGTGATGTAATGTGGGAGCCAGGTTTTGACAAGGAAGAAAAATGCTTGGAATAAAAAAAGATGATATCTCTGGCTCTGCTGTATCGATTCTTTTAACTGTCGTTCATGACTCTGACAATGTGATAGGAATGCAACGCTAAATCAGAAATGGCAGAATAGCCTGCGACTGTTTCAAAGAAAAGGCTTCAGAGGAAGTAGCAGATCAAGGCAACATTCAAGGTTTCAGGGCAGAGAGAAGAGTAGTCTCTGGCTGTGCATGGAAAACAAAGTGCAATAGGATCCCACTATTACTTTCTGCTGCTTGAACACCTTAAACACTGAGTGAAATCTCAGGTACTCAGTCTCTTCTTCTTCTTTTTTGTCTTCTTTTTCTTCTTCTCTCTTGCCATTGGGGATGCTCCTTTTTTTGGCAGAAAACAAAAAGACTTGTACATCAGGGTTGCACTCTGGGGCCTTTTTATTTTCTTTTAATTTGCTACTTTCAGGTACATCATGTTTAAGCTCAACAGACATTTTCATAAACAGAATATCATGTTTCTATATTGATAACAAATTTCAGAAATCTTGGTGTCTTCCGTGTATGATTGCATCATCTTAACTAATTGTAAATCAACATACTCATAATGCTGTTGCTACATTTTGTGGGACTTCTATTATGTCTACTTAGTTTGACTATTGAAACACCTGTACAACTTTGTAAAAACAGCTGCTGTCCAAAGTTTCTCTCCGACTGCCACATATCTGCTCTATGGGTGTTGCGGACCAACCTGTTGTGCACAAAACAGAGACCAGACACCTACAGTGATTTGTCTCAGTGGGAAGAGAACATTTTTACACCCCGAGTCTCCAGTGTGAATACTTTCACCCCAGCGCTCAGCTTGGCCTTGCAGCCCTGAGCCTCTCTCTCTCTCTTGCTTGGCCCACTGCCACCATCACTAATACAGCTAACCTTTCTATCATAACAGAGCTTCACGCAGACACACTGCAGTCATTAACCTCTGCAGTAGTGCCTCCTTCCAGGGCCTAATTGCTGCCAATACCATGTTACGGCTCAATCTAATAAAGATTATACGTGCTGCGCCAAAAGGACAAATTGTTCAGTAGATTCACTCCGTTCTCTCATTTGGTCCTTGTTGGACATAAAGTTATGTGAGCCGAAGCATATTGAACATGGTAGTAATATTCCCAGATATGAGCCCCCTGATTAACTATTTCAAAGGAGGGAGGAGTAGAGAGACAGACACACAGAGAGAGAATAAAGGAAAGGCGAATATAAAAGAGTTCAGATGAGTGAAGGAAAATATGAAAGGAAGTGCAAAAAAATATAAAATAACCTAATAAATTATCTATATAGATTTACAAACATTATGTTGTGTAGTCTAAAGTGTTTTGATGAAAACATGTTGTCATTGATTTGTTACTATTCAATAAAGTCCAAGGAAATAAATAGAGGATGTTTGCACATACTTAAATTCATGAAATGTCCTTATATCAGCATCAAGGTCTCAAAAATAAATACCAATTTTTCAGATGGTAAGTTAGGGCAAGGAGTGCCACTATTTTTAATTAATCACCACAGCTCAGTGCCCCATAGTGGTTTTACCCTGACCCCCAGAAAAACTGAAAACTTAGTCTAACTGAGAGCTGCCATGTTTCCTCAAAATTCTGTTTATAGTCTACTAATATATTTTGCCAATTACGTTTTGAGTGGAAACATAATTGCTGCCTGGATTATGTTTCCTGGCAACCTAGGAAGTTCCTCATTTATTACGCAGTGGTAGTCAGGGTGGATGGTAGGCATACAAAAGGCAGGACTGTAAAACCAAGAACCAGGGTTCATGTCATGAGTCTTGTGTGTGTGTGTGTGTGTGTGTGTGTGTGTGTGTGTGTGTGTGTGTGTGTGTGTGTGTGTGTGTGCTTAGGTTAAGGCAACAGAACACTAGGAAAAAAAAATGTGGTTTCAGTTAAACCAAGATAATACGTCCAATCTCCAGCCTTGAATTACTGTTGACGTTTTCAATATTGCGGCGTCCCAGGGGAGGCTGGTGTATTTACAGGGGTAACAGGTTTATGGAGATCAGTCATATGTGTTTGACATTTTGTTCTATAGTGTTCCCACAGTTTATCTGTTGTAATTTCAGTCAGTAATATGGTTAGACAGTGAGTGTTGTGGTGTGTAGATTTGTTGACCCACCTCCAACAAAGATGGTTAGTTGCTGTATTGTGTGGATAAAACCTCAACTTTCCACAATAACTTGCACATTTTGTTGATAACTTTATCCAAGTAGGTGTGCTAAAATAAATATAGAGACATTTGTATTATGCTTTATGTGCTGTAAATTGTAGTTATATTGCAAGGACAGATGTTGCAGGAAACCATATTAAATATGTTCTCATTTTCTCAAGTTCTCAACATTTTGCGACTTGACAGATACTTTACTTTTTACTTTACTATTTAATGTGATTGTGCTTAACAAACGTATATGCTGTTGTAAATTGGCAGTTTATAAATGTATCTTTGTAGAGGCAGTGCTTCTTTGACAATCAAACACATTAAATGTCAATGTATTTCATTGGTTTTAATCAACCACCAACACACAAACCTGTAATAACTGATATTTTTGGCAGCAGAAAGAAGTTGGGAACACTATATTGACATATTCATCCGTCCCTACACTCATCCATCCATCCATCCATTGTCATTTATCTGGGGTCGGGTCATGGTGGCAGGGCGTTTCAGACGTCTGTCTCCCCAGCAACACATTCCAGCTCCTCCTGGGGAATCTCAAGGCATTCCCAGGCCAGATAGGCTATATAGTCCCTCCAGCTAGTTCTGGGTCTGCCCTGGGATCTCAGCTGGCTTCTTTTGATGCAAAGAAGCAGTGACAAGCTCCCTCCAAGCTCCGCACCCTATCTCTTGGGCTGAGCCCAGCCACCCAACAGAGGAAACTTATTTGAATTGCTTGTATCCACTACCCATTGGCATATATCACCTTTTAAGTTAACTTGTTAGCAAACAGATTTTCTGTTGTGGTCCTACTGAAAAATATGAGTCCAAAATCTACTCTATTTTGCCTCTGTTTTGGTCTCTACCACCTCCCAAGGGAAATATTAGCTCTTTAGTTGCTAAATGCTCCATGTTTGCCAAATAGTGCCTGTTTTTAATTTTGTGATGTGCAGTGTACAGTAGGTTGTGGCTGTAAAAACACTGCGAGAGCAGCAAGCGTGAACCAACATTTGCTGGCCAGACAGCTAAACAATGAGCTGAAACACACTATGAAGCTGTGCAAAAGCAGATGATAACTTTCTGTAGCTTCATCACTACAAGCAACCAATATTGTCTCATTGTTTTCACATTGTCATTTGATACATTGTTATTATAAAAATATAGATTAAAGGGAGATTAGGGAAAATTTACAGCAAGCCAGTCATTATTGCCAAATAAACCCTGATGGGGTGATGTTATTTTATCACTGTACATTACACACATTACATTATGCGGCTAAATAAACCAATAATTTGAGACAAAATATCGACTCCTACAGAGTCTATGATCAGAACTGCATCCATAGCAACAGTCTGTTATTCATAGCAGTGTTCTGCTATACAGAAATAACATAACAACAACCATAAAATGTTATTGATCGAGTATTCAACAAAGCCACGTAATAAGTAAAGTTTATCCACTAGTGTACACTGTTGTACTGTTTTTATGTCGTGTTTTATCAGCAGGCATACTTTATAAGAAACACATGCATGCCACAGGCACAACAATGCCTTGGGAAACATTTCTCCTTGGTACAAAATGCATCACTAAAACAAAAATAAAGGGGTAGTTTTATAAGGTTTGTGGATGGTAAAAACACAGCGGGATACCTTTAAATAATGACATCACTGCTGCGTATCAGATCTGGCGAGCAGTGTCAGCCAGATGCCAAATATGTCACCGAACATTTTTTAACATACCTGTGTGGGAGCGCTGCAACAGTATCTTCCCAAATCACACACAAACTAAATTGTCCATGGTTTAAATTTGTACATCTCGTTCTCCCCATAGTTGGTGTCACCTCCCACATGCAAGCACATGCACACACTGTAATTGGCATCGATTGAAAAGACAGTCTACAAAGTGGGGGGAGAAAAAAGATAGACAGGCTAACGGTAGAGAGGGAGAAAGGAAATCCTACTGCGTAATAAGAAAGAGCCATGAGATATCCAAATTAGCTTCAGGTGGAGTTCAGTGGTTGAGCGAGAGTGATTGAGTGCTGTTTTAATGGGAGAGTGGGCGGAAGTGGAGAGGCTGAGAAGCTGCATGCCACGGCTAGCTCAATCAACACATACTGACTCTGCTCTCTCCTAGCAATTACCCCAAAATGCATTTATTTCACCGCTACAGCCAACTATTCCCCTCCAAAAATTACTGAAACCTATGCAACATCATTAAATCAGCCAGAGCGCTGGTGCAAGACACTGTTAACACGCATACAAATTACAGCAGCTGTCATTAAAATACATCATTAATTTACACTGACGCTCATCACAAGTTACATTCCGAAAAAAATGAATCTGTGCCTTCCAATGAAATAAACAGGAAGGAGTAGACATGCAAACAGACGCCTCTGCATTCCTGGATCCATCACTGCTTGGCTAATATAAATGGTGAGAGCTATGACATTGGAGATGTTACAGGAGTCTTGTTATGGGCTGAGGAGGGAATCTGATGTGTCCTGGTTAGTATTCCAGTGTTTTGTTGTTGGTAGATCTGTTACAGTGACAGAGAGCTGACAATATAATTATTTCCCCTGTGGGAGCTGACTCCTGGTGATTAGGTGGCGGCGCAGTGATATGTGATGCAGATGGTGATGAGGAGTAGGTGTGTGTGTGTGTGTGTGTGTGTTTACCTGTGAATGTGCCTTTACGGTCAAATTCATGAATAAACATTTCATCACAAGATTGCAAGATACGTGGCAATGGTGTGTCATAATTTGTTGATGCAAAACAAAATGTCCCTCTGAGATTTCATGTCAGCGTAGCGTGTGTGTGTATCCATACACACACACACATTAATGTGCGTAGGCGGTTGCGTCTTTGTATGTGTATGAGTGTGCACTCATGTGATTAATTGCACCGCAACGGCATCCAGTGTCATTCACATCTTTATCTCAAGGTTACAGAGTGATGAACCAAAGAAGATAAGCAGCCGGTGAAAACAAACGCTTCACAAATTGCCGTGCACTTTTCTACTGTTTACCCCCAAAAATCTGATTTGGGAGAAGTACCAGATTTGAAATAGGAGGATGTGCAAGCAGTCAAATGTCAAAAGTGAAAGAGATAGAGCGCTGGAGAGACAGACAGAAAGAGAAAAAGGAGACGGAATCATACAAGAAAGAACGAGGGAGGGAATGAAAATCCTTGATGCTAACTTTTTTTTTTTTATTCCCTTGTCTGTCCGCATGAGCGACAGAGATCAGAGATGGAGAAATGTCACTTAGCAAGCATTAGGCTAGCACTTTCATCTCTCCTTAGATCAGAGGGATGGGGGGAGGGACTTTTAAAAAGAGTTTTAAAAGGCTGCGAGCCTCCCTTTGCCTTTGAAATCATCCCCCATCACTCATTTTTATCAGCACTGAACATGTAAAACACGTCTCGACTCTACATCTAAAAAAAAAAAAAAAAAGTCTGAGATTTCCCCGAATCTGAACTTTACAAAATTCTCCAGCTAAAGAGAGGGCCAGATTCTTATTCCTGGTGTTTGGGGGATGGAGAGATGTGAAGCTGTAACCTCGGCTTGCCGTTAGAAGGTGGAGAGTAAAGCCAAAAGAAGTCAGTCCATTTTATCCTGGTTCTCTTTAAACATGCTGTCCACCCCTCCATCTGTCCAAAACGGATGTTTGGACTTGGCCAGGATGAGTTCTTTAAAGTGAAAAAGCCAGATTGTTGTTTGCTGTTGTATCTTAGTGTATATCACACACACACCCTCCCACTTTGCCCACCCTGTTCTCCATCAACGTGAAGAGCTCAGGAGTCTCCTTAGCTTCAAGAAACAAGCCTTTTAAACAAGCTCCTGTTAAAAATAATGTTGTCTGTTCCCACAATGATACATGCTTTTACCTGATGTGTTTGTTTTGTTTGTCTTGTTGGCACTTTGGATCCAAAAAAGCAATTCACAAATAAAATGCATTGCATTATTGCTTCTGTCTATAATTGCAAGACTTGTCATACATCCAGAGGATAAAATCTGTCATCTTTAGCATCTTTTTGTTGTTGTTGTTGTAGAGACATGTGATTTATGTCCTTGTAACACAGAATCCATTTTGTTTCCCTTCATGTTGGTTCTTCCTCGCTGCTGCTGTTATGCAGAACACAGACGGCAGGAAGACTAAGTGATTATTGTGTTTTCAGCTACTGTAACAAGGATACACAAACAATGGCAATGTAATGATGTCTTCAGTTACAACACAAAGTGAAATTTCATCCTTTTATTCTGTCACATTTGACTGCTGGAGTGGCTTCACAGTTTATAAGCCGCAAATGGCCAATGGATGCGTTGTCCCACTGAAAGTACAGATGTGTTGTGTAATGACATGCACACACTCCACATAATTGATCCTCACATATTCAAAACGTACGTATAACTCACCAAGCTTTACCTGCAGGTCAGCTTTCACACTATATTCGTCCATCCTTTTTCTGTAACCTCTTATCCTCATTAGGGTCGCAGATGGCTGGAGCTGATCCCAGTTGACTATGGGCGATAGGCAGGGTACACCCTGGACAAGTCAGGGCACAAGTTATCACCGAACTGACACATAGGGACAAACAACCATTCATGCTCACATTCACACCTACGGACAATTTAGAGTCACCAGTTAACCTATTAATCAGTCTTTGGACTATGGGAGGAAGCTGGAGTACCGGGAAAAACCCACGCAGATACGTGCAGAACATGCAAACTCCAAAATAGAAAGGTCTCAGCTGGCTGGAGGATTCAAACCGCAACCTTCTTGCTGTGATGTGCTAACTATTGCCCCCAAGTGCCACCCTGTTGGGATGTCCAAGCTTTGTTACTCTATCATGTGAATATCTTGCCAGTCAATACATTGTGAACATGTTGTGCCAGCCAGTTCTCCTCTATCTGAATCCATACAGTGCCTTTGTATACACTGAGGCTTACTTTACTTACTTATTTAATATATTAGAGTTATATATATTCAACAATTAGTTAAATACTCTATTAGACAACCAACAGAATTAATCATGGAGGGCCGTTAGTCAGTTGAAACACATAATTCAAATGTGTCACCTTGGGCTGTAATAATGGGCAATTTGAAATGTTTTCTGACATTTTATCCATTAATTCAGTTCATAATGAAAAGAGTCATTAGTTGCAGCTCTAGATGTACTTGAAAAACTCATCATCAAAAGTTGCAAATCAGACACTGTGAAAGTGTTAAAGCACAAAGAATAAAGCCAGCATTAGTTCATTATTTTTAATAGGAAATTGCATAAAAGACCAAAACCTGTCCGACTAACAAGAGTTGTTGCAGCCAAAGGCTGATCTACAGAATGTTATCTTACGTCTCTACAACCACCCCCAAACATAAAAGTATAATTAATTTATTTTTTACTTTGTACACTTTATTAATTCCACTTTGGGGAAATTGAATTCACTAAGCACCTGTGCATAGAATATATGTGTATATAAAGCACAGCGCTGCTGCAACATTGTCTTCAGGTCTTTAACTCCTCCATGAGGGGTCCTAAAAATCATTTAAAAAAATATATTGCATTTGCATGCCATAAGCCTTTATTACAGTGAACTCAGGAACAATATTTACCATTTAACCCTTTGCAGTAGTACCAATGACAACCCTCCCACATCTTCTTAATATGAATGCAATTGTCACTGTGGTCATGGCTGTTAAATATTTAAATATAAGAGAAATCTGACATAAAAACTGCATCTAAATCAAATAATTCACAAAACCCTCTAACCACTGAGAAGTGAATGGAGTCTTTTTGCTCTAAATGTGCTTTCTCTTGTAGAGCAACAGTACAGTAGCAGCATTGAGACCTCCATAATGGCTCCATGTGTCTCCTGAAACAATAAAATTGTGACAGGAGGAGGTTCTGCATGCGGTGGTGCCGTGCACTAAACATGCTGAAACACAACAGTCTTGCAAACACATTTGGAGGATTTATTTATGTCTACAAAAATAGAGGGAAACAAACAAGAACATAAATGCTGGAGTCTGTTGGATTTTCTGGTTATACGTTATCCAGCCTGCACTTACATTTGAATCCCATGACCAGCCAAGAAGGTGAAGGAAACAAATAACAACTCACCTTTAACAGATGTGTATGTGTTGTGTCACAGTATAACATCCAAACTGCTGTGGTGTCAGACAGCTGAGTACTGTGGACACTGCATGTTCCCATCAAACCTTCCCACATAGAGATAAATAATTTAGTAAACAGTAATACATATTAGTTAATTGGATATAGTAGACTACCCAATGTGTTTTCAATAACACAACTCAATCGACATCACATTAAGCCGTTTTAATGAAAACAAAACCTTCAGTGTATGATTGTCAGATGAGTAAAGATGCGCTGATTCTGTTAATCTCATATCTTGTTTCCAGTGCTGCAAGGCTCTTTGTGCCCAGCCTTTATTTTCAATTTCCACTGTGAAATAACCTGATTTTTTTTTTTCAAACAAGGAAAGAAAAGCATTTAATTTTTTTTAAACAAAAGTTGTGTTTCCTTTTGACAGGAGATGAATAATAAGTAACTGAGGTTCTCTTGAGATGAGGACACCTCTGGAAATTTTTATAAATTTGTTCTAAAAATAAAAAAATAAAAATAAATGACAGGCTGTTGCACTTGAAGATCCAGCGTGTCAGATTTAGGGGGCTCTATTTACAGAATATGGCAGAAATGCAATATAATATGCACAAGTATGTTTATAAAAATAAACAGAAAATAAAAATCATTATGTTTTTGTTACCTTCAAATGAGCCTTTTGTATCTACAGACGTCTCAGATCCTTCCACAGAATCTGACATATTTCTGCAGAAGCCCAGACAAACTAATCACCGGCTCTAGATATGGCCTTTCACATTTTTTGCGTGTTCAACAGCCACTGAGTTTCTTCTTAATGCTGGGAAGGAGAGGTTGATGTGCAATTACACCACTAGATGCAACTAATCCAGCACACTGGTCCTTTAAGGACGGGGTTCAATAGCACTGTATTAAATTCGAATCTACTTGCCAAATTCTGTTAGGTTTGCCCTTCAACATAGCCTTTAAATGCTAAAGGCTAAAGACCTTTTGTTTTGTTTTTTTGGCAAAGACAGAAACACTACAATCTTTAGTGACAGCCTATTTAATGTCCATACAGCTTAAAAACCAGCAGAATGTATGAAATCTTGATTAAATATATCTGACACGTTCGATTACTGTAACACCAATAGTCCCACTGTAGCTCACTAGCTACTCGAAGGCCCAGTTTCAGAAGTTAATCAGCTCATTATGCTGATATGATGTGAATTTAAGTTTTTTTAGAAGGCGATCAGCTGATCATTTTTACAAAGAGGACTTCCTGTTGAACGACAAACACACAGTCTGTGTGTACAGTGGTGTTGTAGCACAGAGTGGTGTGTCTTTTCAGGCTACAGACGCCAGCTGCAGAGAGCATATTGACCACAGAGCAGACACACTTTTCATTTTCGCCATTACAGAATTAACGTTAATTAGCGACAGCTGATCTAATCTGCTGCTGGTCAAAGTGAGACTAAAAATGAGAAGCCTGACGCCTGTATGTTCACAACAGATGAAAGATTCGTCAGCATCGGAACCTAACAGTCGGGTATTTTGCAGATCGAGAACTGGATCCAAAATGGAGATGGATTTATTTTACTTTCACAACAACACGTCTCTGTGAAAAATCAGTGATTATCATGACTGAATCATGAATTATCACTATCATACAAATGAAATACCTGAATTGTGACCCTTTCTTTGAAAGGTGTGTGTGTGTGTGTGTGTGTGTGTGTGTGTGTGTGTGTGTGTAGGCTGGTGTGGGCTCTGTTGAAGTTACAGTTGAATTGTCAGAGCAGATAAAAATTAATGACTTTCCTCGCTGAGCCCAAGCTCTGTACCTTAGCATCACAGTGCATCACCAAACACACACACACACACACACACACACACACACACACACACACACACACACACACACACAGACAGACAGACAACCTGAATAATCCGCAGATAGGGGCAAGTATGTGTGGGAGAACGATGGGAAATGCTCTTAAATCCGCAAACACACACTGAGTTCACTCTCATACACACTCATAATCACATATCTCTTGGCAGACTTTGTTTCAATTAACATTTTTATTACACAGAGGGAAGTGAAGGAGGAGAAAAAGGGATTTGGAAGTCAGAGAAGTCCTGTCTTGTTGTGTTTGTGTGGCACGCGCACATACACATACATGCAAATGAGCCTTTGTGCACATTTACGTTGACTGGCGTAACAAAAATAAATTTGTCATTACGGATTGAGTTAGAGAGGAGTTCTGAAGCTCGGCAGAGCGAGGGGAGAGGCAGGAGGAGCAATGGAAAGAGGAGAAAAGATAAATAAGAGAAAAAAGATTTAAATTCATTAATTTCCTTCCTGCCTTTCATATGCAGGAAGCTTCATACAAATTGAGTTTTTCTATCAAGTATTACTGGCTGAGTGAACTGAGGGTCTGCAAATGAAAATGGGTCTTAATTGTACATGCACTTCTCCCTCTGTGTGAGCTTCCATAAGTGGTGTCATGGCTTCTTCAGAGTCCCATCACCTCTGCTGAACCTTTTCCTGATTCCATTAAGGCCTCTGTGGTCAAGGTCTATATGGTTATTAACCCCTTCCAACAAAGCCACCGGGGCTCTAATTCCTAATGAGCAGTTATCGAATGCAATCGAAAAAAAGCATCAACCTCCAAAGGGGAGAGAAAGTGGTATGAGGCGTAGAAAGGAAGGAAAGGTGAAGCAGTAGATAGACGAGTCAGTTGTGATTTCCCAAAGGACTAGACCTTGATGATTGAATCAAATATACAGATATTTTTAAAACATTTACAGTTATTTTCTCCGCAGCTGCTGCTGTCACCGATCTGAACCATTTGCATTAAGCCCTACTGTAGCTTATCACGCTGAAATGGCGGCCCCCGACTGCAGGCGTTCATTCATTTCCAGCCAGTTTGCGGCAATTTTACTTTATTTTGGATCATCAATGGGATTCGGCCTCCCACTGGCTCGCTCACGCACAGCAAAGAATGAAGCGAGAGAGGATGAGAAGAGTGAAACAGAGAGGAGCTAACACGGTAGTTTACATAAAATCACCACATGGAATCTATTGTATGAGATCTGTGATTGTAGCCAGCGCGTAATTCTGTTTTAATTGAGTCATTGAGAAGGCTGCTCCCCACTGTCTAGAAACAGTGAGATAGAAATGCAATAATCTCTTCGATGTCACTCATTGACATGGCATGACTGTCGAGGAGCACCAAGGACAGGGGGAAAGAGAGACAGATAAATAGAGAGAAAGTGAGTATGGAGGTTAAGTAAGATGGAAGGATGAAGAGGCAGAAATGCAAGAGAGAGCGGTGAGTTTTGGCTGTCAGAGTTGATTAGCGTCAGCAGCAGACAGGAAGATTGATGGACACTTTAGGGAGAAGGTGTGTGTGAGTGTGTGTTGAAGGGTGGTAAAGAGGCCTCCATTAACACAGACGTACTCACCTCAGAGAAAGAAAATGTGTGCTGAGGTGTTACATGTGTGGATGCATTGCATTGTGTATGTACATTACACTGCATCACACTTCTAGTCTAACCTCATGATGGAGAGGGTAGGGCTCGACCCCTCTGCATTCCCACATCAATCACAGCCTCATTCCCTCTGCCGGCCCGAGAGCTTAGCTGTGACCTGTGACCCCACCCCTTCATGCACCACATGGAGTGCCAACGGGAGCAAACTTGGCCTCTAGCTTCAAAGGTCAGGTACAACATTTCCCCATGAAGCAGCCGTCTTGAGATTTTCCACCATTCACAGCTTGAGCGTGGCTGAATAATGTAGGGTGCATTGCCTGTGGAAAAACAGAGGCGCCACAGATTATGTTCTGATGATCTACACCCCCTTATCTGAAGTGAAAGAATAAATTTGAAGAGCACTTGGGACAATTACACACAACGCTGCTGAGGTCTGGAGCCATACTGATTAACATTGAAGCTGTTCAGCTTCACCTGGACTGAAATGAACTTTCAGTCCGTGTTTTTGTATGAACACAACGTACAAGCATCAATGTGGAACCACTCCAAGTTGAAAACCTACTGACAGTTCGCGAGGATAACGCTCCTCTGTTATAATAGTCATCGCAGTCAAGTCTGTCAAGCTTTGGACTGTGTGTTTGGTCTAACAGAAGTCCCAATCATTTCCAACTGTGTCTAGCTAAATAGCTTGCTACCTGCTAGGGCAGGAGTTTCGCTGGCAGCCACTGTGGCATTGGTGCACCACTATCTGCCTGTATTTTTCTTTCCTCTCTCTGCCTCTATGCCCTCTCCTGTCCTGTTAGCCACCGGAGTATGGCAAATTCCTACAATGTGTTTACAGCTAACAGAGCTAATAGAGCTAAAAGCTAACACTGTGGACGCACTCCACTTTAGTGCTGCTGCTCCAGTTAACACATAACAGCTAAGGGCAAGGGTCGGGAAAACTGTAGTCTGTCAGCCAGTGCCTGAAACCATGAAGGTTTTCTGACAAAATGTCAGCCTACAAGGCAAAAGCCATGGTAGCTTACTTTTTTTTGCATATTTCTCTGTTTATTTGTGTTTGTTGTCACTGTGTTCATGGTTGCTGTAAGCTATGAATGTAAACAAAAAGGTCTATGCTAAAATGTGATGACCACTAGCCAGAATCCAACATGCCATTAGCCCTTAGCACAATAGAATGTAAACTAGTTCCTACCTATTTTTATCCAAATGTCATTCTGTTTTGTTTTTGCTGTATGGCCTGCTGGAGCAGGTTAACAGTGCTGCCAGTATCCTGATCACTTCTAAAACAGTCACTTTGATTATGTGGTTTGTGACTCAATGGTTAACAACCCACCTCTTATGCTTGTAGCTGGAAACCCCACTGTTAACTCAGACAGGTGATGATCCTGGTTATTATCCAATTTTAGTTTTACTGAAGCAGGTAACCCAAAGAGAGACAGACACCTCAGGAGCTGGAGTTTGGCTGCTAGACAACTTCAACAAACTTTTTTGGGGTTTTTTTTCTCATCTTGGACAAGCTCTGAAATAATGAACTTCAATGCGACATGCTGCCAACAATATTGTTATGTGAGTTTTGTCTGAGTAACGCACTGTCTTGTTGCTCACATCGAGCCTGCATCTCATCAGTCCGCTTTCTGTCTGCCTTTTGCCTCCGCTGTCTGTTTTTACCACAAGGTGTGCATGCACATAAACACACAGATACATGCACGTGGGCTATCTTCTTCTGTTGTTTCTTTCGTGATACACCAATTCACAATAAATGTTGCCTCCACCTTGTTTGCAATCATGACAATTTTAGGAGGTCAAATTTCCTGTGACCCCCCCCCCACTTCCCCGTGGAGATGCGTGATATTAATAGTCTAAATTAGAACAGAAAAAAAATGTCTTTTTTTATGTCTCTTGAGGTGTCACACTGTTTATTAAAAAGACATTAATGCGTTTAGAAATTGAGCAGTCAATTCAAGTGAATCAAAAGCATGCTTTTAACCTTGATGGCATGGCATGTGGTCTTTGTGCTGTCAGAAAAACTGGCCCGCTGCAGGCCAAGTAGCCTTGCCCCTAAAATTCCCCAAATTTCAGACCTTCCACCTGCAGTATTAACCGTTCACTGCCAGGGGTCACATCAGGGTTAGGGTTAGAGGTAACACATAAAAGAACAATCCGGCATGTGGTATTTCCCCAATGTATTGACACCAGTCCTGGCTGGAGTCGGAGTTTAAGGAAACATTAGCAGTTCTGTCCTACTCTTTATTGGATTTGGGGGAGATGTTGGTATAAAATAACACTCTGAGCTTATAATCCGAGGCTCTACACTACAAGAACAATGGCGTTCTTTTCATGTCTTCCACATGGAGCATCAGCTGCAAAGATGCTGACTTTTCGCCAGACACATACTGCTTTATCTTCAATCTTTTAGCTCAATATTGAATGCATATTTAGGACCCCTTTTACAACATTGCCATCTTAAAACAAGTCAGCTGGAAACATTAAAAAATCAGTTCCAACGTTAGCTAATTAATTACCCAGCTAGCTGCAGCTGCAAATCTTGTGTCTCATTGTCTTTTAAGAAATGGGAAGCCTGCTGTTGTCTTCCTCTGTTTGAAATCAAGTACACATTATTCAAATAATTTCTAAGAAATGTTATTAGTAAATCTGCCACTGTTATTGCAAAGATCTATCTCTCACTTTATTTCCATCTCTCTCTCCCACACAGTCTTCTGTCCCAAAAAAAGTGTCTCAGAGGAACTTCTTCCCTTCATCTCAGCAACTTCCTGTCCTTCTGTCTATAATCTGTCACCTGCTGGATAAAACTTCTCCCTCACTCACGTTACTTTACACTTTTCAACTCTTCTCTTCCTCCACATGTTTTCTCTCTTTGGTCCTTTATTCCACTTCTCACCTCTGTGCTCTTTTCCCTCTCAGCCCTATCACAGCCTTACCTTCACACCCAACAGGGTTTTGATATGTTTCTATTCCCTTATTCTCTTTGCTACTTCTTTTTCTTTACTCTTTTTCTCACTTGTAATGTCCTTGGTTTGATGTCCCGAACCCAGGCTGAGGGAAAAGTAAAATGAGCGAGTGTGGTGCAGAGAAACAATAACAACAGGACGCGAAACCCTCTCAGACTTTCATTACAGTACTCCGGACTGTACATGTCTGTGTGTGTGTGTGTGTGCATCGTGGTATGTGTATATGTGTACGCACATGTGTCTTTGTCTGAAGACTGTGTGTTTGCCTGTCTCTGCATGTGTGCAAGTGTGTCTTGCTTGGAATTACGGTTGCCCTTGAGATAGAAGTCAACCTTTGAAGCTGCAAACTGCCTCCATAAGCACCTCTAAAGTGGCTAAAAAAAGCTGTTCTGTAAACTATTTCCACTAGATAAAATGTCTGTGTGCTTCTTAAGCTAAGATGGCATCTGTAGTTTTAGGTGTAATCAACTTTAGCTTGTACTGGTTAATTAAAGGAGCTCTACATTCAGTTTAAAGCACATCCACTTAAAGGAGGCTTTTATTTTTCAGATTATGTTTTGTTGCACTTTTAATTTTGTTTCACTGATGTAAAGAAAATGTTCAGCTTGCATAGTGTCCAGTGGCATTGCATGAAGACTCTAATTAACACTATAAATGTATCTACAAAGAGACACAAAGTAGTAAAATGATCAGATAATCCAACAGCTACTTTTTGAATGGATCGATAGTCCCACTGCTTTTTTTTTTTTCCATGACAAGAACCACTTCTTTGATGTCAGCGAGAGGCACTAGCTCTCGGAGAGTTTCAAAGCTTGCTGCTGCCTTTTCGAGACTTGGGGCACAGAGATCATCACAGCTTTTTTTTTATTTGGTTATTTCTGTCCAAACTTTAGCGACAGCGTCAGTAGAATCATATCTTTGGACCTCAGATACACTGGCCTCAGACAGCCTTCCGCTGGCCGTCACTGCATAGAGAGATCACTTCCAAGTGACAGACAGGCAAAACAGAGAAAGATGAGATTGATCAACCACCTGAAAGTTTCTGCAAAGCTCCCTTTGAACTCTTCAGAGATCATTCATGTCTTTTCACCTCTCTAGAATACATTGGCCTCTTCTGTTACACTATCGTATTTCAAATGGCGTTTGGTCTGTCACAAAGGTAGTGTCTCTGAGGTGTCCCTGGCCATTCATTGCTCTGTTCTCTATGGAGGGATAGCAAGTCATGGGAAACTTTACTGGTGCAAGAGTCAAATAACTGAATAAAATATTTAAAATCAATAATTAAAAGTAGAATAAGTCCTTAGACAACTAATTCTGGGTTGATCTGCAGATATAGCAAGCAGAATTTCATCATATGAACATTATCAAAATGAAAGGTATTCTCAGCTTCTGTGGTGTGATACTGAATTTTAGAAATTGGATTTTGTATGGACAGTCTCTAAGAGTATCATTTATGTATCTTCAAAAACTCCGAAAATCTTTTAGAGTTCTTTTATTTAGAATTTTGCGACTGAATGAACTAAACTATTAATGCACAGATGAAATGAAGCTATTAAGTTTTTTTTTGAGGAAACAATAATTGATATCAGTTCTATATATAATAATCAATTGAATCTAAATTTGGGCAATGTGTTGGAGCCTGAACCAAAGGATGGACCTCTCTTTACCAGTCAATCTTCCCTCCAGCTCTCACCTGTGCTCATGAGCTTAAGGTAAAGACCAAACAGATTAGAGACACGAAGTAGGGAAGGAAGCTTAGCCTGCTGCCACATGAAGGGATGAATCAATGGATGGATGGATGGTGAAACCTGGGTAAAGTCAACAGCTCCATAAATAAATGAAAATATACACCAAAACTTGATTCTTTAAACTGTATTGTATACTTATTGGAACATATTTTGAAAGAGAAGTTGTGTGTTGTTCTAATGTTGTCAACACAAATAGAGTTTCTTAACTGCTTTCTTTTTTATCTTGTTGCTGTCGTGTCGGACTGCTTTCTCCGCCGAGCGAGTCTGGACTTTAAGTGTTCTGAGAACAAAAGTATTTGTTCCTTTTACTCTGGAGGTTGTATAACTGCTGATACAGACTAATGCTTCTCTATACTCTCTATCTGTCGCTTCCTCTCTCTCCCTCTCTGTTTATCTTTCTCTCTCTCATGGTTGGAGTTTGACCTGAGGGTTTTCTCTTTGCAGCGTGCTGAGGTTCTGATTGGAAGCCAGGATAACTCCAGCCCACCCACTGTCATTCGTGTAGAAATCATGTGGATTGACACTGAGAGGGTCACCCTTGTGTATCTGTAACTGTATGTGTGTTTGTGTGTGTGCAGAAATGTGTTCTGAGCATGCGTGTAATGAACTCGAACACACAAAAACACATACTTAGATGGAAGATTCCAATCTTGAAGCTGTGTACAATGTATATATGTTATTAATCTACAAGGTTTAAAGGAGTTATTTTTATTATTGATTTTTATCGTTGTTTATCTTTCCCTTGAAGCTACAGTTGGCAATCACCCTTTTCCCAAATAACCTACCCAAACCACAGTAGAACATGCATTTAACTGTGAGTGAAGAGAACAATGACAACATGAATAAGTATAAAAAATGTACTGAGATGAGAAAAATTTACAGCCTTTTATGTTTGTTGTTTGCTTTTCTGCACAAGAAGCTTCAATAAATATTTTCAGTTTTTCCCAACTGTCTTTATGATGTTTTTGTAAGATGTGCTTTGAAAGCCTCTTTCCCTCACATCTGACATGAATAATGTACTGTAATAAGAGCAGGGAAGCTGTTTTTCAAGTTAAAATGTGAGCAAAATGCTCTTGAGCAAAACACGCTCGACATTTGATGTCTGTTTTATTGTCTCTTTCTGCATTGTTTTCCGATGTACAGTGGGCATTGTTATTGGAGAGATCTATCTATCTTGCGACTCCTAATGACCTCTTAACATACAAACGATGAGTCTATGGAGAAGCATTTCTGTTTTATTTGAAGGGACTGACAATAAAAGCAAATTTCTGTGTGTCAATGTTTTACAAATGTTAGTTATTTTGATATTCCAATGCTGATACACAGCTTACCATAATATGTCAGTATATATATATATATCAACTAAGGTTTCATGGAGAACACTTTAATCTTAGTCTCTGTGTTTGGGTTTATGTTTCTGCTGCAGTTTTAAAAGCAGGTTGTATCAGACAGATGATAAATCTCCACATAATATGTGTTCTTTGTTCACAGCAACAGACTGCATCACCATGCATTACACATAATACACGTACACAATATAATTCGGATTAGTTACAAGTCACCTTTATACGTCTCTCTCTAAATTCCCCTCACTCATTAGTCTGCTCCGTTGGCATCAAAGTTATTCCGTATTGCCAAAGCTTAGATACTATTAGATGAGATGCCACTGATGTACAGTGTATTCCGACATAATCAATATTAAATTTATTTTACCATTGTCTGTGGTGAGTGTAACAGACAAAAGGTGAACTGCACTCACTCTTAGTGAATACTTTGTTTCCGAGAAAGATCTGGATATGGAAACTGAGTGGAGGTCACACAAAATAAATTGCTTTTATACTAAATTATGTTTATTTTTGTGCAATAATTAAAATTTTTATTGCAAAATATTGGATACTTCTACCCTGTCAGACCTCTGAAATGAATTAAATGAAACAGTTTCAGATGAAAAAAAATCACTTGTTTTAAACTACTTAAAACTGATAGACCTTAAACCTGTGACAAGGTGCCACACGTCGACATTGCTTTGTGTGTTTTATGGGGGAGCACACAAGTCAGAAAGGTTGGAAACAAGCGTCTTAATTGGCACTGAGACAAAAAAAACAGCTCTACAATTTCAATGCAAGGGACTACATTGGTGGAGGCTGCTTCAGACTCCAAAGAGACAATGAAATATGACCCAGGAAGCCCAGTTTGAGTAACAGATCTCTGATTTTGAAAGCATATCATATGCCAAAACACTGCAGAGTGGTTTGTAATACTCTGACACAGGATTTTACAACTCTGGAAAGTTATTTTCTTACCTTTTCTTTTCTTTAGATGATAGTGAGGTACACAGTAGAAATACACCATTCATATTACAAATAATCCACCCTGCGATGCAGCAGAATTGAACCAGGTTCAATCCAGATTGGTCTCATTGAAATGAATCTGGATGCTGCCTCTTGTTTGTCCGAACACAGCATTAGATGCCACTTGAGCCTTGGCTGTCCCCCTCTCCTTGGCTCATGCAGGTCCAATATATTTTGTCAAAAAGCAGTGACATTGTCCTGGTTCTATGAGTCTACCAGAAACTTATGAGGCCTCTGATTTGATCTGTAGACTGCTCACATTACCAGATAATGTTGTTAGCCAAAGCCCTACACAAGTTTTCTTCCACCAGTAACTCTGTGAATCTGAACTCTTGGCTTCAGGGTTTTTACCAGATAGAAATATAGCAATGTAGCAAAACATTAAATGAATGTGGTATCTATTTTTCATCACCTCTGTAGTACTTACAATACAATAGCTAGAAATAATCTTGGACTATAAAAAAAATGTTCCTTATTCTTTGTGCTTTAATTGCCAACAGCCATTTCCATCTCTTTTTTTTGAAAACCTGCAGCGCCGTCATTTTCCTTTAAGCAGTCATAGATTAAAGCTTCGCCTTTCACTGCTGCCACTCAAACATCAACTCAGCCAACAGGAGTTTTATGACACCACAAAAACACTTTCCCATAGTGTTTTCCTTGATAGTTTCCATTGTCTACCTTTACCCTTTTCATCAGAAGGAAGCAAGAAAGGGAGACAAGGATGGCAAAAAAAAAAAAAAAAAGGATGGGGTGGCTCATTACAGCTTAGGGGATTGCTGTCTTTCTATCTGCCTCTCTCCAACCCTTGATTTTTAAATCCCTCATGCTTGCCCTCACCCATCCCCCCCTTCTTGTTAGCAGGACAGGCTTTGTATTATAGTGACAAGTCGATGCATGTGTGAGCAGGGAGATGTGCATGTGTGTCAGGCAAAGGGAGCAAAAAAAAATGTGTGCGCACTTACAATATTCGTCACATGTATGCAGGGGGAAGCCATTTCCCCAAACTGGCCCTGATAGCTCCACTCGTTCCAAAAGCAATCAGGGACTCTGCGACTTCCTTTCTGTCTTTCAATCACTCCCTCCATCACTGATGTAATTTGTCATTAGTAGAACGAGGAAACTTTTAATTGAGTCTCAACTGTTTGGGAGCGAATGACAACTCCTCCCTCATCTAATTTGGACTGTTTTTGTTTGCTTTGCTTTTCTTTCAATCTAAAGGAATAACCTTTGCTTTTATTCATATGTGATTAGCCCTACGTGGTTGTGTGTGCAGGCGCGTGTGCATAATGCCTAAATGTGTGAGTCCATGCATGCACGCTTGTATTCAGAGTTGAAGGTCTGGGAAAATCTCTGGCTGCTTGTCCTGTTTTGACCTCTCCAATTAATTTCACCATTAAAGCCAGATCTCAAGGTGAATTGAAGAGATTCACAGAAAGGTCAGTGCACTGCATTTATGTATATTCAACAAATTTTTAATTAAGCAACAGTCATTAAAAATTCACATCTTGTCGTGGCTGCTCAGGGGATTGAGTGTGGTGGAGAATGGCATAAAACATTTACTGTTCAAAGCCATCTGAGCAGAAGTAATTTATTGTTAGCTGCAGCAGCAAAAGTACCTAGTGGGAAATGTGTGGAAACTCACCGTTTTCATGGAAACTTTGCTATATTTGAAAAAAAAAAATATTATTCTATTTCTGTAACAAATTATTAAGTATTTGTTAAGAGCTGAAATCAAGATCTGAAAGTATCCAATGTGACCTTTATGTTTTTTAAGCATTGTTCCTTTGCTATATTTCTGTTTTAAGTACCTGTAGGCTGAAAGTGCCATAGGTACAACTAGGCCTTGTATTTTATAGTCAGGCCTAGAATTTTGGAATTATAGTGGCAAGGCCACTTGGTCTACAGCTGGGCAATTATTTTGAAGCCACAAAGGCCACATGCCAGAACATCTGAAAAAATTGTGACGGTTCCCTGGGTAATTTGAATGTGTGTTTCCATGCCCAGCTGATTGTAGGTGGAAACACCTGGGAGTTAGGAAGAGTATAAAGCTCCACCAATTAACTTGTCTTTTGCTCTGTCTCTCTCTCTCTGGCAGGCTCCACCCACCTCTCCAGGCTGCCTCACGGTTTTTTGGTTTCTTTCTTTTCATGGCACACAGCACCTCGCGTCTACACATTTTCACTCATGCATACATGCACCTTCACCACTGATTGACTGATTAACACACCCCATTGTTTCTTTGGTTTGTTTTTGTAAAGGTTGTTTGTGTTGTTGAGTTCTTTACAATAAAATACTTTAATTTTGGCCTTCTACCCGCGTCTCCCTTTGTGTTTGTCATGGCTCTAGAGCCGGGTCATGACAAAATGTAATTTTGATTCACTTAAATATTTAAATAAATTTCTAAAAGCCTTAATACCTTTTAGTACAACATGTAAGACTTCTAGAGAAATAAAGAGATTTTTTATCCAAAAAAAAAGTTGGCATACCAACATTACCAATAGGGAAAGGCAACCATGTCATGCATTCTGGGTAGTGGTCACCATATTTTAGGATACACCTCTATGTTTACATGCATCAGTCACAGCAACCACAGGCAGTGACAACAAACACATCAAAAATGTAAAAGCTAACATGGCACCGGTCCATTAAGCCGACATTGTTGTTTGTTTTTGTCAGCTGAAAATGAATGTTACATGGTTGCTGCCGCTGGCTGGCAGATTAACCTGCACTCAGTTGAAATAAGTTAGCTTTCTATTAGCTCTGTTAGCGGTGAACACACTGCAGGACTCTGCTATACACCCGCTGCTAACAGCCAGGTAGCCCCTGGCTAAATTTAACTAGCTGACCAGCCAGCCAATGATAGTAACTTTAGTAACAGCATGAAAATACATTGTCCACTCCGTGGTACAGCTTCAAAATGAGATCTTTCATGCTTGGATTTTTTTTTTTTTTTTTGGTCATACCAAAGAAAGTAGAGAATCTTCGGTCATACCACATGTGTTGATTATGTTACTATTATAATCAAGTGCATGCAATGTTACAAACATTCTGTTTTAGGAGCAGCCTTGATAGGAGATGGCAGAGGCAGGGTGGGAGAAGAAGAAAATATAATAAGCAGATAGCAGGGCACCAAGGCTGCAGTGGCCAATGGGCATACATTTTTTAGAAGGGCATCAAGACAGAAGGGCAGCGGCGGCCATGGCTGCCGGTGAAATTCCTGCCCTGCATACCATTAACCTATAATTAAGATCATAATTAACTTTGTCAGTTATCTTTGTAATCTTCCTAGTTCATGGAATGTGTTGATGTGTGACTGGTGTTGTAGCACAGTCCTAAAGAAAAAAAAAAACTCTCATAAAATGCATTATTGTTGTTTGTTTTATTGCATTAATGTCTACGATCTGCAATCTGCAACTATTGTGACACTGTGTTACATTCTTATTTGAAGCCAGTTCAATTACACTGTTGATGTCCAGTCCAAAAGTACAATAAGCAAAAGATTTTCAAAAAAAAAAAATCTATATTCATTTATGTATCTGCTGTTCAGGTGGTGTATCAAAAACAAACTGAGCAGCTGATAATGTTAGTATCCAAGCACAGGTAGGACATCAGTACAGAACTTAAAGAAAACACAATGCAAGGCATACAGTATTGATCTCTGCTGATGCACCGACTGCTCTATAAACTCTCCTAACTAAAATGCTATTCCACCCTTTTGGGGATTTGATAAGGAAGTACATTGGGAGACACAAAGTGCTACATGATACTAAAAGCGAGCAGTGTAAAGGGAAGTAAAAAAAAAAAAACAGAAACCTTGACTTAGAGCACAGGAGGAGGTATATCTGAAGGTTGCGCTTATTTGCGGCTGAAAAATATATCACTAAACACTGGGGTAATCTCTCACCTTGCATATCTGTAGTGTAGATGTCCGTGAAAAAGGAAATTGAAAGAAAGAAAGAAAGAAAGAAACCTGCTGCCTCGAGCTCTGGTCTGCATAACTGTTGCATTCACATTTGGTTCTGATGATCACAGTGTTGTACTGTAGATGGATCCCATCAGGACTTTTCCGAAACAGTCATTTGGAGAGTCCCACGTGTACTTTCTCATTACCATTTTGTCCGTTGCCTCTGCTAGTGAATTCAAAGGCCTTAACTACAGTAAAAATCTCTGTCCATGTCAGCAAAAAACCCCAATCTGGTCCTGAGGTATTTGCTGGAGCATGGAGAAAGTTGAGCTGTGGCTGTAGCCAGGGCCACAAATTTCCGTTTCCTGTGACATGGAATGTTAAAAGTTTCCTGTGTGAAAGTCCTGTGGGATAATCAACCACTATCCATGCATTCAGACAGGATCAGGTGCTGCGGTGAAATGTATTGGGGTTGCGTGGTGGTGGGGGCAGTGAAAGGAGCTGAGGTGGGTTGCTGGGGGGGTGTCTACATCTGCTTAATGTAACCGCTGTGAAACAATCAGGAAATAACTTTTATATCTCTGATTAACCAGCTTTATCGAGGCCGGCGCTCACTCTCTGCCATTGACTGGTCTTTATTTTAACCGAAACCATGACCCAAGTAGTGTTGGTGCCTTAACCCTAACAAAACCTGAATTAGGTCACATATATAACACAAAAGCAGGAAAAAACTGTGCACCATTGAATGAGCGCCATAGTTGTCACAAGCTCCATTCTTGACGAGCAACTGACACACCGTTTTTCTTGGTGGCTGATGATGAGACAAAGCAAATACACCAGTAACACTTAACAAAAATGACACAAATAACGTGCTTATTACTTATGTAACACTTTCACAGAGCTCATTATGGTTTATTGAATGAATTGATGCTGGCTGTATCACAAATTCCTGTTGATTGTTTCAAACTTATGTGATCATCAGTTAACAGATGTAATTCACAGTTCTTCATACATTAATGTATCACCTCAGCTGAATTTCAGTTACCGAATTTATATTTAGTATGTAAATGTTTGCGTTTCACCATCATTTTAATTAAAAACAAAGCTGCATATTTCTATGAGAACAGGTGCTGTTCTGCTTCCAGAGAGGCTGAGCAAATACATGGGTCTGAAATAAACCTTTATATGACTGGAATCCAACTAATTTGATCACATATAAATCAATGTATCAAGTAAATGTGAAATAATATTCCTCAGCTGGTGATCTATGAAGTGTGAACTATTCTCATGAAGTCATAATGACCTGATCATTGGTTAGTAGTTATTAATTCACACCATGAGTCATGCATTAGTTAAGCATTACTTAAGTGTATGATTTGTACCCATGGTGTCAAGGGTGAGGTCGTGTGAAGAAATATAGATTCCTAGCCCTAGTATTGTGTTGTGAGGGAGATCCTGACCCACCATGCATAGTGGAAAGAGATGAAGACAGTTTAGGTCTGAGATCAAGTGTTTTGCTCACATCATATCACATAATCACCATCAGTAAACCGCAGGACTTGCCCAGCTCTCACTGTTGGAGACAAATGCTGTTTTCTGAGGGGGCAGTCAGCAGGGAAGACTGACCAGGTCGTGTCGACTTTTACACAGAAATTTGATCATCTTCTCTCATCTAAGTTGCCAGAAACACTACCTATTACCACATTACTGTTTAGAACAATGTGGATTTCTCCAAATTTCATCACATAACTGTTTCTCACGACGAGAGGGAGGCTGTTTTCCAAGGGACAGTTTGACGAAGAGTCTGAAGGAAGGACTGACCAGGTCAAGGTGACTTTTATATATATATATATATATATATATATATTTTTATTTGTTTGTTTTTGATGTAGCTGTACTATTGTTTTTCCTTTATAAAGGAAATATGTATTTACCATGCTTACCATCTTAGTTTAGATTGCCAGCATGCTAATATTAGCTAATTAGCACAAAACACAAAGTACAATTAAGGCTAATAGGAATGTGGTTACTTTTGCAGGCATTTAGTCAAACTATTGGACAAATTGGACACTGAGGATGGTGTGAGATAAAAAGTCAGGGGATCAGTTAGTACTATAATTACAATTCATTTGTCTGTACCAAATGCCATGACAATCCATTCAGTGAATGTTGAGAGATTTCACCCACACATGTTTTAGAGGAACAGGCAGGGGATCACTAAAATATTTATAGTTTATTTAAAGTGTTGAATGAAAAAAAAAAAAAAAAATGCTGCATATTTGGTATCATTATAAAAAGAAAGTGTTTTTTCTAAAAGTTTTTTAAAATGAAAATAAGATTGTCATCTTATTTTTGTATTTGTTGGTGATTGAGAAGGAAAAAATGCTCATCTAATTAACGCTCGAAAATTCTTCTAAAAGATCAAAACATTTCAGTTTTTTAGACAGCATAGTTATCAAATGTGAGGACACCTGGAGTGGCTGAGTGTAAATGGGGTGTTATTCACGCATCATGTTTATTGTCATGTTTATCATCATGGACATCATGTAGCAAGTAAAATGATGACTAGTTTAGGAGCTGTGACACAGGTATTTTCAGTTTGCAGAACACAAATGTTGGATAATTAATTACAGATTGTTTACTGTTTATCTAGAGATCATGAGTTGGCACATTGCCAGAGCATTCACAGATTAAAGTGCATGTGAACAGCTTCTGTCTTTTTCTGTGTCACATGCTGCACTCTGAGTGTGTATATAACACATTATGGTCACATGTTCTCGCGTGACAGCTATGTGGCCCCAGTGGCATTATCACACAGACCCTGCCACTGGTGATGATAGCTCAAATCATCCGATCCCTGATGAAAACAGCTAATTGTGCTGTTCAGAACAAATCATTTGTATCAAATCCCACTGGCTTACTACACGACTTAGGCACTGACACCTCGTGCATCAAGCAAGCTTTGATTTTTCTCAGTACCTGTGTGTGTTATTGTAACTCTGAGCAAATTCAATCAATTCTCCCTCGTTGCTGCATGAATTGATGGCTCTTTAATATCCACATTTCCCATTCACCTCACAGCTTCAAACATGCAAGTGTAAAGGAAATGGATACACAGGAAAATACACAAAGCCACACAAGGCGACAGACCACACGTACTCTCTTGGGATTCCATTAAAAATCATATTTTTGTTGGATTGTATGCCTGATTGTTACAGCAGCTCAGTCTAAGTACATTGAAAATTGCAAGCGGGATAGAGGACAGAAGGTAGCTAGAGGAGGCAGGAAATAGCTCTGTGTGTGTGTGTGTGTGTGTGTGTGTGTGTTTGTGTCTGTGTGAGTGCACACATGCTTCGATAATGGTATTTCTGGATATATCCCAAGTTATTACTGTAAATCAGACGGGCTTTCAAGACCTTTAACACAAAGTAACAGTCCCTAACAGCAGCCTCGAGCTGCCATATAGAAATTACATGAATATGGATTAGAAAGAAAAATGGGATGGAGGGAAATGAAAGATAGATGGAAGGATCAAGTGAGGAAGAGGAAGAGAAAGAGAGATAGAGGAAGAAGAATTATTAGGATAGAGGACAGTGAGAGAAAATGCAGGGGAATGAGGATGGACAGATTGGAGGGTGGAGGGAGGTTAAATAGGAGAGTTGTGCTTGATAGAGGTATAACAGCATGAGGTGGCTAAGAGGGGCGGGTGGAGAATGTGCAGGTGGAAGGGCAAACCGGGGCCAAGGTTTGGAATGAAAGGAATGGATGTGATGGAGAAATGAAAAAAAAAAAGAGCCATTTCACATTAAGAGTCTTTCAGCACAAGTGGACCACTTCCACCCCTGGCCCTTTGGCTGAGACTCACAACCGTCTGCGTTCATATGCAAACCAGAGAAATTTATGGAAATGACTGGTCCAGTGTGGACTTAAAAATAGGATCAGCTCTCCAGCTTGCTCATGAATCATGCATCCTTTTTCAAGTCAGAGACTTTAACTAATGGGTCATTGTGAGAAAAGAACCCTCATTTGGCATCGTGCTATAGTATATGATTATTTCAAAAGCATATGGTGGCCTTAACACACTGGAAGAAAGAATTCTATATAACATAATGCATTGTTATGGAACTAAAACTTGCTGCACTTAAAGGAATAGTTCAACATTTGAGGAAATGATTTGATGATTTTTAGTGATCCCCTGCCTGTTCCTCTAAAACGTGTGGGTGAAATCTCTCAACATTCATTGAATGGATTGTCATGGCATTTGGTACAGACAAATGAATTGTAATAACAGTACTAACTAATCCCCTGACTTTTTATCTAGCACCATCCCAGTGTCCAATTTGTCCAATAGTTCCTGCAAAAGTAACCGCATTCTGATTAGCCTTAATTGTACTGTGTTTTGTGCTAATTAGCTAATATTAGCATGCTGTCAATCTAAACTAAGATAGTGAGCATGGTAAACACTATGCCAGCTAAACATTAGCATGTTAACATTGTCATTGTGTGCATGTTAGCACCCTGACGTTAGCCTTTTATCTCAAGAAAATGCTGCTCCCACTGCGTACAGCTTCAGAGTCGCTAGCATCATTCTAGTCTTTTTTTAGCTAGCTGATGGTAGCTTTTGGCTCTGGCATGTTTATTTCTGAACAGAGATGTAAAAAAAGATGTCATGTGTTGGGAATTCTAGGGTTATGTAGTGCAAATATTCACATCAAAACACAGGCAGAGCCAGACTAGCCGTTTCCTTGCCTCCACTTAACACATATACAGGACCTTGATTTAAATCTGCTGACCTTGTTCCAAGAAAGAAAATCAGTGAATTTCCCAAAATGTTCCTTTCAAGCATGCTGTACCAAATAGTACAAAAATGTGTATGTGTGCACATCCATATGCGTGTATAAACGTTCTATGCTCAGCCAGGTATTAAAGTATCAGAGGTAGAAAGGGACTACCCAACAGGCTTTGCGGTACTTTATCCCTCGTCACACAGACAAGAGATTTTCAATTATCCCTCCTCAATGCCAAACGTTCTTTTAATATGAATGTGTGCACGTTCATGCGCACACACATTAGTCACACACACACACACACACACACACAGTTTACATTTTGCCCACATTTTCTCACCCCTTTAACCTGCACATCAGAGAACTCAAACTTCATTTTGAGCTTAGAAGTTAAGAGTTCAAAGAGATTGAAATCCACATATGCAGTCACACACCAAAACACACACGCACACACACACTCAGCCTGCAGATGTATTCCCACTATTACTGTGTGAGGAACACTATTAAGGAAGTGCTGTGTTTGCATCTGTTCTGAGAGTGTGTACAGCCCTGAGCGAGTCATCTATTTCAGCAACCTTCCCCTCTCCTCTAGTGAACGCAACAGAACACTCAGCACCTCTGAACACAACTCTCCAGGCTTGAGAGGGACAGGCCCTGTAGTTCAGCATGTCTCGGTGTCGATTTCTTTCTCTCATTATCTGCGTTTCACACTTTCTTCCACCACCACTCGTTCTCAGAATCTGTCTTTCCCTCTGGGTTTTTTTTTTGTTTTTTTTGGTTAATCTCAATATTGTATCAATGCGAGTGTTAAGCTCGCGAGACAGAAGGCGAGAGAGAGAGCGAGATGCTGACTGCGTGTCTACATCCAACAGCACAAGTGACATTTTGCCGACAGTAACACTGCAGACAGATAAGTTGTCATTTGATACAAGAGTTGTGATAACGGTCAGAAACTGAATCTTGTAATCCTAGCATGTGCTTCTCACATGGACTCGTGTTTGTGTATGAAGCTCAGTGTGTACCATCCCCTGCTGTCAGGACACGCTGTAAGAAACAAAGCAAATCATCTGCACATTGTTATCCAGTGACATTGCAAAACTGTCAAGGAGCATGTATAGTACTGTGCATTCCCTATTTTCAGAGTTTCTTGGAGCAGTGCAGACACGTGAAACATATACATGTGCACTAGCACATGCTAGTTTGGATTTCACACACTGCTGTCCCTTTAGTACTGTAATATCTGTTGTCTCCATCCGTAACTGCTGATTTCACATGTATGCATGATCATGTGGGCACATGGACAGCATGCACAGCGTGTGTGTGTGTGTGTATATGTTTGTATGTGTGTGAATGAGAGAGCAGCGTGTTTTTTTCTGTAGTGCTACAGTGCCATCTACAGCCGGCTCTCGCTCCGAAACAGAACAGCACCAGAGCCGGTGGCCAAACGCGAGCAGTGGCCTTCCATTCACTCTCACCGTGGGATCAGAGAGTGTTTCCTCTCCCTCTCTCTTTCCCGTGTGTGTATTTCAGTGTGTGCCCGTGTGTGTTTGTAAGTGCTGCAGCGAGCACAACGGACACACCATAAAGGTGAGAGGATGCAGGGGGAGGAAATAGCCTTGTGTTTGTGTGTGTGTGTTTGTTTGTGTGGCTTTTCACTTCTCTGGCTGACAACTAAAATACCATACTGTTCCAGTCTCACAGACATGGCCTTTTCTTTTCCCTCCGAGCCCTTTTTCCCCACGTTCTCCCCTTATCTACTTTCACTTCCAAGCTCACCGTCGGTCCAGAAGTTTTGTTTTCCTCTCGTACTTTAACATCATTCTCAGCTTCTCTACTTAAGAATGACACTCTCTCTCTCTCTCTCTCTCTCTCTCTCTCTCTCTCTCTCTCTCTCTCTCTCTCTCTCTCTCTCTGCTCCAGCTCTTATCTTATCTGTACTGTTCGCTTGAATTATAAGATGCAGTTTCCTCCCAGACTCACTAACATAAATACAGTCCCACCACGGAGAAACTTTTTCACCAAATCATTTGAATTCCGCTCACTGCAGTGCGCTGTCACTGCTTTTCCGCCGTGACATTGTGTTGCACGTGATGCATGTGATTCAAATTTTAGTCTACTTAAGGAAGAACACTGGAAAGGTGATTGATGACAGTGGCAACAAGATGTATGAATAAGAATTGCATTTGGATTACTGTGTTTGGACAGAATTGCTTACACATCTTCACAAGCCACTTCTGTCTTTCTCTCTCTCGCTTTATCTCCTCTATCTGTTTATTCATTCTCTCCCACAGAGACACTGCTCTCCTCATCTTCCGCTCCCCACCTTCCCGCAGTCCCTCCGCTGGGGTTAATGAATGACTTGGCAGGAGGCGGTAGCTGTGGCTGTGGGGGAGCCAGTAGGGCTCGGAGAGGTGAAGAGACTCTCTTCCTGTCACCTCCCAGCTACTATTCTCACTCACCAGGCTACACTACCACGCAGCCCTGCCAGGAACAGGATGGCACCGGCTTATTGGATTATCTGTTAGAATGACTTCCTGGTCCTGGGTAGGGTTTAAACAAACTGCATCTTCAGCCAGATTTGTTTATCTCAGTGTCAGCAAATAAAGAGCAAGGCCGTACAAGTAGGAGACAAGGTAGCAGATGCTCACATTCCTCATCACTCAAACTCTTAAGCTGAAAGGGCACATTCAAAATGAGGTGCTGAAACGCTGTACACTGTTTATAGCCACACAAGCAGCACAGCTGTGGATGGTTGTGGTCACTCAGTGCATCACTTCATAACTTTTAGATGGTTTGCTACTAAAGTTTGTGCAGACATGCGTGGTGCTCAGAGGATGAATCCTAATGTCTTTGGTGATCCTCTGACTTTTCATCTTGCGCAATCATCAGGTTTTGGTCTAGAGTGAAATAACTTTTTTTTTTTTTTAATGGTGAATATAACAGCATCAACTTTGATACAGACATTTAGACTCCCCAGAGGATAAATCCAAATGACTCGATCCTGTAACTTTTTATATTGTGCTGACAGATGAGTTTTTTTAAATTATCTAGTGAAATTCACATCTTATTTGGTGCATCATTCATGTTTCCTATACAATGTATCATCATTACTTTGGTGAATCTCAGATTTTTCATGTAGCCCTACCAGCAGATGTACATTTTTGGTTCAGACTGAGGTATCATGTCCATAATTGTATTATGAGAACTGGATGTGTGAATGGCTCCCATTCACATGTTTAAAAGTTGCTTGCCAAGTCCATAAATGCACACCCACTGACTTTACATCACATACATTATAGCTTTTCTACGCTCTGGGATGGTTTCACACGGTTCAGGATTTAAAAATTCATAATACAAGGGAGGGTGGTGGGTTGCAGTTGAAGTGCCCTGTGACAGTGACAAAATGCCAAAAAGGAGTTGTGATCCCATATGCTGCTCTCTTAATACATCCATGGTCTTAACAAGTATTTGATGAATTGCTGTGAAATTTGGCATTCATGTTCCTCACATGATAAATAACTTTTGTGATCAGCTGACTTTTCATAGCACTATCATCAGGATCAGGTCAACACTTTGTCCAAATACCTTCACAACTAAAGGCATGAACTTCAGCTGCACTTTGCGTTCAGTGCTAATTAGCAAATGTTAACATGCTAACCAGCTAACCTAACATACCACATAATACCAGCTAAATATCAGCATGTTGTCAATGCGAGTATGTTAGCATGCTGACGTGATTATTAAGCTCAAAGAACCACTGTCCATAAGTACAGCCTCACAAAGCTGCAAACATGGTGGCAGAAATTTAGTCATGATAGCTAGCTCGTGCAGCTCTATGGATGGCAGTGTTGGTCTTTTCGGTCCAGAGTGAATTTTTAGAGCTAAGCTGTGAGCACGCTAACACACCGATGATAAACGTGGTATGTATTACCTATTGAAGATCACCATGTAAACATTGTGAGCCTGTTAGCATGAAAATTGATACAACTTTCTTTTACATTTGAACACAATTGCTGAAGAAAACAAACAAACACATTTTCCCCTCAGAGTTGTTCACGTGGCGGTGGTTTCTTAGTTACAACTTTCATAACGATGACAACGTGAGCCAAGAAACAGAAGAAATGGTGGGAGAAAACCAGTTACATATTATGTTGCCCATAATACGATTATGCAGTTACTAAAGACTTACACTACCTAGACTAGGAAAGTCTCAGTGCAGTGATGCTCACTGCAAAAAATAAATAGCAAAAAGTACTGTACTTTGATGAGGTTCTGGGCTAGAGATGCCAGCGAATACATGCTGATTTATTTACTAAGCAGTTCGGAGGCGTTTCTCATTTTTTCCCCAAGATACATATTACTCACTTTTGCACCTGCAAAAAGCCAGCATCAGATGTGCCGACAGCCTTCTTTTCTACCTGATGAATTTTTTCAAAAAAGAACCTTCTCCAGTCTTTTGTGAATCCCCTAATGGTAGTTCATACTTACAGTGCTAATGGGCACATATTTGAAAGCTATCATAATCCTTTTGAAAAAAGTAGCAGATCACTGACTTTATAAACTGTCTGTCTCATCTGCCTGCGAGGTGTTTACTGAAGGTGTGTGTGTGTTTGTTTGCGAGGGGGTCTTCAGAAAAGCACCACGTTGAGCTAGAAGCAGACGTGGAAAAAGACTTAGGGCAAAGTCACAAACAGACAAATGAGCTGATTTGTTGGCTGATTGAGCGCAGCTTGTCGATTAAATCCCCTTCAATGTTTGCTGTGCTGAAAAACAAGAAGGGAGAAACAAAAGAGAACCACTCACAAAAAGGGCACGAAGGAACGAACTGGGAGACAGAAGGAGGCCGACTATGAGACAAAAGCTTTTTGAAACATCACAAAGGCCTAGATGTTAGTTGTCATTTGACTTGCAGGAATTTTAGAAATGACACCACCCCCCCCCAAGTTGAAAGGGAAGGAACAAACACAAGAGGAGGGGTGAGATGGGCTGCATGGGAGGACTGAAATACTTTTTTGTGAAAAAAGTAGAGAGTCAAGCTGAGAAGGAGGGATTGTACGTGTGCATGTGTGTGTTTACATGCCTCCTTGGAACTCCAGCATGACTCGAGTATGTCTCCGCCTATGTCACCAAGAACAACAGTTGTCATGGGAACATAGCTGTCAAAGGAACAGGCATATTTCTATCACAGTCTTTGTTCTTCTTGTTAATATAATACAACACCACCCCCCGTCAACACACACAAACTCAAGTTTACTTTTGTTTCTATTTTGATGATTTTTTTGCTGCTTCTTCTCTTGTTTCGCAACTTCTCTTCTTCCTCTCTCTTTATGTAGTTTTTCAAGGAAGGATGTACAACATTCCACTCAATTCAATGTTTTCCACACGGTTCTCAAGGTGCTAACAGGTATAACAAGTCAATCAAAGGTAGGAATGTGTAGCTGACCTTCTCTATCTGAATGGTGTCCCTTTTGCAAGAGTTTTGCCTCTTGCAGTATGTGCATGCATTGCCTGTCCTCTTTCCAGGTTTCTGTTGTAAAGAGGAGCTTTTGTGTTCAGGCAGGAGTCGTGTTTCTGGCCAAATGGCGTATGTCACTCTACTTTTAGCAATGCCGAGAACCTGACATTTGTTAATTAGTACTGAACACCAGCGTACAGTAGTTTATCAGTTTATTTATTTATTTTTTTTTTTTCAAATCTTTCTTGAGTTAAAACTTTTTAGATAGAGAGTACTTTTTATTTAGCTCCATCACCACGTCAAAATTTGTGTTTGTCCGATACTGTGATTTATGACCAAGTACCTGCAAAAATAATGACATTGCCATCAGCATTCAATGTACTTGGTGTTCAGTACTAATTAACAAATGTCAGGTTTTTGACATTGCTTGACATGTTTGTTACATGACTTCAACATTTAGCTCAAAGCACTGCTGTACCTACAGACACTGTGAAATTATTACCTTTGATAATACTTTTGACTAATAGTGGGTTACATCAAAATAAGGCCCTTTTCATGACGTGTCTACATAATTATGTGTGTCATCATTAATGCACATGTACAACATGTACTCTTCTTGTCGAAACCGTCATCTTCTTGTCATTCTGTCATTCATACACACCACTGGCAATAGAGCTATCTTGCAAGACATTGGTCTGTCAATTGGAGCAACTTACTGTAGGTTCAGTGCCTTGCCCAAGGTTACTTAGATATGTGGACAGGAGGAACTCGGGATCTAACCGCCAACCCAAGCCACATTTTAGGTATATAAATGTAATATGTCAATGTTGTGCTCATAGTTTTTTTCTGCACTGAAAAAAAATCAAGTGTTGAAGGTTTAAGGAGCATCAACTCTGCCAGGCTGGTTAATTACTAACAGCTACAGGCAATGTGCCAAATTTTATGTGGTTACTTAGTGTGTAAATACAAAACATAAAGGACATTTTAAATAGTGCAATATAGAGTTACAATCCACCCTTCTATACAACGCATATACTATACTATACATCATCATCAAAGTAAATGTCACTGAATTTATTCACAGTTAATCCTGTATTGAGGGATGTAAAGCCCCTTGATTTCTCAGAGCAGTTGATCAAAATGTTTTTTTTTCTGCATTTTGTCTGGTGGTGCTAAATCATGATTACATTATACAACATTTGTTTCTGAAATTATCCAATTACATACAATTTACATTCAGTTCATAACAGGATATCTGTTGTGACAAATGGGAACCTGACGAGCAAGGGTATTTGTGTTTCAGCCTCATGCTTTCACCATTTTTCTCTATCAACAAAACTTAATGACTGTTGGTTGTTGATAAGTCAACAATTTCACAATCTGATAATCAGTGATTAATAGTGTGTTGTCGGAAAACACAGGGAAATGGTATGTATGTTATCTGACGTTGTTGTGATTCAGGGAGCGTCTTCTCCATTATGGTGGAGCGCGTTACTCGTGATGTGATTTATATTTTTGCCGCCTGCCACTTTGATCAAAGCTATGCAAATGGATAGAGGAATCGGGTTCAGTTTGGGCTTTCATCAAAATCCTACCTGCCATACTCACGGGAAACAAACTCGGGATAATTGAGTCAGTGATCAGAATCACCACCGTCATCATGATGAATGAAGAGCAGTTTGTTTATGCAGAAGCTAACAAGCACCTATTGTCCTCACTGTAAAGGGTCTGGTGTGTCTGTTGTCTGTGTCTGTTGTCTTTTACAGGTGGAGGCTCATTGCTGTGACTTCTTTCCTTTCTGTCCATTAGGCTACATGATGCTGCCATGGATGATAGCGAATTCATTATCTCTCTACCACATAAATATATTATTTCATCTTTTGGCAGTTTTGAAGTAACACCTGCTGCATCCTATCAATTTACACACTTCACCTCGCTTACTTTAGCATGGAAATCAGACTCTTGATATCCTCTGAGTCACCATTGTTATTTGCACATTGTGAACAGGAGAGGGTTTTGTTATCTCTACTTCACACTGGAGAAATGCTCATTCACCAGCCTTCGAAGTGGCTACCAGCAATGTAGATTAGAACAAGTAGCACGGGGTTTATTTGTCTTGGGGGTTGTTATTATGATTTTCTGATCTGATCTGATATGATCTATTTGTTTTCTTTATTTTATGGAGGGGTTTTCACCACATGGAAGCTGCTTAAAATATCAATAGCAAGCCAGATGTGTCTGCCAAATTCTGTATTCTCCTCAGGTGCCGGTAAAGCAACCACATAATTTCTTTTTCTTTTTTTCTCCTCTCCTTTTCATTCTCCTCTCCTCATCTTCCAATATGGTGATTTTTAATCACCTAATATCATGGCACAATGAACAGATTGCCATGAGTCGCAAGTTGAGGCCGCGTGAGACAAAACAAAGAGAGGGAGTGGGAGAGAAGCAGCCCTGCCTCTAATTAAAAAAAGCGAATCTGATCGGTGTGTGTGTGTGTTTGTGTGTGTGTTTGTGTATGTCCATTCTCTTAGTGTTTGTATGATAATGGATTCAAGCTTGTATGTATGCACCTGCATCTGTTTGCCAGCATAATGCGCATTCAGACAGGATCAGGGATTCCGGCAACCGGTGGTGGGGGAGTGCGGTGAGAGTGTCGCTATTGGCTCGCGTGGCAGTTTGGTGGCATTACCGCCGCAAACCAGAAGGCCCAAATCTGTTTTCCCACCAAGAACAGAGAAGAAGAAGAAAAAGAAGAAGAAGACGCCCATAAGAACTTTGACCCGGAGCTTTTCCTTCATTTCCTATCTGCGAACAAAACAGATGTATCCCAACGTGAAGAAGCTTCTGGGTATGTGTAGATTGTAGCGATTAGTCTCTCCATCGTTGTTACTCGAATGCAAAATGTTTACGCTCCATAGTAAACAAGGTTTTTCTTCCCATCTTCCTGTCTTCCCATGGACGTCTTCCGATGGGCGTCTTCTGGTTTGACTGCCGTTTTTTGATTGGTTTGCGGCACATGATGTGGGGCTCCGGTTTCCCAAAAGCTGAATATGGCTCAACTTCTCTCCCGTACGCCGGTACGTTTTTTTTTGCGGCAACCCCTGCTTTGTGGACTGCTGGTGCGGAAACGCACAACCCCCACTGAAATGAATTGAAAGACCTCCGTTTTTGGCGCATCACCTGATCCTGTCTGAACCCCCGCTAAGACACAACAGTTAGCGGGTCAAAGAGAGAGATAACATTGGAAAAATCCTCATAACTTTGTCCATCAGTTATTATCAACCTCCATTTTACCTCAGGACAGAGATAGTTGAGAATTAATCACACAAGAATGGAAATTGAAGTTTAATTATATAGCTACAGTATATCAAAAGATATAGGATACATTTACATTTAGGTTTTACTGGTATTTAACAATGTCCCCATTGCTTCTCTTTTGTAAGGAGATACAACAAACGTATAAAAGTACTAAATAGTTTTGCTCTCACAGTTGCAAACTTTGGTGACAATAGGAAGCATTAGTCATTAGTTTTGCTCATATTTGGTCATAACCCAACATACTGGACAAAATAAAGATTCACTGGGATTAATTATCTGATGAAACAAACAAATCTCCTTTATGGGTATCTATTTGGTAGATGTTGAGATATTTCACAGAAAAAGTGAAAACTTTGACCTGCTTTTGGTTCTAAATAAAAATGAACAAAGTCATCAACATGCATCCCCTGCACACTATTAATATGCAGACCAAATTCCATGTTAATATATCCAATATTTGTCAAAATATTTTATTACAAAAACAAAACTGTTAATCTCATGGTAGCACTAGAGGAAAACTCACCACCATTTGGGACTGATCTCCTGGGATACATGAATATCTGTGCAAAATCTGGACCAGCGTTGTAGACTGACTGACAGACCAACATGCTGCTAGCATGGCTAGAATTTGGTACTATGCCTCTATGCACTATTGTCATCATCAGAGAAAAGACTCACTGGAGCAGATTAGGGTTTTCCCAAGGGCTTATTATTATTTATCATATAGCAGATACAGCAGACAACAAAACAAGTGTTACTGCCAAGCAGAGCAGGCTGAGCAAGTGACTTACTAGGCTCAACAGTTGGCAACTAACAAGCAGAGAAAACTGTGCGATATTCATGCTATACCATAGATATAAGCTGTACTGAAGGAGGGCAAACGCGCTATGGATACAGATCACAGAGTCTCATGCAGAGAGTTGAATCAAGATTCAGCTACAGTTCAGCTCAGACAGGAAAATATGGTAGACTGTGATTGAATAATTAGCAGGTTCCCTTCTCGTGTGAGCCATATTGTTAGAGTCAACACTAATGGTGGGCCCCGTCAGAATCAGCACCATGGACAGCGTTACTACTGGAGATTGGCTTTTCCGCTGAGTGACCAGATCAGTCTTATGTAATCCAATAATATGTGCTAAATTCTATGTTTGTGAAACGTTTATTTAAATTGCTGTGTCAAAGAGTTGCTGATTCATTGCTAAGGTTGGACGTCATGGTGCTCTTACATGAAATTCTAAGCAATATCTTTCAAATGTTTTTTGATACATTTATGTGAATTTGACAAAATATTAGGAACAGATTTTTAATATAAAATAGCCCAATACAGCAGTCATTTCATACTCACCAGCATAATATTATTAACACTTATGTCGTGACTAAATGACCTGCCTCAATCTACGATCTATTCAGTCCATGTGCAAGAGTTATTGTCTACTTGAAATACAACTTATTTTTACTCATGATATGCTTGTAATTATATTTCTATATTGATTAATTTTGCATTGCCCTATACTATAACACTGTCTTACTCATGAGGGATAGTTTGAATAGAAGAGTGTAGGAAGCAAGGACATTGGGTTTTTTTTCATTATTCCAAGCTCTTTTCTTTCTTCTTAAAACCTGCTGCCCACAATGCAACTCTGCCGCCAACGGTTCAGTCGGAGATTCAGGTGTGTTATGTTTGTAGTGGCTAATGTTGCCTCGGGCCACTAGCCTCAAGCAGAGATGAGGAGATGGATACAGAGGTCTGGTGAGTTCATTTCGTTTTATCTCCACACCAACAGATTTCTTTTTCTTTTTTTTCATTTTCAAACTCATATAGTCTTCAGTCCCAGCAGAGGTTTACCCAAGTGACATCACTTGAGGACATTTATCAGACTTCACACAGCTCCCTTTGGTGCCCTCAAAGACTCTTTACAACTTTTATCACATATGCAGTAGAGTTCCTGAATATCTGGAAACAGACTTTGATGTGTAAAATCAGTGGAGTTCCCCTTTAAAATGGAAAGTATGTCCCGGCTTTCATTCGGGGGTCCAAAAACTGAATATCACAACACAAAAAACAGTAGTGCAGAATTGGGCTATCACTTGCTCCATACTCGTCCTGGGCCATTCATGCTGCTACTGTGTTGTCAGAGAGCCGTAGTTTATCAACTTCACTTGCAGCCTAATTAGCCAGCTTTTACTGAACAATGGCTTTGGTAACAGGAGATATTTGTTGAGCGTGTGTGGATTCTTTGAGAGGAGACAGCATATTTTTTACATTACATCTGAAAATGTGACAAGAGGCTGAAAGGACACTTTGAGCGTACGCTCAGGAATGGTCATTTTCTGCTTGAGCTTTTCTGCTTGTCACATAACGGTTTTAGATGGCATAAAACTCAAAGTAGAGAAACTCTTGATCTTTTTTTTCTACACAGACTACAGGCAGACTATACAGGCTGCTACTGGCTGTTTTATCTGTGCCTTTTTCTGTTCACTTCATCAGGTGTTTGTCCTCCAGAAACGTATCTATCTTAGCTGTAATGCAATACTAATCTAATGCTGGTCAATTCACTTTGCCTTACTTCACTAGCTAATTTATATAGCTCGCTGGTGCAAGGAATCCCTGTGCAGTGATGACAGTCTAAAGTGATGCTCTTCGAGTGCCCTAGAGAGCTCGAAACCCAGCATCAGCTTTCGAAGAGTGAGGATTTTTTTCTTTAGTTCAGAACTTTAAGGTGCCTTTCAGTTGAGACTTTGAAGGCCTATGGCAAAATGCTAGGTTTGGATTTGTTGCTTTTAAGATACGGGGAGGTGGAGCAGGGAGTTTTGCACATATTTTCAATGTCAAACTATGGCAGAGCCGAGCTATTTAAGTAATAGTCTCACTGTACAACCTACAGCTTGTTAAACACAATGTTCTAGCAGTGGTTATCATACTGACTTTTGAGAAACAAAATCACAGAAACCCAAGAGATCCATTTCTGTCAGACATGGATAATCCAATTGATTACCTTACTGACAGCGAGTAAATTAATAGAAGGCTAATACAATGCAGTTTGACATCCCACAGTACAGTTTGAAAGTAATGACTCTAGCCACTGATTTAAAGTGCCTTTCTTTACCTGAGATAGAGCAGAAAGAAAGGCACAGTAACACACATTTATCATTGGGCTGTCTGGAGAACTTTTATGATTCTTGGTTCTCCCGTATTTATGTCTTTTTGATCTCATGTAATACAAATCAAAAATGAATAGCGGTGTGTGTGAGAGAGACAGAGAGGAGGGAGAGGAGAAGAGAAGGAGGTTCTGATGGGGTTGTTTAAGGTTGAATTGAAAAGAAAAATCTATTTTATTATCCCGATTTTCATTTTTCCATATACCTGGACTACAAAAAAATGTACTGAATATATCCTATTTCTGTGAGATCACAATCAGCTCTCAGATAAGAAACTTAACTGATGATAGGCTATTACAAAAGCAATATGTAGCAGAGCCAGTGTGTTGTGGATAGTGGAACTGATCTCACAGATACAGTTCCAATCTGCGTCAGACTGCTTTAATACCAGGACAAGAATCAGGTCGCTCAATCATGTTCAACACAATCACACATGCAAGGCTACAACATATTATTTAGAAATGATATTAAGCAACATTTTTGCATTGGCAAAGACCTCTTCAGTGTATCACACAAAGTGTATTGTCATCTGAAATATTGGAACAAGTAATATTTAGTTATTCCTGTATAACAAATACAATATTATGATTTAGCTTACTCAACTAAAGCTAACTGGTCTCGTTAAATAAGACAAAGATGATCTATGAGGCTGTATTGAGACACAGTGGTGCTTGGAGCTAAATGCTAACCTTAACATGAAGACATGCTCACAATAAGAATGTTTACATGCTAAAGTTTAGCATGTTCAATATCACAAAGTATGGTTAAAGAATGAAGTTTCACATCCCGTCTGCTATGCTTATCTCTGGCGCTCAAGCAAGAACAGGGTGTTTTGTGTTGCATTTTCTGTCATTAATGTTAATGAGCTTCTCTTCTGACATCACAATAAAAGTCCAGACTAACTGACTAGTTTAAAAGGAACAGTTTCTGAATACGGGCTGTATGCACACAAAAATCGTAATAAATGTTTGGAATATTTGGTATTAAGTAAATTATTAGGTAACCCTTCCTACAGTCCCCTAATTACCAGGTAAATATATGGTAATTCATAGCATCTTCTTGTGTAATTACCACCAGTATAAGAAGGTAAATACACAGAAACTACAGCTGAAGTACAAAGTATTTATCTGGTAAAATATTTTACAGTGCGCTAATTACCAGGTATTAACCCGGTAAATGTAAGGTAAAACATAGAATGTTCTTGTGTAATTTACACTAGTAAAAGAAGATACAGGGAAACTACAGCCGAAGTACAAAGTATTTACTTGGTAAAATATATTGAAATTACAGTGTATTATTGGGTAATTACTACTGGTAACAAGTAGGTAAATACTGAGAAACTACAACTGAAACACTAAGAAAAAAACCTTGTCTTCTATATTATGTATTATTATGTAAATATTGGACAAAAAAATCTGACATGCTTGTGACAGTCAGGGGATTCATTCTCTTGTCTCATATTCCATGGAAGTCTACTGTATTCAGTCATTGTTTAGATATCCATTCTAGACGATTATTAGATTTTGAATATGGTAAATACAGATCAGTGTGCCAAGTGGCCATTTAACACAGTTTTAAATCAGAAAGGAGAAACCTTGTCAAAACACAGCAAATTAAGGAAGCAAAGAATGTTAGTAATTGAATTACATGCACGTATTAATGCCAAATCACACTGTGAAAATGCTGATAAGCTTGTATGTTTTGAAAAGTTTTATGATGATGGAACCATTCACTTCAAGGACCAGTGGCTTTAGCAGTATCTAGTCGTGAGGTTGCAGACTGCAACCAACTGAATACCCCTGCCCTGCACTTTCCTTCTCAGCAGGTGGGAGAACCTCTTCAATGTAAAAGCGCAAAAGGGAACTGCCGCAAACATGGCAGTGCAACATGGTGGAACCTGTGGAAGAGGACCCGCTCCCTGTGTAGGTATAAAAGGCAAAAACACAACAATTCGTAGTTACAGTCCAAAGGAATAAGTCAGTGCTCGGCCAAAATCTAACAAGAATTCTAATTTTTTTGGATGATGTTCATTACAGAGGTTTTTTTTTGTTTGTTTGTTTGTTTTTTCCCCAATACAAAAACTGGTGGAGCTGTGCCCTGGGAGCAGTCCACACTGCATACTGTAGTCCATGCTGGTTTTGAAACAGCCACCCTCTGGTTCCCAAGCCAAGTACCTATGGTCAGTCAAATATTTTTAGTTTTCTCATTGTTTAAAACACATTTCTAAAGTTCTAAAGACTATTTACATTCACATTCAGTCACTGTAGTTTCTCATGCTAAAATCTTTGTTAGAAACTTCAACATAAATACCTCCATTTCTCGAAGGTACACTCTATACATTGAGCTTTTCATATTGTTAAAAGATCAAAAAAATTCAGACCAGTCTCCCACCATTGACCTTCTGCTACCATGTTGTATTTTGTCACACACAGAATAAAGCTTCCTCCCACATGTTTGAGTAGGAGGCAAAGACTTATGCGCTGTATGTATGGTGTGTACTTTAGTCAGGATGAATATATTGTTTTTACTCTGCATGCACACACTTTTTAACATTCACACAAAAAAAAAAAAACATTGAAAGTGAGAGAAAAACAACTGTAGGCTATAAAAAGACAGAAAGAGAGAAGGAAACAACAATGGCTAAAAGCAGATGTGAAGAGGCAGCAGTGGGCACTCTGAAAAACTAAAAGAGCTCAGTGGTATAATCGGGAAGGTTTTATGCAGTGGCCATTTCCGTTGCCTGTCAAATTATGTTTCAGCATGTAAAAGAGAGTGAACCACCGCTGTTATACCAAATAGCTATTAACTATTGTCCATCAAGAGAGCACTTGACTTAATGCATCCCTGTGCAGTTTGACCCCATGTTTAAGCATGATGACAAGCTGTGAACAGAAAGAAATAAAGAAAATTCATGCTCAGGAACAGCTAAAAGCAAGAAATACAGACGCAAATGTCTGTTATTTCCAGACCAAATCACAGGCACCACTAACCACCAAAACTATTTTCAGTGTTCCACAACAGTATCTGCGAGTCTATTTAAATATCAGTCTTGCATTATAAATTCCATCATTTGGTGTTACATTAATGATGGAGTTGATGGTGACTGCCTCAAGCGTTGCTGCAGAGTTTCTCATTAGTCGAGTCCAGTTGGGGTGAAATCAGGTGAAAATGATATTTACGGTACACGGTTTGCATCTGACTCATAATCCTCAAATTAATCTGAAACAAATCAGACACAGTGGGGTGATGGCAACAACAAAACAGATTTTACTGAATGGATTACACACATATTTTTTTTCTAATGCCTAGATAGATATTAGATGAATTTGGCAATATCTATAAGGTTGGCAATATCTGTTGGCTGGTCCACTACTTTGGTTCAGACTGAAATATCTCAACAACTATTCAATGTGATGGTATAAAATGTACAGATATTCATGGTCCCCAGAGGATGAATCCTGTTGCTGTTGATGACTTTACCCCCATAAGGTTGACATTTTTGTTTTGTTTTTTAAGTAGAAATGGCAACAAACATTGGATGAATGAATGAATGAATGAATGAATGAATGAATGAATGAACAAATGAAACTAATGCTGACAAGCTATATTTACTTAGGTAGGCTACTCTACAGTTATGAGGTACTTGTACTTTAGTTGAGTATTTACATTGTATGCTACATTATACTTCCTATACTTCCTATACTGCACTAGAAGGAAATATACATTTTACTCGATTACATCTATTTAAGAGGTAAAGTTAACAGTTACCTTGAAGATCAAGATCTGATCAACTTCTAAAATATAATGTATTATGTATTTATATATATAATGTATTTATAAATGTATTCATTCATCTATTACCCAAGAGTTTATAAGGGAGTTAAAATTATCTTCACCACCACCAGCAAAAACATAACATTAATTAATTTGAATTAATTAAATCATAACATTAACGTCTCAGTACTTCTTTATTTTAGTACAGCCTCAGAGCTGCTCATTGTCATTGATACTCTTTGTAACAGTGTAGGTTGTTACACAGTATCATGTTCGTATCATGTTAAATAGCAGATTGTGTTTACCATATTATTGTACTTTTCGTTTTGAGTATTGCAGCTAAATTGGATATTATCACATATTTATTCTCGTACTGATCATACTAAATGTTACAGCATTGTATACAGATTAACATAATGACTCCACCAGACTAAACAAACACTCGTGTTACTCACCTCTCCTCTCTCTTTCTTCTTCTCTATTCACCTTTTCATTCTAAGCAAATCTGTTTCTGGCACGCAGTCCATCCTTCACCCGACTGGATTACCTGCCAGCACCAGCTGCCAAATGTGTACAAGCTTTTAACACTGTGACTCAATTGGCTGCTTTCCATGCATTTTAAACGCACACATACACACTTGCACACTAAACAGCCGCACACATACAAATGCGCGCCATCCTCAACAGCTGCGTTGAGATTTGTGTAAAATCAACACTAGAGCTTCTCGCCACACATTAGCTAAGAGCTGAAGTTTCTCTACCTTGTTCAGCTATAAGGTGATTATATTATTAAACCACTTTAGTGACATAGAACAGAAGACAGCGAGAGAATGAGAAAAGGACCTGTGATTTCAGCACAATATGTGCAGCTACAGTAAATCACACTTTAGAATTGAATATGTTAATGAAACATTTTCATTTTCACGACATAAAATTACTTACCTACAGTCGTCGTATAAGCTCTGATTTAATCTCTTAGGTGTAGAACCGTTATGTGATTCTAGCACCACAAAGTCAGAACGTTTCAAGGCTCTTCACACAGCCTTTACCTTCAGGTTCGTTTGTAACTTGTGTGCACAGATTAGTAATACATGCTATCAAATTAATTAACTTGTGTGCATGACTGAGTACTCTCAAACTTCAATTATTTTAACAGAATGGATACTAAATCTTCAATAAAATCCAGAGTGTGTCCAAAACAAATCAAAACTGCATCTAAACTAGACTCCCCCGGGGCCTGACAACACCACAGTAGATTTTGTACTGCATCAAGCTACACATAGGCAAAGCTGACCAGAACTTCTGAAACAATGATCATTTATTGCATCATAACTCTATAAAAAAACTAGAGGACTAAGGACAAATGTATGTGACAAATGTGACAACCTAACATTGTTAATATGAAAGGAGTGAATTTAGTATTTGTGGACACTTCCTAGACTAAATATACAGCTCCTTAACTGACGTTGCCCCCGTATTGAGTAGCCATAATGACTTCTATGTTTGGTTTCTGCAACTTGACACTTTTTCAAGAGCATGACTTATTAATTTGTGCTTGTGAGTTATAACACAAGCTGAAAAAAAAAACATACTATTTGGCCACTTGAGGGCTGTAGAACAAGCTGTAAACACAGCATTGACTTATTAGCAGTTTATAAAGTTGTTCTGATGAACATATTAGCAAACAGTTTACCCATTAAAACATCCGGCAGACATGGAGCAACATCAGCATTAATATGGACTCCACTTTTAGCTTTGTTTTGGTCTCCATCAGCGCCTGAGAGAAATATCTTTAGCTTCGAAACGCTCCACTTTGTTCACCAGCTAGTTGTTAACTTTGTGTGCATGCCAGTGGGTGCTGGGAAGGTATCGTACAGTTGGTTTATCTGAGCTCTTCTACTGAAAACAGCTGTCTGCTGCAGCTGTAAACATGGCTGATAAGGGTGGTAAGACTGAACCAAATGTTGAAGCCGCAGGCTGTAACAATGAAACAGTGAGCTAAAAATGCTTCACAGAGCTGAAGGGAAGTACAGAGTTGGGTCATAACTCTCACTGAGCCTTTTACGTTACACAAAAAATAATAATTAGCACAACCGTAGTCCAGTTTATTTAAATTTATTATTTACATATTTAGATACAATTTGCTCTTATTACCCATGTAACAGAGCCTTCACACCTCCCAGTACTGTATTACTCTTTACAGGAATAAATCTGGAGTGAAGGAGAAGCTTAGGTAAAGGCAAAGGAGTCACAGAATACCATTTGCATGTGTTCGTTGCACAATCTTCAGTTGAATAACTCGCCACCGGGAAGATGCATATTATTTTATCTGCATTGTCATGCTGCTGTTAACTTTTCTGCACCGCTATTTTATTTTTTATCAAAACATTGTCGTACTTTCCTGTCTGTCAGCATGTTTTGCAGGTGAATGTAGGACCAAAGGAAGAAATGTGGAAACTTTGTGTCAGTGTGGCCTGATCCTACTGGTGGGAGACAAAGCACTATAATAAGCACAGAGGTCAGCATTTTCTATTTCTGCGACTCCACACACACAAAAACAATGCATCAGACTCACACACACACACACATACACACTAAATGACAAGCATTTCTGTTCATCTGGCTTTTTTTTTTTTTTAAAGCAGAGTTTTGTTCACTTTATTTTCTGCCAGTTTCGAAATTATGCTACCATCAGTGTCAGTAACAGTTTTTTCTCTCATTCAAGCTTTGACTGACAGTCTATCTAGTAAGCTGCCTGGCAGAGTGAAGTAATAAAGGAGACAGTGGACATGTCTGTCTCATACGAGCAGGACTGGTTTTGTTGTTTGTCAGGCAGGAGACACTGGAAAATAAAGGGATTGTGGGGGAGAGACAGAGAGAGGGAGAGACTGATAGACTAGATGCACACATCAGTAATGTGAGAGGAAGGATCACATCTCTCTTGCTTGGGTGCACACAAGGATGTTCTCGATTTCAAATACCACATTTGGCAATGCAGCAATAATCCATTTGACACAAACACTGCATGCCTGTTATTTTTTATTGATTTTTTTTTTTTTCGCTGTTATTTGACTGCCTGGATGTTATTAGCAACACTGAAAGTAACTGAATGCTACTGAGTGAGAGAGAGTTTGGTCTTCTTCTGTTCATTATTTTTCATTGACATGGTAATTCTCTTTGAGTTTGCAGGATTTGGAATTTGAAAGATTTTCAAGATAAATGTTTAGAGTCTAAATCTCAGATAAATACGTGGCCAAAAGTATCTGGATAACCAAACAGTCTGTGGACAACAAATATTACACCCATATGTGCCTGCTGAAAACTTTATTACAAAACCACGGCATTCTTTATTTATTAGTGTTTATTTTTGTTGGGAAAAGTTTGCAGTTTATATCTTTAGCTAGTTTGCACTGCCTGTCTCTAGATGCGACTACAAACAGACACAACTCAACATGAAAAGAAAAACAAGCAACACAGAGCTCAAAAAGCAATACAACAAAGATAATATTAATACGTTAATATTTTTGCTATGATTGAATGAACTCTGATTGATTGGTCAAACACTGATGTTGGGTGACCAGGTCGAACTGCCAGTCAATGGTCCATTTAATCGTAGAAGTGTTAGATGGGGTTGAGGTCAGGGCTCTACACCTCAACTGACTTGGGAAAACTTTTTCTTTATGGATTTTGTGCACTGTGACATAAACTGTCCTACAGCTAGAAGCACATTACTGTCTAAAACATCAATGTATGAAGCAACTGTTTTTTTGTTTTTTTATCACATATGTCTTGTGCTATATGTCGCCAGACAATCACAAAAAAAAGTAATTTTTAAGATTTTTTTTTAGGCATTCTTTGTGGTGTTTTAAAGTTTTTCATTTCCTGATAAATGATAAAAAGTTGACGATGACTCATCCTTCACTCAGGGGCATACAGTATACTAATGATGCTGTTTACTATTCTATACAGTTTATGAGTGATTCTACGGATTGCGACATGCAACTTCATTCAGTGATTTTGGGATCAGATTTTATACAAAATACATTTGATGGTTTTCCCTCTGATGTCCTCTGGCTGCTCAGCTTCAACTCTCTGGAGATTTACAGAGTTTCCTGATGGACAGACAGCTTTAGCCTAACTGCTTGCTGAAGTAGTGCTCTAACAGTTGCTTACTGAATCTGCCATTAGCAGGCAACAGAACCTGGCTTAGCATCTGGATCGGGTTCAAGCCTGATGGAAAGTAAACCACTGCGGTGGTCAGCTGTGTCACTAACTTGACTTAGCCCCGGATGCCAGGAGCCAAACTCGGCAAGAGAACCACCTCTGTAGGCTACTGTATTCCCTGCCAGACTGGCCACGGCTCGTTTTGGAAGCTGTGTTTGTGTCCTGGGTCCAGCCATGTTCATTGGAAATGTTGACACTAGCTCACAGCAGTACCAGCAATGCATGTAATATACTGATATAATGGTGTAGAGGCTGAATCTAAACATTCAAACTTCACTGCACTTACAGGGCCATGGACTTAACATTCTCCAGAAAAGTCAGGAATTGTTGATTTTTTTTCTGCAGACTTCAGCAGGCTTCACTTGGAATTATTCATAGTTCATGGAAACAGAGATGCAAAAGAAATGAATTCGTTCATTCTTTATTAATTCATCACTTTGGATGTACAAGTTGATGTTGCACTTTAGCTCTTCTAGTTTAATGGCACGATACCACTGTTGTAAATAGGGACTGCTGTACACATGTATTTGTTATGGTTACATTATTACTAGTAAGTTGACAACATTGTGAATACAGCCAGGTAATATTACTTAATATTACAACAGCAAGAAGCCCATCTCGGCGTCAGTCCCAGGTTTATCCATTGGAAACACAACACTTGAACCCAGCTAACAGCAGCTACATTTTCCAGTGGTTTACCTTACTGTCCATCAGGAAACTCTGTAAATCACAGAGAGTTGAGGCAGCCGGAGGACATCAGAGGGAAAACCAGAACATTTTCTTCATTAAATATGATGCAGTTTCACCAAAATGAGTGAAATATTTGGTGGTGTGTGACTTAGAGCCATAAAACGCGCTTCTTGTGGGACATCACACTGGTGCCAGAAGTTACATAAAGTGAGAACAGGTGCCAGTGGCACCATTCACCCTATTACGAGTCAGTGTAACATTTTAAGGCAGAAAAGTGACTGGTACTACTTTAAGAACAGTTGAGAAAAATTGTTTCAGATGGGTTAAAGGAATTTCTCACTTTGCACCTTTTATCTCTCTGCAGCATTACCTTGAACTTGTCATGGTACTGAAGTCCATGAGGGCTCAGTCTGCATGTCCCAAGGGTGCATGTTTGAGTTCAGCAAGAGCCTACTGATCCATGCTGGGGTGAAGGTTGGGCTTTAGCGATGCTACATAAACAGCAAGCGGCAGCAAGTAACAAAAAGCTGTCAGGTGAGCAGGCATGAAGGCAAGAGAGTGGGCAATATATGTTACAGTGAGATGAGTATGACATGAGTGTGGAAGAGGATTTGAGATGAGTGCCTGAACTAGCTTCATTTCCGGTGCATAAATTTGACTCTAACTTCCAAGTCACATTTATTTGGTTTAATAAAAGCCCCGGCGAACACACAAGCATACAATCACACATATACACATGTAACTAAACTAAAACAAAAATTTTTGCTTTAAAAAATAAAAACAGGACTCGGCATCAACCTTGACCTGCAGTGTAATGAGACACCTAAATAAAAGCAATTTTGCAAAAGAAACAGAGCGAGGGACGAAGACCAATGTGAGAAGTCCTCATCTGTATGATTCGCCTTGCCCTCATAACAAAGCAAAACAACACCTTATTTCATAAATAACGTCTTGTTTGTTACTGATAAAGCAAATCACATTCTCTCTCCCAACAAATGTGGCTCCCGAATCTCATAAACCTCTCCTAACCTTTCATAAATCTTTTTTTTTCTTTTATCTTTTCATTCTTTGCTTTCCTTCTTTGTGACCCCTCCCTCCCTTTTGGATCTGTGGCACTGCTTTATTGTCTTGATAAGTCGTGGCCAGCAGGATTTTTTTTCAAGCACAATACACTTTTGTTATGAAGGTGGAGGGATTAGTGCTTGAGATTACTTGATATTATCTGTAACTCTTACTAGAAAGAGCATATATAAAGGGCTTTAAAGAAAAATATCACTTTCCTCCTTCCTAAAAGTTTCTCTCAGCTCCTCAGCTTTGATTGCTGTTGACATTTCTACATTTGATTAATGAGAGAGACAAGAGAGCAAGAAGACTTAAAGAGAAGAGCAGGTAAAGCTCAGGATCCAGACAGACACGGTTAAATCCAATCTCCTGCTTGTTCTGATTCATGTAGGATAAAGATTTTTGGTTCTGGTGGTGTCTGAGCAGGATTTGGACCCACCACAATCATGTCACACAGACAGGACTTAATAGGGAGCAGGGGCTTTAAATGTCCAAGTGGAGTGGAGTTATGATGTTCCTCACATCGTTATCACTATCAGTCTGTGTTTGATAGACGAGAGAGAGAGAGAGAGAGAGAGAGAGAGAGAGAGAAGGAGGCAAAGAGACAGTAAGTAGAAGTAAATGAGACTGTGTCTGTTTGGGCTCTCCAGGCTGCTTGATTCCAATTTTTATCTTATTTTTCCTTATTCCTTATCTCCCTCGAGATGAGTAGCCAGTATACACCAAAATTGCATCCTTAGGAATTTCGATCTATTCTGTTGCTCCTTCCCTCCTGAGGTTGCTCATGTAAATAATGACAAAAAGGTAAGTGAGCTGTTAATTCACTCCTCATTAATGGAAAAGACCCCTGAAAGAAAAGCAGAAAGAAGTTGGGAGGGGGATGCTTCTAAAACTACCTTCCCCCTCTCTTTGTTTCTCCTGCTAGATCCAACAAGTGTCTCATTTTATTTGGTTTCTCTTTTCCTGTGTGTAGAATGACCTAGACTTACCCTGAGTGAATGGAGGAGGAAGAGAGGTGCGCTTCAAAAGATGCACTTACCCTCCGTTTGAGCAATTTCAGGGCTGTATATGCTCACACACATACCAGCTGCCCCTATGTCATCTCTATGTCCCCACAGCATCCCCCTGGACTGAAGAGATTGTTTTCTCGTGTTTTTTTTCATTTCCTCTTACCCCCTCACTACACACACACATACACACACATCTCCCATTCCCCCCCAGTCTAATTATTTAGCAAGCAAGGGAGGCAATCTGCTCTCCCTTGTTGCCGCTCAAGTGCCCATTAGAGGGAATGCGCTTCATCTTTCTAATGAACTGATCACGTTAAATGAGTTGAAAACTCTCTGGCAATGCTCACGTGTGTGAAAAGAAAAAGAGGGTGGCCGGTAGGGATGAAGGGGATTTAGGGGACAAAAACGTACGGGAATTCGCAGCAGAGAAATGAGAAAGAGTGGCCGTGAGATTGAAGTAGTTACCCTTATAATGTTTGGACTCTTTCTAGCTGATTTACTCTCTCTGCCTCTTTATTTCTCCCCCATACTCGAACACACATACTCAGAATTTCTATAAAGCAGAGTGCCCTGCTGCTCCTGTTCTTTTACTCTTTATGGTCGCAGCCTTCAGTTACACAATGTTTTACAATTAAATCTCTCTGATGCTGAAAAACTCCCAGGTACTGTTCCAGGAAGGTTTGGGTATCCGCTGCTGCAGTGGATGTCAATTTGTCTCAGAATATGGAAAGTAAAACTCAAGAACACGCTTCATTTGTTCAGTAAGACCAAGGGAAGAAACACTGAATGAGAGATTGAGTTACAGAAGCTGGACGGCTGGCCAGGATTACAAAATGAAAGTGGGTGAATACATTAGTCATGACGATGATTCAACATTAACGGTTCCAATCAAATACTGAAACACTAAAGGTAAACTCCACACGACAGATGAACATGAATGCATGAGTGGTGATCGATAGCAAGAGTCTGAATTGAACCGCAGACAATGGATGGCGATGCATAGTGACAAGGAATGGGAGGAAGAGTGAGAGATGATGGGAGAAAAAAGGAAGGAGAGAAAGAGAGAAGGGGAGATGGAGGAGGAGGTGGTGGTGGTGGAGAGGAGGAAAAATGGTCCTGTCCCCAGGTTTGGGTTAGAAACACTTATAACTCAGGACCATAGATTATGACAGTCCAATCTTCTGGGCTGCTGCCTGAAAAATAACCACAAGCACCCAGCTGCCACACATACAAACACAAACACACACACAAGCATGCAGAGGGAGATGGGGATAAAGTAGAATGTAGAGAAATGAAGGGCCAGACGAAAGAGAAAAGGTGGGAGGCAATGGAAATGAAAGAAGGATATGGATGTATGCAGAAAAGGTTGAAGTGAAAAGAAAGCAGAACTGTAAGCAGGATTGATGAGAGCATAAAGAGCGGGAGAAGTGTGAGTGTGAAGGGGAGGTTTGTGGAAGTAGCAGATGGAAAAAAATGATAGAAAAGACTAAAAGGAGAAGAGCAGAGAACAAAGAGAAAAGAAAGGTTGCTTGGAGTTAAAGGTCCAATCTCTCTCTGCCGTACCACCATCTTCGAAATATTGTTGCCCCAGCATGCGACTTAAGTGTTTTCATTTATTCATTTTATTTCTTTAAACCCTGCACGGTCCCATTGACATAAAAAGACATCTTTTGCAAAGCACACCTCGACAACAGGGCAGTAAAAATAGCATAAAAGGACGAGACATAACAGCATCAGACGTACAGACTAGATCCTGGGAGGACAGAATGTAAGGGAGTGTACAGACACTGACAAACAAAATTACATCCTAGCTCTTAAATCCATTATGTAAGTGATTTCACCAAAGAAATGAACTCATTCAATTTTAAAGCACTCTGTAATTAACACCACATAGCGGGGGCAGAGTACCTATAAAGATATTTTGCCTTGCTCATACAAATGTAGGGAAATGCAGTCATCTGTAAAATTTATTGTAAGTGCTGGTCATAATGACCGAAGCCTCAGGTGCTTTTGTTGACAATGAAGTACCTGCTTAACAGACCAGTGTGTAGGATTTACCCCTTCCCTCATCATCATCATGGCAAAAGGCTCTATCCAGAGCCAGTGCTTGGTGTCTTCATTCTGGGCTATCCATCGTGGAAACATGGTGGTTCAACATGGCAGACTTGATGAAAGATTTTTCAGTTTTAGGCAATTATACACTAATAAAAACATACTTATGAATATCTGGGTGACATTTCTGTCACAGTCTGCTAATAAATCTCTCTAAATCTTACACACTGGACTTACACATACTATTTCCATGTCGGACTGAAAGTAGCACCTACATGAGTCTCTACGTCTGCTTTGAAAGTATCAGTTGTCCCAAATTGTCAGAGTTAGCAAATACAAATACATTCGATTCCATGGGCTACAGTAGTCTTCATTGCAACAGATCATTTTTTACCACATTCTTAAGAAAATCTAATAAAAACTCTGTGAAAAACGTGAAACCTTGTGACACTCTACTCTAAATTACAAGGCAAGATAACTTTAAACTGGCAATTCAAATGGCTCTTAAGCACCATCTTGAACCACCTGTTTAAAGGTTGTTCAATTCATAACATTGGTCTCATCCAAGGTTTACAATGTTTTTATCATATCCTTGGACTTTTACAAGGCGGAGCATGAACTTAAAGTGAAGTTTTTTGATCAGTCGATGTTTGTTCATAATGAAGAGGACATTACATTGCTTTTGTATAAACACTAATCATATTATTGGATTTTATTTGCCTAAGGGAGTAAATTTTTTGGGGGGGATTGAGCGTAGTTCCACCAAAAACAATTTTAGAGTGAGGCTGTAACTCATTGAGGATAATTGTTAAAGTGATGTTGCTGTTGAATTTTCTACACATATTTTTTTAATGCTGTCATCTGTTAGAACATTTATGTCAAGGTACTGCAACCTTTAGTTTAAGTTTACACAGACTCGTACTGTACTAGAGATGGATGAATAGCTGATGATCGACATGGATGAAGAGGAGAGGTTAAACTCAACGTTAAACCTTGAAAGAACAGCAGAAAGAAAGAATCATCCCTTTCACCAGCTGCAAGGTAATCTCTCACTTGCCATTCTCTTTTGCCTTTTCCCAGACACACAACATAAACACATTTTACTCCCTGAACACCAAGTGAAGTGTTATGGGACCAGTGTTAACAGTAACATTAGAAAATGTCAAGGGGAGCAGTACTGTGCTCTCATTTACAGCTCAGCTATACACACACTTAGTATTTTAGTGCTATATCCATCTAATGAACTGAACATTATTTATGTAGATGAATAATGCAGAAAGGCAGGTAAAAATCAAATGGTAAAACTATCATTATGTAGTTTGACAGTGTGGAGTATAATCAGTAACTCCTTTGCATTTTATCCTCATTTTTCTGTGAGCAGAGTCATTTTCTGAATCCTCATCAACTGAGAAGCGTTTCTGGAGTAAGCTGCAGTAAACTGTGTCTTCTTGCAGCAAAACGCAAACTACTTTTGATGCATGGGAGCATAAACTCCAAGTGAAAATCATTTCGAACTAATCTACATTTATCTACAAACTGCAGCTATTACAGGTAATAGTATCCAGTAATATGGGATAGATGGTGACTCAGGAAGAAATGTGTCTTCCCCATCCTACCGAGAACCAATTTATTACCTCCTCTCTCATCCTGGTGCCTGGAACCTTTGTCACAGCCAATTTCATTCCATCCCAATCCGGTCACTTTTACTTCAGATCCAGTTTAAATCCTGAGAAATTATTTTCTATAACTGAAAAAAAGAAAAGAAGCTTTGGGCACCGCATTTACTGTGGAAGAAGAGGTTGCAGGTAACTAGAACATCAGTAGAGTAAAAATTAAGCCTCAGATGTTTGCGGTAATAACTGACACGCTCAGCCCTTGAAGCAGCAGTTATTACCACAAATATAATTATTTATTATCTTCAGAAGTGTCACTTTAAAATGTTAAAGGAATAGTTTGACATTTTGGGAAAAACGCAACTTTTCTTACTGAATCTCAGGTGACAAAATCATATCAATACCTCTCATGTTTGTGAGGCAAATACGAACGATAAGAGCCAAGAGATTAGCTCAGCATAAAAACTGGAAGCAAGAGTGAAATGCATATTTGTGCCATCAACTCCTGTCTAATTAATAATACGTTTTTTTGCAAACCATCACCAAACATGTTGACTCTGAGATAGGACATTAAATAAAAGGGAACAGTGCAATGATGCAGCTCATTTTTGGACATGCACAAATCATGATTTTTTTGATTATTGGTCTTTTGCACAGATAGTTACGCATGTTGGTCCGTGGTAAAAACAGTCTGAGATAAAAAGATGAAGCTCATTGTGTAGCCATTCCTTTCAGAAAGGTGCCAAAGTCAAATTGTGCGATGCTACTCTTCAGTTTAGAGGCAGCATTAGCACTATGCTGTCCCTCGTTTATAACAAGCACACGGCTGCCTGTCCGAGGATGGATTACAGCCAAAGATCACGTCACTGCAGAGCGGGGGGGGACATCACCCAGTTAGTGTAGGGAATGATTGAGACTGATGAGACCCTTATGCTGCCAATCAGTGGGGTAGAGGGCAAAGGATTCAAAGAGTTAGTTCGATACCTCGAGCTACTAAGAGCTGCTGTGACTCCACATATTGAAAAACTTTAAGCAGAAGAAGGATGTTCAAATCAAGCAAGCCAGTGCAGGTGATATAGCTCTGACCGCTGACTTCCTGCCATTTTGCAGACTGGGGGATGCAGTCCAGTGAGCTTCTCACTTCTCTTGGGTGTTGGGCTATCCGAAGCTAAATTAACTGGTATTTTTTTTGTAAATTATTCAATATTGCAAGATAATTACACCATTTATGTTGAAAAATTAGATAATACACCTGACTTTAAAATGACATGTATGTTTTTTGGGAACTGACTGTAGAAAGGTTCATTTCTCACTTTCTAATTTAAAGTTAAATGGACCGATGTTTTCTTCAATTTGAGTCTCGGGTGTTCAGAGGAACAAATATTAAGGGGAGAAAATGGCAGACAGAAAGAAGTTGAGAAGAAATGGAGATAAAGAGGAGGGGATAGAGTAAAAGGAAAGTCGAGTAAGAGTTGATGAGAAGGTGGAAGGAGCAAAGACGGAAGGAGGGAGGGGCGGAAAAGACGAAGGGGAGAGGAATAGTTAAGAGTAATAGAGGTGAGAGGCCAGAAGATAAGAGAATGGACAGAATGTGGCAATGGAGAGATATACAGCTGCAGGACTGTGAGAGGTGCCGGCGGAGCTCATTACTGCTTATCTCCGTGGTAAGGGAAATAGCACATGTTTGTGTGTGTGTGTGTGTAGGTGTGTGACGTTCAAACACACACTCGATTTACATTTCACCACACGGCAAAACCATAATTTGAGATGAATCGTGGAATTTGATTAAGTGGACGTGCTGGCCCAAGCGATGTGGAGTCAATACATATCCAAGTGTGCACTTAGCAGCAGGTTGTTTGCGCACTGAATGAAAATGGAGACGCGGATTTGTTGTGGACAGCCCGAACATTTCAATTCAAGTGGTGTGCTCTTTCTGCGATCTCTCCGTCTCACTCGTGTCTTTCTTCCACAGCGCGCTCTACCTCTCTGCACTTTGCCATCAATCTACGACCCTCCCCCTCATTCAACTGCTCTCACTCCATCTTTCCATCCCTCCATCTCAGCCCTCATCAATCTACTGTCTCGCTGCAGACCACACTCATGACGCTGAACTTCTCAACTCTTCCTCTCGCCCCTAACTACCCCTTCTCTAGCCCTCTTTCGTCGTCCCTTGCCCCAGGTTGCTCCCTCCATCAATCATGCATCCAACTCACGCACTGCCAGTCTGGACCTCTCTCTCCCCTCCACCCACCCACTCAAGACATTAATCTCTATCAGCTGTCTACACTCAGTAAGCTAGACAAGAGGCAGGCTGCTCTCTTTGCTCTCTGTCTTTGTCCTCGTGTTTTCTGTCTCCCCTCTCTTTTTTCTCTTTCCAGCTTTCAAGCTGACCCCATAATTTGGCGCCTGCTCCACCTATGTAAGGGTATTCATTTGATGGAGCCACCTACCAGTCCTCTCTCTAATTTTACATCCTCTTATCCACTATTTGTAACCTTTCCTCCTCCCCTTTTCTTCCTACTCCTCTGTTTCTGCCACCTCTGTTATTTTCTATCTACTAATACTGCCTTGATCTTTGGGGTTTTAGTAAGTTTAAATTGGAAATGTTGATTCACATATCCTTCAGAGATAAGTGTTTGCATTTCAGTGGTATATGGTATGTAGTCATTATCCTGGTCCCAGACACCTTGGCTGCTCCACTTTGTATGCAAAGGACTGTTCTAGAGCTGAAACGATTACTCAGTTAATCTCTAGACTACACAAAATCTGTATTTAGCCACACAGCTTAACATTTTAAAATAATGAACTGCTTCAGTCATTCCAATCAGGAGGCTAAATGATAGAAAAGCAAGCAGAGTTCTTAATTATTTGTGTTATAGCATGTATTGTAACTATAGATGGAGTGGAAGTACAGCTTTTATACCAGCTGCACAGGAATATGCCTCGACAAAGGCTAAACTCTGGGAGTGATGAGGACCAGAAGACGTGTTGAATAGACGTGACCTACAGCAGGAGTCCTCTGGAGTTCACTGGGCTGGAGCTTTAGCTGTCTTACAGTCTGGGCTCTGATGAACGCTGGGCAGGGTGGAGGTGGAACACTTTTATCAGGTCAATGAGATGACAGCTGACAGCAGCCCAGAAAGGAACAGATTTAAATGCCGACAGCAAGGATTGGTTAACTGATAAATAATTTGAAAGTTTAAAGGAGCAACAGCCAAAGTAACCACTAAATTCCACCGGGCATGGCTGCAACTGAATCTGGCTGCACCCCAGCGGAGCTGATTGTGTCCAAGGTGGCTCTGACCACTAACAACGTGCCATTTTGACACTGCTGACAATGTAGTGTGCTCCTCACTCAGAGCCTCTTGGCGCACTCATTGAATCAATGGAGCGATGGACTAAAAGGAAAGAGCTTCTGGCTGCGCCACTGGACAGGTGGAGCTGGTCACGCCCATTCTAGACAATGATGGTGATTGCACCGCAACCACATTTCAGTGGTGCACTGAAATGACACAGAAACTATCCTGTACCTAATTCAGATCATAAAACAGACAAAAGGGAAACTACAATTTGACTACGTAGCCTCCTGGTGGTGGATCCGAGTGGTCACTGTCATGATGTGATGCTGTTTTGGGTTATTCCAAGTGGAATTTAAGGCTAACAGCTATTTGTGTTGGAAATAGTTAGGCAGGTCTAATGTATGAAACATAGAGGATAAGGTTTCATTCTTGAACTTGGTGACATATGTACAAATGTTTTGCATGCTGAGAGTACACATACCCAGAGCTTTCAACCCATGATCCCACGGCCTTCATCAGAAATAGTTCTGGACTTTGACTACCTAGCTAAAATTTGACAACGCTTTACACCAATAACTTCATAGCAATAACCCATAAAAACGAAAAATAAAAAAGACACATTTAAGGTGAAGTTGAATTATTGATCACACAGAGCTGAATGTCCCCCTTGAAACATTATCATTTTGTCATTGTCATCTTTATTTTCTCTCTCCTCTGTGAACACTTGCCTGCTGGATGTTCTCTGTCTCTGTGCTGCACTTGTTCTCCCGCTTGTACTCTCTTGACAAAATATTACGTTGTCAATTATACTGTCAACACACATATTTCACCATCTGTGGCTTCACTCTCTCTCTCTCACACACACACACTATTTTCTGTTATACTTGTTTTGTTCATTAAAAAATCATTAATAGTTAATACTGGCATCATAGAGTTGTATTCAGTGTTATTGAATATAGATCATTCTCTGATTATCTCTGTGCACTGACTGCTGAGACCTACAGCAGTCAAAACAAAGACTTTGATAATAATTTGGCGGTAATACCATCAGTAAAGAGATATTTACAAAAATAAGTTAATTTGATGGACGATTGTTTGATAGTAACTTGTGCTAGCTTAGTTTAACATGAAGACTAAACTTACAATCTCCATGACGTCAAAACTGATAGCACTGTATGTCACCTATACACCAGTATCTGGCCCAACCATGATTAATGACATCATCATAATTTTTGAGGTATTTACAGGTATTCTTAATGATACTTTTTAAAAGTTGTTAAATAGTATCGTTAATAGCTGTTGATGACTCATCCAGCACTCAGAAACATGTACTAATTTTACAACTGATGAAATGCTTTCCTGCTTTTGATGTCGGCAAACTTTATCCACTGATTTTGGTGAAACTGGATCATATTTCACACAGAATATATAAAAGATTCATAAAAGATCTATTACTGCCAGACTGACCACCGCTGGTTTCAGAGGTTGTGTTTGGTCCCGTGTCCGGCCGTGTTCACTGGAAGGTAGACGCTGACACTAGCTCATAGCACTACCTGAGAATGGATAGCAGTGGGGCTGTAATGCATACTCGCTACTGGCTACTGTAAACGGCAATCAATATCCGCGTCGCTTCCTATCAGAGGAAACATGTAAAAATGGGATAATAAATAGCATTTTCAGCTCACAAATGAACACACTGTATTTCACTTGTTTAATCTTGTGTACAGTGTGAAGGTGTAAAATCTTTTGTCGTATGTAGTTCCTGACTGGGCGTATTGGATTCCTGGAATGGAAGGTAATTAAAAAAACAGGAAGGGTCATTATGTCTTGCAGGGAGTTTATTATAGTTTACAGGATGGTGTACAAAAAAATTAAGTTAGCACTCTGGCAAAATACAAAAAGTAAAGTTGCTAAAATCTAATGATACTGCCATCACCGTCAGCTGTGCTTATTATACTAATATAAGATGAACCTTAATATCACTGTGAGGACATCCGCATGCTGATAAAAGGTAGTCCAAAAGGTAGCCTGCCTGTCTCAGCCTGTTATGTCTTCTGGCTCCTTCAACCTGTCCAGGTGAGTGCAGATGTTGTGAGCGTAGCATCTCCATTTAGTTCCCTCAGCAGTGACCTCAGCACATCTGACCCCCACACTTCATGGACCTGTCATACAAAGACAGCTAGCTCTACCACAACAAAGACGGTTGTAGTGAGACCACTTAGTCCAGATGACCTTTACTATTCTCTGACCACCTCACACTACGTCTCTCTCTGAGACACACAAACACATAAGCACACACACGTTCGCTATTATTCCTCTTTCCAGTCTTTTTCGTCGACACACAAGTGTGAGAAATCTGTGCACACACATACACAAACCATAAACTGTATATACACATGACTTGGATTGACCACACACACACACACACACATACACACACATACTGGGCTCCAGGGGGACCCAGGAAGACGTACAGGGTCTGCAGGCTGCAGCTTCATCCATCACCACTAAGCCCACCTCTCCATTTCACCACCTTCTATCCATCCATCATTCTCTCCCTCTCTTTCTCTCTTATTCTGCCTCACCCCACTCACTGCCTCGCCCTCCCTCTTCCTCTGTCATTCTTCCACCTCTCTCTTTTATGCTCTTGCCTTGTCTCTTTCCCTTTAACCTTTAAGCCAACCTCTGCCTTTGAGCGCCGTGCTCTCTATCCATCTTTGCCACGTCTCTCCTCTCTCCGCTTCCCCTCCCAATCTTCTTCATCTCCCTAAAATTTCCTTCTGCGTGTCCGTCTGCTTGCTTCACTGTCCACCTCATTTATCTTTCCCGTAAGCCTCTTTCTCTTCTTCCATTTCTGAACTTCTCCCTGATTGAGCACTTTATACTACTTTCCTGCATTTTTGCTTTGAATGGTATTGCTTCTTTCTCCCCGATCTGTGTCGGCTCACTCCCATTGTTGTTTCGTGATATCAGCAAGTCTTGGATATCAGACCTCCATCATACACAGCATTCATGATCAGCTCCTTTGAGATGTATGTCAGAATTCAGATTGATTGCAGAATTAAAACACCTAGCTTCCACTTAGTTTGGAAATCACATTTCTGTTTCAGAATTCATTTTGAAGCCGCCTCCAGCTGTTCATCTTCATCAAGGTTGGCTTTAATTTAACTAGCGATTTGGATTTGATGTGGATTTAAGTGGTGAAATCAATACTGGATCAGGGCTTTCACCTGGATTCTCTTAGTCAATCAGTTTAATGGAGCGAGTATTTAGGGGCACAGGCTCTCTTGTACAATCAGTAGGAAACACAGTGAATGCACAAACAAGCTTTTGTCATCCTCCCAAAACTTTCATGAGTCCTGTCGGCGTTTTTTATGTACCTCTTTGTGAGTGTGGATGTGTGTGTGCGATTGTGAGTGCGTGCCTGGCTGTGTTTGTGTGACATTTAATATCATAGCTCTCCCTGGCATGCTCTTCATGACACTGCACTCAGTCTAATTTCATCGGGGCCTGCAGCCGTTTGAAAACAGGCCAAATACTCGACGAGAGATGAAGAGAGGAAGAGGAAGGAGGAGGAAGAGGGGGAGGAGGAGGAGGAGGAGGACAAAAGGGGAGAGGTGAAACTCAGAATGGGCTGTTGATATTAAACGGCGGCTCGTCTGACATGATGCAACCATGTTCGTCCACACGCTCACGTACACACGCTGATGCGCAGACACGCTCACGGCCTCATGCACGCATGCCGCCTCCCACGCAGTTTTTTTTATTAATCCAATTCACAGAATTAAAAGCTGGAGGAAGATTCGCTTCTTTAGCCCCGTCACCCCCCTCGCTCCCCCCTCCTTTCCCTCTCCTCTCTCTCTGTCAGCAAGAGGGATAAGGGGCTAAGATTAATTCCTCAGTTTTGCCAGGCTATTTGATAAACAGCCGCTTCTCTTTGGGACATAGCTTAGGAGAAACACACTGAATGAATCTGCATGGAGAGCCAACACAAGCAGCAAGAGGAGGTGCATGAGGAAGCAAAAATGTAGGGAGGGGACGAGTGTACAAAGATGGAGGTGAAATGATGGAGATGGGAAGGGGCAAATGAGAATGATCAGGAGAGGGAAAGTCACATGGAAAAAAGTGACATGGGTGGAAAAAGAGATTCATGGCCAACCGAGAAAGAGGAAGAAAAGTTAAGAAAGAAAGAGAGATCGGTCATTATGTACACATCTGTGGTTAAAATTGTACTTTTTCTGCAGTGACAGCACTCCTTACATTGATGTTCTCCACCCACAGGGTGTAGATTAATGGTACCAACTGACAATGTTGGTACTATAATTTGATTGGTGCAATATCTGACTGCACTAAAAATAGTTTGTCACATAACTTCAATTTCCAACAGCCACACAGGCAGTTAATCAGCTGGGGGGCTGACACTGTTCGCCACCGCCGTCTGTGATTTCAGTACGCTGTACGTTACTCCATGTTGTGCTTTCAGTCACAGAGTAACATACAGAGTGCGGAAGTTACCGGATTCGTTCTTAATAATGTGGGACAGAGTGTGCCACAGCTGCCAATGACTAAGCAGCAGATATGTAGAGTCATTGTGACTTGGACTCAAGTCACTGTTTTGATCACTTGCAAATTGACAGATAATTAATGACTTGAAACTCACCTTGAACTTGGACTTAACTTGATTTGAGACATGATGCTTTGAAAGACACAATGGGAATGAAATTGTGATGATGATTACCAGTCAAGCTCATTGCGACGCTAGATGATGGTCTGTAGATCAGATCAGATCGTCGTCGTCATGCCTGTGTCAAGAGTCATCACTTTCAAATTCAAGTTTCACATGTGAAGGAAAAAGGTGAATTCTTTGACCTGCCCATCAAAGATTTCAAACTTTGTTCATTATTTTAAGTCTCATTCAAAACTCAGAAAGCGTTTCCACAAAGGCTTGAATGTTTTCTGCATATACAAAATGGTTTTCTCCTCTTATGAAAAATAGTAAAATGGTGCACAGTATACTAATGTATCATCATTTATATTCTTTTGCACAAAAAATGAGCAAAAATCAAATTTCAGTTTTACTTTAATTAACCAAAATGAGCACAGATGGAAATGAATTTATTTGATGTCCTCAACACAAAGAGGTGTGTGTGTGTTTAACAAGTGAATGACAGCTGTCATTCAGCTGGCTCCAACATTAAACCACCCATGCTAACATGATGAAATTACACGCGACATCCATGCCTCATCAACAGTTTGAATTCAACCCCCCGGTTTGTACTCACTGCGTGAAGGGCTGGACCTCGCCTAACTTCCTGCTTTAAAAGTCTGACAAAAACAAGGTGTATTTTTGTCTCAGGTCTAACTGAGGACATGTTTGAAAGCTCCAATGTGTTATTTTTATTGATAGGTGCTGAGAGGCTGATGTCTCTCAAACTCTTAGAAATAAGGTGAGAGCACCCTCATAGCCTCTGTGCAAGTCAATATCCTGACTTTAAAGCGATTGACAAGTTGTTTTTGTGAACAAATCCCTCAGTTTTGGCATGTAATCCTGTCTGCGTGGAGCTCCGTCCCTCATCTAGTCTCTTCCTTGTCAGACAGGGCTAGTGCCTGATTTTATTTGGCTTCCACAAAACAGCAAAAGAGAGACGAGGAGGGGTTGCGGGTGGAGAATAAAAACCTGGTGTTCTTTTTCCGTGCTGTCTCCCTCTCTTTCTTGTTGTCTGTTTGTCTTCCCCTTTCATTTTTTATTTAACTCTGCCTAACCCTAGTTCTCTCTAGTGCTCCAATTTAGTACCTCCCCTACCATCTTCATCTAGATGGTTGTTTCTCCTAACCAAACGAAGGCATGAGTAATTGTCATTATGAAAACTCTGGCCTGCTCCCCCTCCACCCTTGTTTCACTCTCTTCTGACGGGCCTTTAAATTGTTTCCCAGACAGCCTTTCACCTTGATCGGGACACTAAATCCACCAATTAAATCATCCAAATTGGCACTGTGGGCGCAGCTAGAGGGTGGAAGGGGAATGGGAGTAACAGCAAAGGTGATTTACACTACTCCGCCTTTGTGTGCATGTGTGTGTGCGTATGTGTGTGTTTGACAGCAGGGATTGGCTATACAGCCCTACAAAACAGACTCCAGTAACTACAGAAGCAGTGAAGTTTAGAAAAAAAGGGTTTAAAGTTCTCAGGCATCATGGCAAACTTTAAAACAGATGTGACGTTTATCTCATTTTATCAAGAAGATCATTGTCATATAATCAACACAATACATAATTCAGATTTTGCACTCTTCCTCATGATAATCTTACTTAAAACTGTAGTGTGCATCAATCAAATGTGTTCTCTCAGTTTTCTAATCCATCTGAAATAGTTTGAGAAAAACTCTAGTTTGATTATTAGTTACAGCCAATCATTCAAAGGTGACAGGCTTTCTGACATCTGGTTTAGTATTCACTACCATTCAAAAGTCACTCGTTACAAAGGAACTACAAAACAGAGAATGCATGTAAGCGCACAGCAAAAAGATGTTTTTCACAGAAATGACAAACTTCTGTAGCAATATAAAACATTTTTCATACATTACTTTTCAAAATTTTGGAATCGTCTGCTTGATTCAACTCATTCAAACTCTTTCACAAGTCCTCTTTGCAAATGGATGTTATTTTCTATCAAGGGTTTGCAAAAAAGGTTTGAACCTGAAGATCAAATTTCTGTACAATGGTTGAACCTGACTGATAACTGAAAGGGCAGGAAGAGACAAAGATCCCTCTGAGCAAACAGTTAAATAAGAATATTATATTCTCAATTGTCATTTTAAATTGTTTGAGAAAATGAACAGATTATTAGTTACAGCCAATCATTCGAATGCAACAGGCTGTCTGACATTCGTTTTAGTATTCACTACAATTCAAAGGTTTGGAATCTTTTGTTATACAGTAACTACAAAACAGAGAAGAGTCCAAATGCAGTAGGTACACAGACATTTTTTGGCTTTCAGGTCCATCTTGAAGTTTCTGCAAATTCAAAAAGATGTTTTCACAAATTTTTATTTATTTTTTTTCATACATTACTGTTCAAACGTTTGTAATCACCTCCTACACAAGCTTGATTCAGCTCAGTGAGATGGTTTAGAGGACTACTCTATATTTTTGAATGGTCTTTCGTGCTTTTAGGTTGTAGAAATTCCTCTTTACAAATAGATGTTTTTTGTATCAAGGGTTTGCAAAAAAAAAAAAGAAGTTTTGAACCTGGAGAACAAAACACTGTACAACGGTTCAACCTGACTGACAAGTGAAAGGGCAGGAAGAGACAAAGATCCCTCTGAGCAACAGTTACATAAGAATATAAGAAATCACCATCATTGGTAAAATAAATGGAAGTGCACAATAATGTCTATAACAAGCTGAATGTTTGTTGCTTTAGCAAATCTGTTCTTAAAAGTTCAAAATATAAAAAAGTTTTGTCTTGGGTTAGCTCTATTGAAATACGATCACGGAATATCGGCTGAAGATAACTATGTGCCGACAAAGTTTAAATCTATTCAGTCTAACTTCTGAGTAGACTGCAGAGGGCCCAAAGAAAAAACAAGAAATTCAAACTTGAAGAGTGACCAGGGTGAAAATGTTCGACAGTATTCTCAACGCAACACAATGGGGACATCAACTAATTATTCTTCTTTTGGGGCCAAAACAACATAAACAACAGAAAAACATCGATGTAACAAGTAATTCCAAACTTCTGTGAATACTAAAACAGATGTCAAAAAGTCAGATATTGGTTATAACTCAATTTTGACCAAATATGTAGTTGCTGTGTTTTGCCTTTGTAGGGCAGTATAGCTGCTGAGCTTAGTCCATCTGACAGAAAGGTCCCCAGCCCAAGGCTTAAGGTGCTATCTGTCATGGCAGATGACACAGAGACTGAATCCATGACTGGGAGGGAGGTTATCATATAACAGCAGCTAGGAAAGGAGGCAGGGCAAGAGGGAGGGATGGAGGAGAGCAGGAGTAACTGTAAAATAAGAAAGGGTAATGGGGAGAGAGGAGGAGGATAGATGAGATGAAAGCAGAGGTGAAGACGGGGCACAAGAGGAGGGGAGAGTAGAGGAAAGGGTGTAAGAAAGGAGATTTAAAAGGAGACTGGAGAAACAGAAGGATTCAGAAATGGAAGCGAGACCAAGAGAAATCGAGTGATACTGGAACAGAGATTGGTGTAGGAAAAGCAATATGGCAGATCGGACTTGAAACAGTAGGGATAGAAACTAAGGTAGATAGGAGGTGAGGAGATACTGTATCTATGTAGGAAGGAGGGATGAAAGAAGAAAAGATATGATGGAGGGGATAGAGTGGGGAAAGAAAATGGAGGCGGGGGGAAAGTGGTGTTAAAATCAGAGAAGATTTGCTTGGTGGTGCTTTCACAAACTCACACAACCATACACACACACTACACACACACACACAGGGTGTAACTCTCTTTTCAATTACATGTGACAGCTGCTGTCCCCCTGATCCATGCATTTACTGTGGCAATGGTGACAGGAATTATGGTGGAGCAGACAGGTGAGTCAGAGGGGAGCAAGGGGAGGGAGAGGTGAGAGAAAGACGTGGAAATGGGGAGAAGGCCAAGGATGATCTGAGGAGATGTATGCTGGAGACACAGCGTTCAAGAAAGCATTTTTTATACATTTTTTTAAATAGATTGGACCATGAGCATGGTTCATTTATATACAGTACCAGTCAAAAGCTTGGACACACCATTTCATGCAATGTTTTTTCTTTATTTTTATTATTTCCTGTGGCAGTAACAGTATGAAATGACACATATGGAATTATGTGGTAACTTCAAAGTAGACACCTTTTGTTTTGATGGCAGCTTTGCACGCTTCTGGCATTCTTTAAATCAGCTCCATGAGGCAGTTACCTGGAAAGCTTTTCAATTAACAGGTGTGTCTTCTTAAAAGTTAATTAGTGAAATTCTTTACCTTCTTTGAGAGATCGTGTAGTAATTTATATCATGGCAAGAACCGCTTAACTAAGAAAATGTAAATGACAGTCCATCATTAATTTAATGAAGAAATTGAGATGAATTGAGATGGAAAATTTCAAGAACATTCAATGTGTCTTCAAATGTAATTTGAACCATCAAACGCTGATGAAACTGGCTCTGATGAAGACTGCCCCAGGAAAGGAAGACCAAGCATTACCTCTGCTGCAGAGGATAAGTTAATTACAGCTAGCAGCCTCAGAAATCACCAATTAACAGAACCTCAGATTAGAGCCCACATAAATGTTTCATTTATGTGTGAGACTGTGTGCAAATCAGGCCTTCATGGTCGAACTGCTTCAAAGAAACTACAACTGAGGGAGATCAAGAAGAAGAAGAGAATTGTTTGGGCCAACAAACACAAGTGGAGTGGTGGTTCCAGCCGTCATGTCTTTCTGAGACTTAGAAAAGGTAATGGTATCTGCATGTGTGGTTCCCATCAAGAAGCATGGCAGAGGAGATGTGATGGTGTGGGGTGCTTTTCTAGTGACACTGTTGCAGATTGATTCAACATTTAGGGCTACCATAGCATTCTACGCTGACATGCTGTCCCATCTGGTTTGTAGTTAGCAAGACCATTATTTGTTTTTCAACAGGACAATGCGTAAGGGAGTTTTGACCAAGAGGCAGAGTGATTGAGTGCTACATCAGATAACCTGGCCTCCACAATCACCTGACCTAAACCTATTTGAGATGGTTTGAGATGAGTTGCACTGCAAAGTGAAGAAAAAGCAGCCAACAAGTGCTCAGCAAATATGAGAACTCCTTTAAAACTGTTGGAAAATCATTCCAGGTGACTACCTCATAATATATTACCAAACATAGGAGGCTACGTTAAAAACTCTAAACTTTAAAACATATTTTTCATTTAAAGAAATATAAAAAGACAGTATTTTTTCCCCACCATACCAGGCTGCCTTTTCTCCAGTGATGCACAGTGCTAGCAATGTGCAGAGATCTGGAGGTCTGGCTAAGCGAGTCTAGAGTTTACTCAACATCTCATATTCTTCCAGGCTGCTTCATGTATAACCTGTTCTTTACTTGTTTCCATTGTGTTTCCTACTTCTACTGACCACTGAAATTTGTTAGATTCTTCCTTTGTAGATCTCCAATCAGTCATTGGAGAAGTTCACTGTTTTTGTGTTGCTTTGGTGCTGTTCCAGCTTTGACCATACATCTGTCTTTCATTAGCTGCATGGTCGCCTTGCCAGTTCTGACCGACTGCCCGTTAAGGATTGCAGGCCAGCTGAGCACAGAGGAAAGCATCTTTTAACATTCTCTATTTTGAGAGTTTTGCTTTAGGGTTCAAACCCTGAGCGCACAAAGCTCACATTCACACACAAGCAAGATTAATGATTGGCATGTTTTAGTATGTCAATATCAGCAGAAATAAGTGCTGATACTGTGTTTATGAATACATTTGGAATCATTTAGGTTAACAGAACCTCAGATTAGGATTGCATTTAGGAAAACAAACGGACAAGGATGAGAGGGAATGAGATAGAAAGAAAAATATGTAGCTAGGTGGTTCGGTCTCATTAAACAAACATGGTTTGCTTGGTTTACATGGTGGTTTTCTAACACTCTCTCTTGTACACTCTCAGTGTACAAGAGAAACAAGAAATTTCTTGATATTTCTCATTCTAGTTTCTCTCTTACTGAACAAAAGAATCACAGGAGTCAACATCTGTTAGTGCAGTCTGAGCTGGTTACAGCAGACATGGTTCAAAACAGAGACGGACAGAGTGTGAAACATGCCTTAACTGCATCTCTGTTGGGTTTCAAACTTAGTTCAGTCATTGTTCGGCTGATGTTTCTAACAACACAGTGTAAATAGCGGGGATGGTTGGTGGTTGGCTACTGTTATACAGTCGAGATCACACACACACACACAAGATGAAGGGATTTGGGATTTGAAGAGTAAACTGTTTTGCAGAAAGTCTTCAGCGCATCTGTGCACTCAGTGCTTCAGAGTGTGTTGCTCACTGCGTGTTTAACCCACCACCCTTTAGGGAGGCTTGTGGGTGGTTTTGGAAAGGGATGACAGGATCAAAAATAGGTGTACCGTAGGTACGCAAGAACACCTGCACACCCAGATAGACACACGTTCATGAACACACATACACACAAACACACACACACACGCCTTGTACACTAACTGACTGCTTGAACTCGCTCCATGGGCTGCCTGCAGGCCCACCAACACAGCCATCATTAGCGGGCTCTATTTTAAGGCTGAGGCCACCAGAGATAAGATGTCTAAAAGAGGTGGTTTTCATGAATTCTGTAGGTGCTATATATATATATATATATAAATAAAATCTTTCCTCAAGAATGTGAAAATTAAAATACAAATGTCTGATGTTTAGAATCATATATAAAAAATATTTAAAATATTCATAATTCCACTAAGGTATTAAAGGCAGTGAACATGACTTATTCATCTGCACCACCATACTCATTTTTAGCCATGCCACCAGCATGGCCCAACGGCAGAACACTTAGTGGACACTTTGGTTTGTGACTATGTACCTGACCATCAGCCTCAGCTGCACTCAACGCAACAATGTGCCAGTACAGACTCACAAAGTCATCTTATTGCTACTCCGCACAAACAGTCAGTTTAAACAGTTTGAACAAATGCAAAAGAATTGAAAAAAATCAAAATAGGCATTGTGTTTACAGTACTATAGCTCCCACGTGGGCCACCCATCCCAATGTTGATATTTTTAAGCAACATTTTTATCAATTAAATGAAAATATTCTCTTTATTTTATTGCAGGCTCTTGGTTAAAAATGGAACAACATTTAGATTTTTACAGAGATGAGTTTTCATATGTCTATTTCTGCATGGTCCCTTTTCAGTAACATACAGACTCATTTCTCACCATGTATATTTTTATGTCCAGTGAAGGGAGACAATTTTCTGTTATACTGTTTGTTTAAATAAGATTTATGCTTCCCAGAGACTCATAACACTTCACCTTTTTGAGCACAAATTGGCTCTTAATTTGGTACACAAGTATATAGAGAGGTTGGACACCACTTGGGCTCAAGATGTTGTACTTTTTCTAAATGTAATAAAGTTAGTGAGAATTCAACTGTGTTAGAAATTACCTCCAGTTTTAAGACTGGACAAGAAAGACATGCATGTTTTTTGCATATATCACATAAACATGATAATATCGCAACTTCAACCTTTCCACTACATTACCACCTCCCACTTCCTCCTGCATGATGGATATATTGTTAATACATCAGGCTGAATATTTTATGACAGTCAATGTATTGTGTCGCATGTCTTCTTAAAAACCATGAAGCGATGCATGAAGTAAATTATATGTTTTCTTTCTCCTGTTTTACTGAAGCCATAAACATGGAATGCAAAATTATGTTCTAGGGGATGATTCTCTGTATAGGGTGACCAATGAAATCACTTCCAGGAAAAGACAACATAAAAAAAACAAAAGGAGGACATGCCGAAGCTCACTGCTAACAGCATCTACATAGCAGTTCATCTGTTCAAGGGATGGCTGCACTGAATTCATATCTCAAAGCATAATCACATCTCTTCACACAGACTGGCCGCTGTGTCTTCCTCATAATTCCTAATCTAAATATTAGGCCACACACGCACACACATGCCTTCATCAGAGATAACAAAGTGTGGTGTAGGATAGTGTGACCTGGCCTCTGTTTATGAGCAGATGTTAATATTTGTCAAATTACAATCACCTCTTGCAGGATTTAATAATTCACAAAGATACACACACACACACACACACACACACACTTGGTCCAGGTGGAGCGGTAGCTTCAGCACCCACAAAGACAGGCTGAATTACCTCACCGTTGGCATGGCGATGGCTCATTTGAGAAAATGGCTGCTGCTCCTCCCCAGCTGAGCTCCTCGGAGCCTGCTCGGGATGATGGATCAGATTGAATGAATGAATGCAATAAAAGAGCATGAGAATGTAAGAAAAACAGGTAGGACTGTTTACTGAGAACAACAGGAAAACAAACAAGCAGATGAGTAAGAGATGGAGCAGATGCCATGATGAATAAATGGTTTCAGAAGCACCTGTGGCTCATGATGTTGATTTTTTTTTTTCCTTGCTAAAAAAGATCCACTAAATTAAATTTGAAAATCTTGATCTATTTTAAGCAGTGTCACCTCACATCAAGAACGTTCCTGGTTCGAACCCCAGCTGGGGCCTTTATGTGCGGGATTTACATGTCCTCCACATGTCTGTGTGGGTTCTCTCTGGGTACTCCAGCAGTCCAAAGACATGCAGTTAATTGGCTAATTGTACCTCACCTCTTGTGCAATGTCAGCTGGGATCGGCTCTAGCCCCTCGCGACCCTGATGAGGATAAGCACTTAAGGAAAATGGATGGATATCTATTTATGGCATGTAATTAAGGAGATACATTGAGCTTGAACACCATGGGGTCAGTTGTCCAACACATTCATTTCTGGGAGTATGAATTCAGTGCGTTTTGCTCCCTGTAACACTGATTTATTTCACATTATGTTGTAATTCTTACGATATCAGTCCTGTTTTATTTGTTGTTTCCAGTTAATGTCAAGTCTGGTTCAATAATATTAGAAACACAACTTGAGCTTTGTCAGATATAAAACAGCAGAGCAATTAGGCAATCATCTAACATAAATAATGAAATGAATAAATAAAAATGCTTTCAATGTATGCAGTAGGAATGCTGGGTTTTGCGTTAGCAGTAACTAATACTCTTATAAGGAGGCACTTTCCACTTGTTTTCTCTTTCCTTGTGTTTCGGGCTGCTCGTCTCTCTCTCTCTGTTTGTGTGTGATGCTGGGTGTGGCCTCCAGTTTTCCCTCTCACCTGCCTGATCATCACCTGCTCCATGTCATCCAATCAAACCATGCAGTACAACAGACCAGCTCAGCCTCCCAGACTCCAGATCATTCAGTCTCCCTTGTGGTAACAAATGCTACGGCCTGCAGTGTATTTTCGAAACTTGTTCTTTGTGCTTGTTGCTAACCTCGATCTCACTGTGCTTCAGGGTATACTGTCCTGCTATCAACCAGTCACTTCCAGCTGTTCTGTTTTGTTTTTGGACTTTTGCCACCACCAGCACTGCAACTGTACTTGGATTCCCTTTAAGCAAGATCTCAACCTGCCAATGTACATTCACCTCTGTTACCAATGAATTGTTTAAACTGCTGTTGGTCTTTGGCTGGTGTTTGTCCACTAAAACGGTACCCACAGAAATACAGCTCTGGTTCTGTGCAAAGAGAGTAAACTGAGACTGTCAGTGATGCTAGATTAGTTAGTTAGTTAGTTAGTTAGTTAGTTAGTTAGTTAGTTAGTTAGTTAGTTAGTTAGTTAGTTAGTTAGTTAGTTAGTTAGTTAGTTAGTTAGTTAGTTAGTTAGTTAGTTTATTGACACAAATAATTAAAAAACATAACATTTGGGTCCAAACAATAAACAATAGACAACAAAAACCCATGAACCCACATGTATTACATTACATGTATGTAAGTACATGTATGTATTACATGTATGCTTGTTTCCTGCAAATCCCTTGTGCAAACAAAGAAAATGTGAGAGGTAGAGAGGTAATTACTGAATGTAAATGCATTGAATTGCTACTGCTAAAGATTTCAGCCATGACAATAGGGTCTGATTTCAAACCTTGAGGATTGAAATTATAAAACATGTCCACAGACAGGTAGATGGAGGTGTGGTAGAAATCGCAGCCTAGAGCAAAAGTGAAAAATGAAATAAGAAGACAGAAATAAACTAACTTTGTTTTCTCCACTGCAGCCAAAGGCAGCCAGAAGAGGCAGCACAGGGCCACAGGTGGTAAAATGCTTCAGGTAGAAACCACTACAAATTGTTCCCATTCAACATTTCTCTCCATTCCACATCTTCATGTCATTTAAATCTCCAGGACCACAGGGGTGGGGGAGTGGATCAAAGCTAATTCTGTTCCTCAGTGAGACCTGCATAATGCTGGCACTGTTATAAAGCAGCATGTTCACCCTGAGCAATCAAGATCCGAAGTGTGTCAGTACTGTCTCAGTGAGTTAATGCCAGGCAGCTTATAGCACATACGAACACCCTGCTAAATAAATTCACACCTGAGCATGCAATAATGAGCATGTGTGAGGGCATAAATCTGTGTGTGTGTGTGTACATGCGTCAAGTCAGGTAAAGTCAGCTTCTTTCTGCAAGTTTCTTTTCTTGATTGAAAAGTGCCGTAAGCATGATGGGTTCAACTACCTACCTATTACTTTGCCTCTCGTCTGAATAAGTGGGGCCTTTCTTTGGTCTACTTTTAGTTCTGAATCCAACACTTCTGAGCCCACCCAGGGAACCATTTAGGAGACAAAAAGGCAAAGAAAGACAAAGAAAATGCCTTTACTTCTACCATGTCAAAGCCTCCACAGGGGCCCTGTCTCTGCCTTTCCGATCTCTTCGTATCTTTCTGCCTTTTTAGCTCCCAAGATGCTTTGCAAAAGCAACCAGTGCATGCTGTGTAATTTCACTCCACTACCTGGTTGTCTTGGAGATACCGTTTGGCCAATCAACGAGAGCAACCTCGCGCCTTATTTCCTCTTGCAGCTCAAGGTTAAAAGTAGACTTCTCGCTGCCTCCTGATTCTCTCCAGCCTCAGGGGTCAGTCGTAGTTCTGGCCTTCTTGTTCTACACTTCTAATTGGGCAGCAAGATCAGTGATCAGTTGACACAACTTTACACCATTTCTTTCTAATGAAGCACACACTGAAGTGGCTGCCAGCCAACAAAGGGTAAACCACTGTCTACCGAGTTTAGTCTGCATGACTTAAAGCACACATTTGTACTGTACAAATGAAAGATAATTTAACTTTTCTATGGACAAAAAAGGTTAGAAAGGCCTAGTAGCTGAAAGAAAACATAGTTAGTTAGGAATAGTCAAGAGTTCAGAGTAAAAAAAATTTATGCTATTATGCATTACACTGATTCAGCCCAACGGGATGTTTGCACTCTGAATTAGAGGGCATAAAATGAAAGCAAGGAGACTATCAGTGTGAAGATAAGTGGCATTAGAAACATTTAATCAGTGATTACAAGGAGTCATCTGAGTGAAGTTAGTTTTTCCGTTTACTTACCTTGTTTACTCTTCCGTCTAGAACATTCAGACACTCAGATTTTACCAAATATTCCCGTTTGATCTTGTATTTATGCTGCAGTCCCTCCATCCTGATTCACCCACAATGTGCAAATGCAAACCTGTGGGGACAGTGTCTTCAAACGGAGCCTTTCCCGTCTGTGCATTGCATTACCTATTGTGACACATGAGAAGAAACTCCTTTATTCACACTGCAGCAAAGCACAAAGAGAACTTGACTTAAAGGTGCAGTGCATGAAAGATTCAGGGGACTCTTTTTACAGAATATGGCAGAAATTAAATATAATAACTAACATAACTATGTTTTCATTTGTGTATAATAACCTGAATATAAGAATCATTATGTTTTTACTACAGTAGCCCAGAACAGACAAACCAAATACTGCTTCTTGATAAGGCCTCTGGGGTTTTTGGTGTGTTTCACAACCACCATAGTTTAACGTTCACGCTTGGAATGGGAGGGAGTGGAGGAGGTTGCAATTCGCAACTACACTGCTACATGCCCCTAAATCCAACACACTGGTCCTTAATTGGTCTTTAATTGGGATATTACATTTTTAACCAACCGAAATCTAAGTCTAAGTCTAAAACTCCACTAGCAACACATAGAAGGAGCAATGTTAATTACCCCACACAACACAAAACTGTTGATGGGACGGGAACATACTGACACTTCTCCTATTCTTAGGGAGTAGGTGCGATGCAGAGAATATGAATTTGGTTTTTGGATTGGCACTAGCAAAAACTGAAAAACAGAACTAGTACTCTGTTGCATGAACAGTGTCAACTCAACAAACAATGTTTTAAGAGTGCCATCTTTTGTCTTTGATCAAGCACCAAGGACCTACACCAAGAAGGGAGGGCAGCTTGTATAAGGCGGTAAAATCCAGGGGAAGTATTCAAATCACTTGCTTGAAAGGCTTAAATGCAGTGATCATTACACATCAGTAATGAAGACAGCTCAGATAAGCATTTCAACATTTTGCTATTATACTTTGGGCTTCTACCACCTGGATTTTGATGGACAGAAAGAGATTTTGTGGTCTTTTAGTGAATGAATCAAACTGGAAAGTGAGGAGGACTTGCCATTCCAATCCCCAGTGGATATAACACTGGGGATTTACATGCAGCATTGTTTTCTATGAAACCCTTGCAGGTAGGTAGTTTGAATACCGCATGGAAATGGCGGACTCTGCCACTAAGAATTAAAAATAAACAAAAAACTTCAGGATTATAACTTTAAAGTTGTGTTACTCAAAATTGATTTGGTGACACTTGTGGTTAGTGATAAGTAACTGCAAGTGCTAGTGCAACCTATATTAAATAGGTCCAAAGGTTCAAATAACACGTCTATTGACTACTGGGAGCAGTAAGCAATACAGATCCATAGAAAATCTTAACTCTTTACTTAACCATCTAATAATCAACAGGCTGAGCTTCCACGTGGAGAGAGGCAGGTACAAAGATACTGAACCAAATTCTAAGTAACAAGTCAAACTGTGGACAGCTCCCAGTGCTGAAATGAAGTCTAAAAAGCTAATGAATAATAAAAATCACTTTATTAAGCTGAACCACAACCTATCTCTGTAGTTCAAACATGATTTAAATTCCACATTATTTAACCAAAAGTGATTCATAATGTAACTGTATTCTTTTTAAACTGTTACCTTGTGTACTATAATCATATTCTCTGTAATTTGAGCTAGCGAATTGTAAATGGAACATTTATACACTCTGTGGTGCCTTCAGAAACCCTCACAATGGACTGAAAATTGCAGTGTCAAAAACATTTTTCCTTTTTCATAAAAATCCCACAATTCAATACTTTGCAGTTGATCCACCACTGCAACCATTTGTTCTCTATAGCCTGAGGAAGGCCACTAAGGAGTTGGGAACATTGTCGATTGATGTGTTTTCTAGCAAGACACATAGCAGAGTGACAATTCTCCCACTGCAGAAAACCCTATACGGACAAGTTTGTTTTTTTACTTTTAAACTTAAGACAAAAAACAGAGGATGACTAAACCTGTTAAGCAGATAAGATTGCTACGATAAATGGATATTTGTGTTGGTTGTGGCTGTCAAGCAAAAGAGCCACAAAAGTATGGGGGGAAAGCAGTGAGAGCTGTTTAACAACACAAGTAAACTTTGGCATTGGCTCTCTTATTTTGATGTATTTAGTTTTGTTTTTGTGATCTGTGTCTTCACCTGCGGTGTCCTTTCAGGGGGCCAGCCTCCTCAGGCTTGAGCCGGGGGCCATTTCAAAGAAGAGGGCTTATCGAGATGAGACAATTTGCTGGGACGCAAACTTGACCAACTGAGGGGGAGGATGACATGATTTAGAAGACACTCTTCCAGCCTCGAGGCAAAGAAGTATAGTGGAAATCAAAAGTTAGATTCTTTCTTTCTTTCTTTTTGTTTCTTCCTTTCTTTATTTTCCTTACTTTTCATCCTTATCTCTATTTAACACCCCTCTCTCTCCCTCCCTTCTTCCCCTCTGCCCAGCTCTCTGTGTCTCTAACTCTTACTTGGTATCTTACACCTCAAATGGTGCAGAGACAGACTCACTGTTCACTTCATCTACTCCGCTTCTCGACAGAACAGACATTTATGTGCCCTCACGGTGCACGGTTATGGAAGCACACTTGCGTGTAACTTCCACGCACGCTTACATGAACACACACTCACTGACAAACAGAGATGAGCATGGCTATGTGAAAAACATTTTACACGCAAAAATGCCCAGTGGTAAGCTACATAGTCACTCAGCGTGTCACACACACACAGATGAGTCATTTATATGGGCAGCCAAATGGACTACCGAGTGCTGCTTCACCTCCCATAAAGCTGCCATAAACCCGCTCTGCCACTGACAGTTGACTGATTGGTGTTATAACAAGGCAGGTATGTGTGTGGATGCTGTCGCCTATGTGTGTGTGTAAATGTACTGAGGTGGACAAACAGTTCATACCGCCCGTGGTGGATAGAAAAGAAATAGAAATGTTATAAAAATGTTGCATAGTGCAATTATTTTGGTCCATGTGATGCCACTATGCAAAATGATCTCCATAAATATTGATCTGAGATGAACATTTTCAGCTATAGTGAGCTGTGACAGGAGGTGGTCATGGACATAAGATTGTTGTGTTGCTGGCCTTGGCTTTTCTCACCCTAATCGATATGTCCGCACTTCAGACTGGCGATGAAGTTTTGTCTATTTCTGTCTCTGCAGACAAAGCATTGCTTTCCTCAATTTCCTCCGTTAGAAATTTTTATTTGCTCAGTCAACATATACAGAGAATTTGGAACCTGTCTGCAGGAATTTTCTCCCATCCAGACACAAGAGCACACAGAGGTCAGGCACTGATCTCGAGCGATAAGGCCAGGTTCACAATTGCCGTTCCACTTCATCCCAAAGATGTTGGATGGGGTGGAGGTCAGTTCTCTGCGTAGGCCAGTCCAAGTTCTTCCACACCAAACTTTGAAAAGCATGTCTTTATTTTAACCTCCTCCACTCCACCCCTCCCTATAATAAACTTATAGTATTTGTCTTTTTTTTACGGAGGGTAACTTTAGGTCAACACAATGTGCCACACAGAAGTGGTAAAGTTTTTTCTGGTCATGAATCTGGAATAAACACTGTGTTTTATTGAGGTGCATTTACAGATATCTAATGTATGTAAAAGGGCTTAGCACATTATGACTGAAGTATATTATTACCAATCCCATACTTAGTTATGTTGCAGACATTTTTGGATTGATTTGGTGCCAAATGTAACCATTTCTGGCTACTCGGAAATTGATAGAAATGGTCAAAAAATCCCACCAAAATAGTACATTAAGACTCCAAGACCTTGAGGGAGACCATAGTTTTTCTATACTCCCTAAAAACGAGATTTCTGTCAAAATTGCAGTTGTTGGCAATTGGATGACGAGCACTTCTCTTCTGGAAATTGCTCAAAAACTCCCTTTTTGTTGGTATGCATTAAAATATAAATCAATCAATCAAAAAAGGATTTCACAAATATGATTTCACTTCAAGATTCTCCTGAAGTTGGAAGTTGCCTATAGACTAAAGAATGAAAAACAGCTGTCATATATAGTGCAAGAGGCTACCCTTTCTGTCTCTTTACAATTACTGTGATACCAAGTGGCAACCTCTGTGGCTGGGAAATGAAGCCAATGCAGAAGTGGTAAAAACTGCAATTCCACAAGTGGCCACTTGAGGCTGGTTACAGAACAACTTCAATCTCCATAAGGCCACGTTCAGACAGGAACAGGGAAACTGGACAGCGGCGGCGTTTTTCAGTTCATTTCAGTGGGGGTCGTGCGTTTCTGCGCCAGCAGCCCGCAATGCAGGGGTTGCCGCAAAAAACGTCCCTGGCGTCCGGGCGAGAAGTTGAGCCAGATTCAACTTTTGGGAAACCGGAGCCCCACGTCACGCTCCACAAGCCAATCAGACACTCAGATCAGTCAAACCTCCACAGACAGCCTGAAATGTCTCTGAAGCAGAGACTATCCAGCTGGATTCACAGACTAATCTCTGATAATCTACCTGTGTGTGTGTTCTGACTTTGTTTATTTCATGTACCAGCTTCAAAATCTGAGTCCAACTCGCAATTTACGCCGCAAAATAGAGACAGTGAGTAATTTGATTTGTGTCCAATGATTTGAGAGAGCGAGAGATAGACCGCTTTGGTAGAGAGACATAGAGTAACAACAACACAGAGAGCGAGCGCCGGCCTTGATAAAGCTGCTAGTCAGCGAAATAAAAAGTTATTTCCTGATTGTTTCACAGCGGTTACATTCAGCAGGTATAGACACGTCCACGGCAACCCACCTCAGCTCCCCTCACCCCCTCCCACCATCGCACTCCTCCACCACCGGTTGCCGGTTTCCCTGTTCCTGTCTGAATACGCACGAAGCTCCCATGTTAAAATGTCCAACTTTACAGCAGAAATAAACATGTTTACAGTCTGTTTCAAAAACATTTTGGTCTTTATATCCAATTTCCCCGTTCATGACAACTGTACTGAGGGTTAATTTCTTTTTTAACTCCTCCGTTAAAGTTATGCATAATTAACAGCATGGCCACTTTGACTGATAGGTAGGTGTTGTTACAGTTGGCTTATTAGAGCACCCAGGTCCAACGATAATCCACGTCTTTGCCGATATTGTGCTGATATTGTGCCGATACTGTGATACTGATGGCAAAAAGAACTAAAACTGTACAGGTTGATTTATTTAGTTATTCATTGTTGTCATTTAGATATACATAGATACTGTACTTTCACTGGTTATTGTCCCATGCTTTTCGAGAACCCAAAAGCACCCGGTCCTTCACGCATACACTTGTACAGTCATTAGCCCACCACAACAGTGGCACTGTTCCACAACAGTGGAACAGTGCTTCTCTCTAGTTCATATTCTCTCTCCTTTGCTCACATTTTAAATTGGTGCACTCTCCCTTACTGCCTCCCTCGCACTCTCTCTCTCTTACAGCCTCTCACACACACACACACACACAGAGGCACACACTCGCAACGGCCCACAGCAGTTGCAGTGCTCCCCGGTGTGGACAGCTCCATCCATTGTGTGTGAATAATGTCCAAGGTCACTGTGTACTCAGAGGGTGATCATAAAAACCATACTGCTGCTAACCACAGGCCCAACCACTGAATTAGACAGATGCTGGGCGAGACAGGAGAGAAGAAAAAAGAGGTAAGGAGGAGGTCACTGCTGTGTGTACGTGTGTGTGTGTGTGTGCGTGTGTGTGTGCCAGGTGGTGAGAGAAAGTGGAGAAATGGGAAGAGGGAGGTGCTGGGGAGGAGGAGGGGGGTGGGGAGAGGAAAGAGGGGAATAGGTGAGTAGAGGTGGAGAGGGAAAGGAGTGGGTGAGGCTGAGGTATAAAGGAATCCACAGCTGTCTCCGTCTCTGATCAGACAGATCACAGAGGGGGACAGCAGACCTTTGCGCTCCCTTCGTCACTCCTAATTTCACTCTCGCTGGCTGCTGGCCATCTTGAGTGAACTTGCGTGTCTGATTCTGTCATGGGCCACATCTGGGGACAAAATCTGGCCTTCACACCAGCTTAGTGGGGACGTCTTGTCAAACCAAAGACATGATGTGTGTCCCAAACTTCATTTCATTGAATTTCACTGTGCACAATGTAAGATGACATCTGTCTTAATTGGGGTTGCATTTAAGGTCAGGCTAAGCTCTCTGGGGATGAATGGAAGTCACTGCAATGTTTGCTAAACTGTGAGTGTATCGTCTCAGTGGACACTAATGCAGATTCTGGTAACAGAGTAGTTCTAGTTTTCACATCCACATTATCCATCTTAGATCGCCTTTTAAAGCTCTGCGTTCAAACAATTAACTAACCTGAAAACTGTTGCTCCTCCACAACAAAATTGTGCATTACAGCTATCATCCAGCAAAGAGTGGGGTTGAATGGATAGCCCACTTTGGCAGACAACTACCAATAACTCCTATTGGCCTCAGCAGGCTAAAATTCAGATTTTTCACTTCTGATAGCCACATTTTGTTTCTGTTGTCAGGCGACTGTATGAGTATAATATGTCAAAGGGAGAAACTTGACATTCTGGGAAATAAGCTTTTTGGGTGTCTCGTTGAGTTGAGTTGTAGGCTAGTTTGATAGAAGTTTATTAACATGGGCTATACAATATGAATGACATAAAAGTACTAAGTATACACATTATTTGCCATGTTCAGGAATACATGATAGCAAAATACAGGGCAACATCCGTAGGATCAGTCTGCGCTGCCTGGAAAAAGCACGCCTAGGTCCTCCACCATTGCCTGCAGCCCAACTGACAAAGTACTTAACCCCTATGCCTCTCCCTGCGGGTGGTGAGCCCAAAGGGCAGTGGCTCCATGGTGTTTCTTCTGGCTGTGCCCAGGCGAGCAGAATGGACCAGTGGATCATGCAGCATCAGCAGTAATGTGGACGTTGTTGTGGGAAAGGTCTCGATTTTCCAGTCCATCTACATTCCAACCCTCACCTATGGTCAAGAGCTTTAGGTACTGACCAAAAGATTGAGATCGCCAATACAAGAAGGTGAAATGAATTGCTGGGTGCAGCCTTTCGAGGTAGGGTGCGGAGGGGGGGCATCTGATCAGGATGCCCCCTGGCATCTCCCAGGAGGAGCTGGGATGCGTTGCTGGGGAGAGAGACGTTTGAAACGCCCTGTTTAACCTGCTGCCATCACAACCCGACCCCGGATAAGCAGAAGGAAATGAAATGGAAAATGGAATTAGACAGCGAGCAATGAGACTGTGTTAGGTAAACAAACAAAACAGAAAGTCACAGGCACCAGTTCACATTAATATTTCAACTTTAGAAGCGTTAAAATTACATTAGCGTCACCATAGCAACCACGCCAGGTAGACTCAAATGAACTTGGGTCAGTGACGTCAGATCTCGATAGAATTTGCACAGAATATATTATATTGTGTTTATATGAACCTGTCACACTAAGTCAGCTGCTTACCTTCTTAACCGGTCAGTAGATCTGTCTCCTGGTGAAGGGGTGTCAGTGATAGCAGGTTGGGTCTCTGCCAGCTGGCAAGGATGCGCACACACATACAGGCCTGCTTTTAACTCTCAGTGTGCAGACATTCTGTGACCTTGGTAAGAGCAGTGAAATGTACAGCTCTAACAAGAACACACACACACATACATACATACTGTCAGCTGGTCAAAATAGCAGAGTTTTGGATGGAGGAAAGAGAGCATCAATCCATCACTTTGTGTTTCATCGATACTAGAAATACAACTGTAGCAAGTAACTCACTATCCTCATTCATTTTTCATGATGCTACAGATTGCATCCAGCTACAAAACAAACCTGAAAAGCAGGCAGTTAGCATGGAAGTATAGAGAGTTGTTGCTATGGAGACCAGCTCGTCTAGTAGCATTGATGTAAACAGGCAGGTTTCAGAGCATTGCACACTGTTGCAAGTTTCAGCTCTTCCCACTGTGAATCGTTGGTCTGAACTGAGCTTTAGAGGCGCTGTTAGGCGAATTTTGTTACTTTTTCGACAGGCTAGCTGTTTTTTTTTTCCTGTTTCATGTCTGAGTTAAGCTGCTGGCTGTAGCCTTATATTCACCACACACGAGTTGTAACAATCTTGTCTAACTCAGCAAGAAGCACATTTCCCAAATTGTCAAACTTTTTCTTTTAACCAAGACAAATAGTCATTTACTATTATTTGTTTTTCTCCATTGTTGAGACGCACTGAAAAGGCGATACCAACACCAAAATTGCATTGCAAAACAGAATATTTATGGTCCAAATTTTTTTAGGCTCTCAAATCTGTCTCAAATCAGCAAAATTATGCTGTTGACTTAATGGTGTCTGAAAAGAAAAGGCTGGAACAAAAAGCAAAACACTCAACACACAGCTAAAAAAGCAAAACACAGTGCATCCAATCTGAAGTTCACACCTGCAGTCATTCGGTTTGAGACTGAAAACAAAACTGAAAATAAAGGGAACAAGCTCCTACAGGCAGTTTATGCTCTATATATTCCCTTTTTTACACCAGACCATAGCTTTTCATCCATATTGGACCTACTGTGAGAATCCCTGAACAGAGACCTTGGATTAAAAAGCTTTGTGTGTTGGCTTCTACCTTGAGCACAAAAGTTGATTCTAAACCTTGGAAATAATAGTTAGTTAGCAGACCTTGAGTTAAAAGGACCAGTGTGTAGGATTTAGTGGCATCTACTGTAGCTGTGTTGTTGAATGCAGCCCCCTCACCTAACCCTATTCTTCCTAGCATGAGGGAGAAAAAAAGGCTCTGTCAAGAGCCGGTGGATATAAAAGGGGTGATAGACCCACAGATAATTATCACACAACTTTGCAGCTCATCTCCACATAGCTTTATAATGTCTTCCAGCTCACTGGTTTTTCGGCCCGCAGCTTTACTGCTGTGGTTCACTCTTACTGCCCTCACAGTGTCATTTTTGTCTGCAACAGCTGTTTTCACCTTAAAATCTCTGAAAAATCCACTTTGCACTACCTGCTCAGCACCAACCAGCTGTCAGCTAGCAAGTAACCGGTGAACATAGTGCAGCATTTAGCAGCAGAAGCTGTTCGGATATCTGGCAAGCACTACTGTCGTGTTGGTTTCCATATTATGTGGCCAAAAAAAAAATCAATTATTGCAGGTTTTAGGATGTTTGAGGTTTAAGGAACTTTGACTATGTTGGGAGATAGTTGATGCTTACTTTCAACATGACTCTGTAACCAGGTGTTTACACTTCCATAGATATTCCCATTGTACATTCAGTGTTATTCCACATGGAGCGGGTTATCAACTTGGCGTGTGCCCTTAAACACAAATTTATACTGATTTTTGGAGTCACATGTTTTGTGCCACTGCATATTTTCACACAGGCAATGAGCCCACACAGCAGCAACATGATTCAGTGGTAAACCGTGTTCCGGGTGTGATGTTTGTGTCAAAAGAGAACAGTGTGAAGAGAAGGAGAAATAATTAAAAGTTCAGTACATTTATTTAAAATGTTGAGGACTGCATTTGTAGTCTTAGACCACATCTTTAGCAGCAATGTATCTAAACAAAGGAGAAAAACTATGAACCAGGCAGCAACCTCTGTAGCTGTGAAGTCAAGTCAAAGTGGAATTTCCAAAAATTGCAGTTCCTCAAACAGCCACTTAAGGCTGGCTACAGAAAATGTCAGTCTCCAGTATTAAAATGCCAATCTTCACAGCAGAAACGTGACAACTTTACAACTACAGCTTTTATATAACTCACCTGTTCTAATTATATTAAGGCTCAAAGTTATTCATATTTAAGAATGCTGCTTTAATTGACAGGTGGGTGCCATTACAGGTGGCTTGTTTAAGACGCCATTCATAGATTGAGTGCCAGAGCCACCAGAATCTGAGCTTCACAACGGCTCTTCAGAAACCTCTGGTCTCAGACACAACGTCCATGTCTTATACAGTCTATGCTATGACCCACGGTTTTATACTGCGAAGATATCTCTCAGCACTGTACATGTAACCGAAACCAGCTTATCATCACGCCACATTCACTGGCATTCAAAATGACAACCGAGAGTTGGGCTCCGATGATCAGTCCTATTCATGTGTATGCCAAAACGTCTGTGACAATCATACATCAGCACTTTTCGAAGTGCCCCATTTTTCCGTAATCACCATAAAGCGAGCAGGGTTTTCAGATTCACGGACTCTGGAGAGCGTTTCACAAAAGCTCTTTTGTAGTTTTGGAGAAGAAGAACAGCAGCTTAGTGTGGATGGATGAGCATAATAGAGAGAAACAGATGCCTATTCAAATGTATGAGCGTTGTGTGTGCGTGTTTCATGTCACAATTTTTACTTATTTAGTTTGAAATAAATCTACATACATCTATTTGGTTGGCTGTTTTTAATGTCACCTTTATTTATTTATTTTTTTTTGGGAGTGACAGTGCGTGTGTGAGTGATTGTGCGTGAGTGTGAATGTGTGTGTGCCCTGCATCCCTTCAGTTTCACATGCACCTACATAATTAGTGTGTTCTTGGTAATGTAGTCTAACGGCTTCACAGGAACACTCTGAAATGCTGATGAACATCTGTTTGGCAGAAAACTCAGCACACACTGTCTCTCCCTCTCTCGCTCCTCTCTCGCTCCATTCCCAGACAGAATCGCACACTTCAGTCTGCCGTCCAATCAACTGTGTGTATTTAAAGAATGTAAATGCTGTGTACCTAAAAGAATGAATCCAGCCCCCAAAAAAACTTAAACACCTGTAATTACAGAAATATCTTTGCATAGCGTTCTGCTTCACGTAGAGGCGATAATTAGCATTTTAGACAGTTCTGTGCCTCAAACACACACACACACGACACAAAATGCTTCCAGTTGTTTATCTCTGCAGTGAAGACCAAAAGAGCCGGCACAGTTATACCCTGTTCTTTTTCCTTTTTAGCACGCCCCAAAACACACACAAATAAACCAACCTGCTGAATTTATAACAGGTCAGTGACAACGTGGAGTACCATTTAGATGAGAGCAGGTGGCTTGTTAGTGTGTGTGCGTTTCTGTGTGTGTGCTCTTGTTAGGGCTGTACACTTTGCTGCCCCTACCAAGGTCACAGAATGTCTCAGTGCACCCTGGGAGAAAAAAGCAGGCTTGAATGTGTGTGTGTGTGTGTGTGTGTGTGTGTGTGTGTGTGTGTGTGTGTGTGTGTGTGTGCGTGCACCCTCGCCAACTGGCAGAGACCCAACCTGCTATCAGTGTCGCCCCCTTCTCCTAGAGACTAGTTAAGAAGGTAAGCAGAGAATGTGACTCCTTCTCTCACTCTTACCTCTCCTCCTCCTCCTCCTCCTCCTCCACCTCATCCTCCTCATCTCTTCTTGTCTTCCCGTCTCTCTCAAATGTCAGAGGGAAACAAGAGTGAAAAGTGTGTGTGTCAGCTCTGCATGTTTGCATTCTGCTGCAATCAGCCAATGTCATGTCAAAAATCCAACAGTATGTAACCTGAGGCGTAGCTTCAGAGGCACCAAAACATACATTTACTGTGATTTTCCTTCCCTACTCTTAGATTGTGGGGCGGCCAGATGAAGCGACGATTGGATGGAGTTATGAAGGGGAAGAGAGATGCCAGGAGAGGGAATCGTGTGACTACGGCGACTCAAACATGCTCCCTAATTGGGCACAAGAGGCCTCACAAGTTTGGTGGCAGAACACTTCAAAAACACTTTTCTAATATAAACACATCCAGGAGAGCCACAGATAATTACACACGATTGCAAACACACACGCACACTTACAAATGCAAAGCAGAGAGGGATATGATGGAGTCATAAACTTGGATATAATGAATTCTGTCAGAAACACACAAATCAGCATACACGGGCCTATTAACAAAGTTAAAAAGCAAAGCAGGAAGACGGAGGGTTTGTGTCTTCCAGTGACACGTGTAAACTTCCGAGCACACATGCACACACACACACAAGCTTAATATAATAGGAGTCCCTCAGATCTCAAAGCAGTTGCATTATTTAACAGCAGGACTAGGATAGCCTGCAGTGTGTGTATGTGTGTGTGACTCTCCTTTTCCAGCTATAAATACACCTGGATCTGAGAATCCCCCTGGTCTCTGCGTGTTTTCCTCCATCTCTTCTCTCTGTCTCTCTCCATCTGCACAGGAACTGTTGTACTCTACAGTGATTCATCTATCATCTTAAATATTTCCTGACTTCCATCTAAATGGTATCTGGCATGAAAGCAAAATTCAGTATTATAGGATATTACAGGGAGAGGAAAGCCTTGTGTCACTGCCTGCTGCCATCAAAGAGAAACGTATGGTTTTCTCACACAAGGAAAGTGTGATTTCACCTTGGACGTCTGAAATGTTGTTATCTTAGCACTGTGAATTATCAAGCTTGTGTCTTTAAGAGGCAATACTGTGAACGTCATTGACAAAGACTGCAAAATGAACTGTCACACCCACAGTGTGATATCACTGCCACAGTGTCATGGCCAGAGAATGCAGGTGGCAGGGACAGGACCCAAATGCAGACAAAAGGAGGCAAACAGGATTACTTTGATGATTTATTCACAAAAATGAGGCTAAAGGCTCAGAGAATTATGGTGCGGGTCAACACCAAGAAGGCAGTCTGAAAAGCCAAACAAATGTAGAGGTGGACTGTAGGCAATAAATCCAGGTAAATCCAGAGCAGCTAGCAGGAATGAAACTGGTATGAGGCACATGGAAACTTAGACAAACTGGCAGACGAACAGCAGCTCTCAGCCAGTATGTCTCTGAGTGGCTGATGATGGTGCAGGTGGGGAGATCAGTGGGGAAGCTCAGGTGAGAGGAATGAGGTTATTGCAGGGCAGATGGGAGTGACAGAATCTGGAATGAAAAGAGAAAAGTCAGAGGGCGTCTGGTGGACAGGTAGAGAATAACACTCAAGAAGAAAGTGGAGATGTGGTGGATGAGAAGCAGAATGAGCAGGAATGTCATACCTGAGGTGCACACCGAGACACACGGGTGAATTTCTATGTGAATCAGTAATTCCTTTGCCAAAGTGAATTGTGAATCGCCCTGACACTTTTCCTCCTAATTTAAGACATTAACACCATTATATAAGTACTTCTGAACATGACTTACAAGCTGTTCACACGTATAAACGTTCTCTTCTTTCTCACAAACCTGAAGCTTGCATTATTTAATTAAGCACATCTTTTACACTTTTAGGTCTAATTGGACAGTTGTTTCCTCTTGCTATATACTGGTGCAACAAAGTGGTTTATTTCCCGAGCAATGTGTTTCCACACATTGGAAACCATTTAGTGGCGAGTTGCATCAGAATTAAATGCTCAGCTGCTAACAGCTGTGTTTCCTGAGGGAATCCAAGCAAGTGCCATGTGTTGTCTCCTGGTTTTTACTCTCACACATCACAAGTTTGCATACAGTTGAACCTTCTTTAACTTCTTCAGGTCGACTTGAGAGTCTTGAGTTGGGGGGACATGAGCCATGAGGCTGTTTGATGGTTCCGATCAGTGGCTGCCTGTCATGCCATGAATTGAGAGTCTGCAGTCAAGCTAGCGGCTCTATACATTCTGACGCAAGCACGCATTAGCATGCTGATAATTAGCAGGCAGAAAGCCAAACTCCTGGGCTAGCCTCTGTTCCACTACAATGCAATGAGCAATTAATTCATTAGTATTCATGAAAAAACCCCCTTAAAAAAATATTAAAAATTATTCTGTTTATCTTCACATATGAAGTTCCTAGTGAACTATATGACTGCTGAGTAAGACTATGGTTAAAGGTTGTATCTTATTGTTATTTGCGATATTACAAATGTCAGTGGGATTTTTAATGAGGTCTTCTTCCAACGTCTGGAAATTTCAGTCACTTTGGTTCTGTTTAGCAAATATTTTTCAAATGAATTTGGATAAGCACTCTTCTCTATGATGGCAGGTCAGCTACAGTTTGATTGGAGTACAGCCAGCTTCAAACAAAATGGAGGGGAGTTGGTCATTGATGTCGAAGGTCACATTTGTTTGTTGTTTCGAGGGGTTGAATGGGAAAACGTAGTTGACAAGCCATTTTTTTCCAATGTCAAAAGTAAAAAGATTGAGATACAAATCCTTGAATTATTTTATTAATTACATGATTGCACACATTCAATGAGGACACAAGCCCCAGAATGAGTCTCAGAGAGAGTCACTGTGAAAGTTTCCTAACCCTAACTGACTTTTTTTTTCTGAACATTTCCGTCTGCCAGTCACTTACCCACTTTTTCATTCAGGTGCCTGCCCAGTCTCGCCAGCAGTTGGCCTCCTGCTCCTCAGTCCTCAATTACCCTCTTAAGGCACCAGGAGGCTATACTTCATCAGAACTGCTTGCCGGATGGTCAAACAGCTTCAGAAACCCCTTCCCCAACACTCAGGACCACTTCATACAGTGATTGGCCAGGTATGTGGGGTGAGAAAGTAAGCAGAGCTTGAACTTCTCTCAAGCTCTCTTTTTCCATTCCATTCCTGTCACTTTTTCTGTTTACAACCGAGTGAAACACTGTGAATGCCTTCCAGGAGAGACAGTCTGAGAAAATGTGTCGCTATCCCCAAATGATTATTGCATCCACCCACTCTTTATGACAGTCAGCTTTTCACCCTGCCTTTTGAGTATAGCCACTCGGAATAACTATAAACACTTTTGCCTTCCGACATGGTTGGACAACATGTTGGATGTACTAGTTATTTACTAGTGAACTAGTATAACCCAAACCTTAGTATATACAGCCAAATTCCACAAAATTGTACAACCATTCCAGCCATCACCTGTTTTCTGCCTGGCGGAAAAATGCAGACAGAGGTCAAAAGACCTCTGTCTGCATTTTTGCCTACCAAACAGGCAGTTCCCTTTAGACTTAGTTGTCAGATCTGACTGCTTACCTGTTGGGGACCTTTGTTAGCCTCTTCAATTCAGTCAACCTTGAGAGTAATATAGTGTTTTCTTTATCCATTTGTTTTATTTTAGACTGAAAGGTTTAAAAAGGAAATGAACATAGTTCACTAACTGCTAACCGTTGGACTCTCAGAAACTTCAGGGAGTGACAGATGGGCTGCTTTTCCCAGGCATGGACTCCAGCAGGTAAAGTTTAACTGCTTTTTTTTTTTCTTACTCCTGTTACCTGTAATTTCATAGAATTATGTTCAAAGTCTGTCAGTTTTGGTCCTTGCTTCTGCTGGATATCGGAGCTCCTCTGCCTGTTACCAAGAATGAGCCAAGACACCCAGAACTACCACTCAGAACTCATAGGTGAGACATGGAGCCTAATTAACTTCAGGCTGAGCAATCTTCACAGAAACCATTCAGTATTGTGCATTACACTGATACCAGACCATTTCATCTACAGATCACCAACCCTGTCTCCTAGAGATAATGTCTATTTAATACTCGTTTATTTAACCAAATACAGATTGAGGGAAACCTAAACTATAGAGGAGTTGTAGTGGATAGTGTGTGGATAGTACTAGTACAAAAAATCATACTTATCTAATCCTGAAGACGTACATCCTGAGGCCTACGAACCAAGAGAGCTTTGGTTAAGGTTAGGGAAAGACTGTGACTTTAGTTAAATATAAGTAAAGTAAAGATGGGCTGTGTTGGTGTACATCATCAGCAAAGGGCAGAGATGCAGTCCAAAAGCCACTAAACTGGAAACTCTATACGCCTGGAAGGAATTTGTGACAAAGCATAGACTGTCAGCTGAATGGACCACAGCTTCAGCAAATCACTCTGGGTTCTCTGACAGTCAACTAAGTACATGAAAATGAAACTAAATGGGCACATTGCGGCAGTCTAGCCCTCATCAGATAGAAATGTCCTGCAGGATAATGTGTCATGAAGCACGCATCATCTCTAAATGGTTCCGGGAACGCGACAGTTCAAAACTTCATTTTACTTTCCTAACCTGCACAGGTTTCAGACCATAACCAAATGTATATGATTTTTGAAATGAGGTGAAATGGGATGCTCACAGTGGGTTTTAAAAATCATCAAAATGAGACACTGTATGACCAACGGCAGTTAGCAGCATCTTGTTGAATCTTTGCCTAGAAAGATTTCAGGCTGTTCTCGAAGGAAAAAAGGAGATGTACCGGGCATCAACATGGTGTACCTGCTGAAATGGACATTGAGTGCACATGAATCGATGCTGATGGTACTGCTGAACATGATGCTCAAGTTGCAACATCACCTCTTTCACAGTCGTACAAGTACAACCAGATTCACTGAGACAAAGGCCATCAGAACAAAATGCATTTAAGGAACTTGCTCGTATTGATTTTTGTTTTACTAGTAAAAAAAAAAAAAGAAATAAAAGAACTCCCGAAGGTGGACTTATGGTCAAATCATTACGTCCACTTTTATAGAAAAGCGAGAAACACATGCACAAACACGTACACACTTCCAGACTGAAAACATTGTTGCACTTACCGTAGATGAGCGGCACACAGGTCCAGGGATCAATCAGATAACAAAACAGAAGACAAAAGCAAGTGAGGGGGAAGGAAAAGAAAAAAAACAGAAATGACACAACAGTCGAGAACAGGCCGTTCGATTGGGGAGCACAAATGCATTTAAGCTGTATAATCTTACAATCCAGCAGTGGAAAAAAAAAGAAGGCGATTAAGAAGAAAGAGGAAAGGGAAGGAGTTTCTCAGTTTATCTTTTTCTTATTTCATCTTTCGCTCAGAGAGAGCGGCAGAGAGCAGAGACGTGGTTGGATGTTCCACATAAATCTAATTTATTTTGCTGTCTCCTGCCACTAATTTGCCAAAGGAAGGATTCTTGTCAAAAGAGTGAGACGTGAAGCTCTTGCTCTGACATGAGCAACTGATGGTATTCACTTTTTGAGTCCAGCTATAAAAATAAGTGGGCCCACTGCAAGTCTGAGCTAATTGAGAGGAGGAAAACACATTGTATGTTTGTGTTTGAGCCATTTGAGAGCACCTAACTTGTACACTAATTCTAGATAGATTTCTAATGCAGGCGAGTTATAGCTCTGAATAATGAGGAGTGTGTTTGTTGCATCTATACACTCTGCTTCTTTCAGACCCAAGCTTGCAGTCTGTAGATAAGCACTTGATCTGAAAATCCCAAATTCCCTCAGTTTTCTTTCTTAGTTTATCTGCCTCACCCTCCCATTATTGCTGTCTTACTCATCTAGCTAAAGGGTTAGTTTGATTTTTAAAAGCTCATTCACCATTGCAGCTGTCTTGCATGACCAGACAGACAAATGTGGGGGAGAAAAAGAAAACATCAGCATCAAATAATAAAAAATTAAATAAAAAAGTCAGAAAAGCTTTGCCCTTCTTGTCACATTTCTCACGTCTGTCTCTTTCTCTCGCTTTTCTTCGCTTCCAACTCTGACTCACTGAAATCTCAGTAGTTACAGGCTGTTTTTCACAGTGTCTGTTAAAAAAAAAAAAAAAAAAAAAGAAGAAGAAGCAGCCTCTTTCCTTGCATAATATTTCATGGGGAAAAAAGATTCTTTGAGTTGTAAAGCCTTTATAGTCATAATATAAACTATATAGTCATAAATATCATATTTGTTCTCATTTCAATAAGAATCCAAAAGGTGAAAAATATTTTTATGTTTATCTTGGATCTTATCTGTGGAGGCTCTTGCCAAGATATTGATACTACTCTCATATCTGTCTGTCAAATATGTAGCCAGGAGGTTAATCTAACTAGATTTAAGATGACTAGCCTGGCTCAAGGTAAAAAAAACAACAACAAATCTGCTGCATTATATCCCGGGTATGTGCGGTGACACTAGCTATTTACCCCTGCCTCCAGTCTTCACACTATGCCAAGCTAACCTGCCCCAGGCTTCAGATTCATACTGATATGAGAATGATATTGATCTTCTAATATAACTCCCAGATAGAAAGCAAATAAGCTTTCCTCGAACTAAACTGACAAATTCTAGATGTCGGTTCACACTTAAGTGCCCTGAAAATATGCACATGTTCATTATATTTTATATAAGGAAAGCTTAAAGTGCATTATCACATTTATACCATGGTCACTTCTTCTTTCTGAGGTGTCCTGTTAAAGTTTTAATGGACACTTTCTGTGGATGTTGTCTCCAGAGTCAAAGTGTGTGTCTCTTTCAGGTCACTGGTTCCCAAACTGCCAAAATATCTAATGGGTAACCGGATAACATCAAACAAGCTTTCATCTTGTCTGCACCTACACAGACATATAGGCTGCATGTATACGATCTGAATATTGCATCTACCCCACAGAGAGCCTGTGTTTTTTGCCAGCGCCGTCTGTTTGTTAGCAGACCCCCTTTGGAGTCTGGGTCACTGTGTTCTATTACTGCGCAGTATGCATGAAGCCAAACAAACATCCCGACAATAGCCAAAGTGAACAGTAGCTCAGCACCCTGCTGCCATTTAAGGCACAGTATGTGGTCTGCGCTGTGTGTGTATATGTTTGATGGGATTGGGATAATGGAGGTTAGCACACAACATTTCCAGTAACTTGATGAGGTTGACAAATGTGTGTGTTTTTGTGTAACTCAGGCAAGTGTGAGTGAGTGCGCGGATATAAAGGAATATTGGCGCTTGTGACTTTAAGAGCACGTCTGATGTTATGTGTGTGTAGGAGTGTGTGTTCCTGTGCATATTTGTACACATTGCAGATGTGCTGCGGCCAATGATTCATTGTCCTTCTGCAGCCGACTATCAGACTCTGTCCGCCAGCTCCATTGTGTCCCAATAACACCCTTGTCTCCTGCTGATAATTATCTGCACGGCTGCTCTCCTCTACTCTGCTCTCCTCGCGTCTGAATGGGAAAGACAAAGAGCAAGTTTGTAAAAGAGCCTGAAAACTTAGTTAGGGAGCGAGGAGGGAGAAAGAGAGAGCGACAGTCGGCGAGGTGGGGTGGGGGCGTTTGGGGGAGGGGCAGGCGGTGGAGCAGACAGACGAAAGGAGAGGAAGGAGAAATGACGATGATGAGTGTGGATAGGCAGGGAGAATTGAATCTTTTAATCTCCCAAAGTGGGAAGAAAGCGACCTGAGGCATTTGTGATTGGATTTCCTTTAAGTCCACAAGTAGGTCAATAGAGCTAGCATTGCTCATTAGCAAAGAGGGAGGGCGAAGGAAAAGTTTTGTGTCGATACAGTGAGCATCATTCATTTGCCCTTTCCTCAGAAGAGGAGGAGGAGGAGGAGATGGAGCAGAGGGAGTGTTATGAGAAAGTTGGCTATGTGGCTTTTTGTTGACTGTCTGAAAAGGGTGGAGGAGAGGTTGGAGCTGGCGGCATATATAATGAAGTAGAGAAGACTTGCAAAAGGGCATTCACACTAAATATCAACCATGTGGCTTGTCAAAGAAATAAAGATTTCTCGCTGTTGAAACTGAGAGGCCTTATTAAGCCAAATGAAAATTATCTGAGGTCACTTCCAGCCAAACAAAAAATAAATAAATAAAACAAACGCCAACATTCGTAAAGTCTCATATTTATCAACCCTTGAAATGGCTGCCACCTACATTGTGGTGTGAATGAAAGCATTAGCCACCAATTTTGGCATTTGGCTGAATAATAAACAAGTGCTAAAAGCTGGGGGTAATTCTTCCAGCCGATTTCTTTCTGCACAATTACATCTTGCTCTTAAAGCACAATTAGCAATATGGTGCCAAAGGCAACTGGCGAGAGGAAGGAGCGAGGTGGCAGAGCAATGGAGGGGCAATAAAAGGAAACAAAAAGGTTAAACTGAGTGGAGCACAGTTTGTATGGAAATGTCAGGATGTGAACATGAACATTTATTGTGCTTGGGTGGGTTGTTTTGCAAATTGCAACGCCTTGATCCTACCGTCATTCTAAAATTGTTCAAATTAGCAGTTTAGCTTAAAATGAGGGTAAAAAAAAAAACACTCTATATTACAATACACCTTTAATTAAAAATACACCTCACAATGAGAAATATGGCTTTCACAAATGAATAACTGGAACTACTATAAGACTGGAAAATCCAGTGTTTTCCTTCCAAAAGTGAAACAGAACTATTGTCTATTGGAGTGAGGCCATAAAGTGCCCTGTCACATTGCATGCTGAGTATTTGATAGGCTAATCTGGCATTGTTTTTGGCTTCTTGCCGGGAGTTAGATGAGAACATCGAAACCACTCCCACGATCATCCAATAAGTACAAAGCCAGAGCCAGTAGGCCATTATCTTAGCTTAGCATATAAACTTAAAGCAGGGGGAAACAGCTAGTCTGGCTTTATCCAAAGGCACCTCTAAATTTTACTACTACACATTATATATGATTTGTTTAATCCATATGCAAACAGGCTAGCTTCATGCTAAGCTACGCTAATCACCCTCTGGCTCCAGCTTCATACTTGATGTGTAAGCATTAGAGTGGTATTATTCCTCTCGCATAGCTCTCAGCAAGATAGCAAATGTCAGAATTGCTCCTTTTTGTCTCAACCAGATGGCAGGCTGCCAGAGTGCCGGTGTTACACCATAGGGAACTAAAGATGAAGTAAACAAACTTGCGTTGTAGCTACATGTCATGAGCAAACAGTGTGTTGTTCGTGGTACTGAAGAGTTTAGGAGCACACCAGCATCTAACCGGACCCAAGCAACATTTGCAGGTAAGTTTACATGCTGTTTAATGCACTGCAGCTGAACAGCTAATTAGACATCTAGCCTGCAAACCGATGTTAGTGGTGCACTTTTCCCCAGCGAACGTTTGTTTGGTCACTCGTTCTACAAGCTAAGGTGCAGGACAAGACGTGTTCATGTCGTGTTAGTTAGATAAGAAGGAGACTTTAGTAGGAAAGTCAATGCGGGTTGTTGTTCAGAGTTTGTAGCTCCTGTGTTGCTGTGTGGATCAGTGCGACCGCCTGCTCTGCCTGTGACGGAACGCTGACGTTACTGCTCTATGTAAGATTTGATTGGCTGTACCTAATTAAGATTTCCATCTTTGTAGATGGATACAAGAACTCGATTATGTCTAATTCATGTACAGCAAGGGGTTGCCATCATGAAACCAATAAATATAAATTTCTCCTCTTGGTTTTTCTGATTTCTTTTTTTTTTTTTTTACCTCAAAGGACAACAGAGGACAAGTGATTTCTACAGCAGATATATGCTGCAGCAGACTTAAAAAGGCAATTTATTTTCAGTTGGACTTTAAAAAGGAGAAACTCTGAGCAGCAGACTGGTGAGTATAACATGGAATTAATGCCTGTGGAAATGTAGGCTACAGGTAATTTCACCCCCCTGTGGTTTTTTACCTTTATAGGTCAACTCATACATATAAGTGAGCTGTAACCACCATGCTACAGACTGGACCATCTAAAGTACAGTGCAGTACAGCTAGGTGGTTATGATTTTGTCGGAATGATTAATATTCCTGAAGCCCTGCTGTTATTGATTTAAAAGGTCTAGTGTGTTAGATTTAGAGGAGTCTATTTACAGAATGTGGCAAAAATGGAATATAATATGCGTCACTATGTTGTCATTATAATCAGTCTATCTGAAAATATCATCATGTTTTTGTTACATTAGAATGAGTCTTTTATATCTACAGACACCACAGGTCCTCTTCCATGGTGTCTTGCACCACCATATATCAAAACAGACAAGCTAAACACTGGCTCGATAAGGTGTTTCACTTTTTTTAACCTGTTTTGCAGCCATCATAGTTTCTCCTTCACACTAGGAACAGGAGGGCAAGTGGAGAGTGTTGCAGTGCACAACTACACCACTAGATGTCACTAGATTCTACAGACTGGACCTTTAAGGGTCTTATTTACGTCTAGTTTGTATTAGACTGAAAAGACTAGTTAATGCATGCTGTTCCATAAAATACATTTAAATTGTGGTGTTGTGAAAGAGACAGATGATGGATAGTGCCCATTGGTGAATACATAATTTCATTTGGTCCTTTCTGTTGTTCTTTGGGTGGTCTGGATTCCTCATCACATGCAACTTCTAAACTGCTGAATGTGTTTGTCTGTCTCTACAGGATGTGCCATCAACCGGTGTTTCCCTGCAATTTGCTCAGTGCGTTCTGGGATAGGCTCCAGGCTCCAGGCTTCAGGCTCCAGCCTCCAGCGTGCATTTACTTTTGAATTTAAGTTTAAAAGTTGTGTATGTGTCTGCATACAAAGATTAGATGCATGGCCACTTTATTTATGTGAATATTTATCATATTTTGTGAAGATTGCATGCAGACTTTTTGTATGAAAATGTTTGCATATATACCTATATTTAATTTGTTAAAGATTTAACGTTCTTTTATTATTCATACTGGCTGTATATCTACGGCAGAAGAGAACTGTATGTCTGCTGAGGGGAGTATGAACTATGGGCTGCAGTCTTGCACTCTAATTTGTACTGAACTGAAATTGAAGTACAAAAAAAGCAGGCCAATCAAGCACACCACACATCTCCACACACAAACAAATATCCATAAACCTGCCTGTGAATGTGTGCGCACACGCACATGCACACACACACACACACACACACACACACACACACACACACACACACACACAATGTACAAGGAGCTGATGCTGATGAAGCAGTGGCAGCCTTTGGGCTGAGACAGATGATGGATGGAAGGCGGTTGATGACTGTGTTGGGTGGCTGCTCACTCCCTTTCATTTTCCCACTCACCCTCCCCATACAGTATCTCTCTCTTTGTCTCTCTCTTCTTCTTACTCCCCCCCTCTCTCCCTCTCTTTCTCTTCTCCTTCCTCCCTTCACATCCATGTCCAAATCAACCCCCACCCCTCTTTTCTCAGGTGTTGAATGATGGAGGGTGGATCTGTCCTGCCTCCGCTCTTCCTCCCTGCCATTCAGGGTGTCAGCATCTCCCACATCCTCCACTGTTTGGACTCGGTGCAATTTATAGAGCCACTGTGGGACAGATGAGGGTGAGGAGGGAGAAGACGGAGACACAAACAGACATGCAGGGAGGTAGATAAAGAGGGAAAGAGATGGGAATCTAGAGAGAGATGGTGGGACAGATAGAGACAGTGAGAGAAAGAGAGATGGGAAAGAAGAGTAAGCTAGAGACAGCAGAAATGATGAACCGAAGACACCCTAAAGCTCCACTTAGACCATATCAGTGATCAGCGACAACGGGGGAATTTGTCTGGCATCTGTACAACTCATACCCAAGATTCTCAGAGTTATTATTCTCTGGATTATCTCTGAAGCCACCTAAAAATGCTCATCATGAGCACAAACCCAACCTCATAGCCTCATGAGAGACTTTGTGTCAAACAACACCGACGTTGTGGTTGCACCAGAAAGTGAGAACCGATTAAACTGCGTGAGATGGTTATTAGGATTAGCACAGAGCAATTAAATGTTAATGATATAATGAATAATGAGCCCCCACTCGTTCTCATTAGCAAACAGTTGTTAATTGTATACGAGGTCACTAGCTGCTGAAGCAGGAGGAACGATGGGATATTGGAAAAGAGAAAAGTAGTGCAGGAGGGAAACGCAAAATAGGTGCAGAATTACTACTTCATTATGATTTCTAGATTGAAACACATGATGCACACCTCAGACCAAAGTCCAAAGTCAAACAACACCTGCCTCAGTACACTTCCTGACATTTTGTATAGACCCGGGAGCAGGTAGAAGAACTCTGCAGCTGTTCAGGGAGCACAAAACCTCTCTCATTTCCTGAAAACGCCCAGAAATCTGAGACAGCACCGATAACAAAAGTAGTCTTCTCAAAAACAGGATTTTAATAGAGGGTTAAGGCCTGTTTCTTAGAAGCATGTACTATTTTTTTGGTGAATAACCCATTTATATATTTATTTCTCTCTTTCTTTTTTTTTCTTTTATAGTCCTGAGGAAGCGGTTTTTCCAGCGTAACCAGAGCGCCCCCATGAGGCGGTAAGCTGGAACCGCTGACTGTCCAGAGGGATGAGCATTACTCGGGACCTTGCGGGCAGTGCACTGGAGTAGATTAAGAGGGAAAATTATTTATAAATTTCCCTTCAATTATTTATTGAGCAATTCCTCCCAGTGTTTACTCAGGGGTTATTAAATATTACGCTGCTAAGCAACTTAAAAGACAGAATCGTCAGCGGACATCCCGGGATACTCCGGCACTCACAGAACTTAGTGCTTCCAGAACCAACGTTCAGAATGCAATTAAAGAAGTGGCTGCTCAGTCAATTTTCTCACCATTTCACTTTTTTCTTCCTTCTTTTCTTTTTTTTTTCCTTCTCTTCTTTTCTTTTTTTTCCCTTCTCTTCTTTTCTATTTGTGTTCAGCATTTGCAGTCTCTGACCAAACACAGAGTAGGGAACTGTGTGTGTGTGCGCAGACAGTCGTGTATGCGGGGCTGAGAGGTAATGGAATAACTGCAACTCAGCTAATCCGATCTGTCTCTCTTTCTCCATCTCCAGCCCCTGTCTCCCTCTCTCTATCGCACTCCCTCAGTACATTGAGGGACAGACCTCTGTCTGCTGGCTCGGAGACCGTCAATAGTTTGTCCAGATAGTGGCAGCAGGCTCAGCCAGGGAGAGGAAATGTAGCCTTGGATTTTGTCCTTCTTGGCTCCCACAACAAGCCACCTAATAGGTTTTGGTAAGAGGGAAAGAGAGAGAGACAGACAGAGAGAGGTAGCAAGAGGGGAAGACTACCTTTAGCCAGACTGTAGCTGAACATTACGCAGCTAAAGCAGTCTAAATCATCCTGGCTGACACTGATAACACACATATGGACACGTGCACACACAGAGTCACCCTACCGGTGTCTCCTACAAATAGCCACTCATGCAAACACAAACACACACACACACGATGAGAATAAACAACAGAGAGAGAGAGAAAAATCACATCCAAATAACCACACTTTCATTGCACATAGAGAAAAGCTCACAGGGAAGTGGGTGTTTGACATTTCTTCAGCCCCTCTAACTGCTTGTTGGCCCTTGTAGGGATTCATTCCATCTGCTCTGATCCCTCGCAAGCAAGAAAAAGCTGTGTGTGTGTCCTTTCGCTTTAGGTGGCTCGCTTTACCAAGAGAGAAAAAGAGAAAACACAAACCATAGCTATCATCCCTCTCCACTCTCACCCACACTCGCAGTCTGACTTGCCTCTCCTCCCTCACTTTGCTTTGCTATCGCACGTGTGTGTGTGTGTTTCTGTGTGCGTGTGCGCATGTGTCTGTGTGTTTCGCCAGAGGGTAGAACACTTCACAGAGCAGAAAAAAAGACCAATAAGTTGGAAAAGAGGAAGCAAGAGGAGGCAGTCAGTGTAAAGAAGAATGTGTCATCTGCTTGATAGTTGTAAAAATCAGAGCAGATTAGTGTGTTTGTGTGTGTATATATATATATATATATATATATATGTCTGCGTGTGGTGTCATGTCAATTTATGTTGACAAGGTTTGCTCCAAATGACACGCACACAAACACACGTGCACACACGCGCACACACACACATCTCAATCGACACTCAGTCAAGAGGGCGGTTGGTCTCACACTCATGGAGCAACACTGACCCCTACTGAATGTACTGTAGCCATATTTAAAATGCATTGAGTCAGTATCAGTGTGATGTTCCTAATCATAGTGTTTCATAGCGCGTCTGTGAGAGTCTAGACTGAAGGAATAATAGGTTTTCATATATAACAGAAGTCATTCGCTTGAAAGAAATCTGCAGTTTTTCGAGTTCCGTGTAAACAATGGAGGATAATCGGGTTGACAGGTGATGTTCTTGCAAGTGCATCACTGTGACTCAACAATAACAATTAGAGGGTTTTAATGAACAACTACAGGAATGTCAGTGATTATCTTTAAAGACAGCTCCTGCACTCCCCTGTCTTTTCTTTTCTCTTCAGTTTTCCTCTCCTTTCTCTCACCAGACTCTTAAAGGCCACATTTATCATGTTTGGTTTCAGTGGTATAAACTTTTAATGACCTCCGTCCCTGCTCTCTTCAAAAGTAATGATTGTTCAGGAGCGTGAGCTGGTATATTTCTCGCACGGCGCTCAAGGAGCACTGACGACATTTTCAAATGGCAGTTTGGGGATTCAGCTGCAGTCTCTCAGCTGATTGAACCTCTAATGTCAGTGTGTTTTTGATTTGTCTGCTTGAGCCCGAGTTGGACAGGAAGACAGGTTTGTTAAAATACCAATAAAAATGAGCAGTGGATGGGGCCAAACCTACTTAGAATCTTTCAGTTTGACTTATAAAGATCTGATAATGTTTCATCTTTTTCATGTTTACCACGGAGAGTGCTGTGCTTTACTTTACTGACTTCATTGATGCCCAGTTCATACAAATATTGAGCAGTATATTAACTATAAGTAGAAATATACCTAAATGAAATAAGGCAGAGAGGTGGGTGACTGTTTCAGCCCTGAGCAGTGCCTGCATTCACACTCTCTGACTTCTAAACCTATAAAACGATAGCACAGAATGAAATAAATCACCTGTTGAGCGCACAGTAATAACTGAATATAACTCAGATGAATGTATGGACATTTTTATCAGCTGGAAAGTAAGAGGACGATGTTTAGAGAGATTTTCAATTTAGAGTTTCAAATTCAACCTGAAATAATAAAAGTCACAGAGCGATGTTCCCACATTGTCGGCAGATATTATGTCCTGTGGTAGAGCACAACTGGAGCTGTGACACTGACCTCAACCTGAACCTGCTTGAACCTCAAAAATCTTGAGCATTCAGTTGAAGGTCAAAAGAATGGTGTCCGTGTTCCAGGAAGTTGTTTATATAGCGCCATATCATAACAAAAGTTATCTCATGACACTTTTCATACAGAGCAGGTCTAGACCGTACTCTTCATAATATTATTTACAGAGACCCAACAAATCCACCATGAGCAAGCACTTGGCGACAGTGGCGAGGAAAAACTAAGGCAGAAACCTCAGGCAGACCCAAGCTCATTGGTAGACAGTCTAGACAGTCATCCACCGTAACTCCAGGGAAGAAGTTTAGTTAGTAAGATGCATTTACATGCATTAATGAGACATGTATGTTTACAGATGGTGGTGGTGATGGGGGGGTATTTGAGTAGAGTTTTCAGTAAAGGGAGATGGGACTACATCTTCAACCAATACTGACTAGGCTTAACCCTGAAAGAGACAGAGAGAGAGGGTTTTTGTATTTATTGTAAAGGTAGTATTGCTAGTAATTTTTCACAAAAGTGTGCCATAAAATACAAAGTTATAAACTGTTGTCATATTATTTGAGTTCCTGTTTTACATCATTTTTAAGTGAACAAATTCTAGGACCTCACGAGAAAACATTTCACCATGATTGTATGTGTATGATTATCCGTTAAGTTAGTTAGTACCCAAAGACATTAAAATAATGTTCCTGGGTAGAACAGTTAAATGTTCAATAAAAAAAACTTGAGTGAGTGTGAAAATATGTAAAAATATACTGTATGCACACTCCATCACTCCACGAGCAAAGGAGAGAAAAAAAGGCAAGAATTAAACAGTAAATATATTCAAAAATCACTTGACGCTGTGTAAATGCAGACATACGAGTGGCATTTTCAGCTTTCTTGACAAGGAGACAGAGAAAGTAGTTAAACAGAACAATAAAACTGCCACCTGATGACAGTGGCAACAGGAGCCGCTGTCTTTTGGGAGCGTGGGTGAGTGTGTGCCTACAGCTAAACGAGAGGAAATGACAAGTCAGAATGGCACTTTTCAAAGTTCTGGATCGTCGTAGTGCTGCCGCTATCAGCTCAACATGAGTAATCCTGGCTGAAAATGTTGCACCACAGGAAGAGTGTCTGCTTCTAAAGCTCTGTGACAATAAATGTATTGAACAATGCATTGATCAGTCCCTTTTCCATTTTCATGTTGTTCTTTTGTCATGTTGTCCACACTTTCTATTCTAACTTTTGATCTTTCATGTTTTTCTCTCCTCGTGTCTGTATGCTACCTCCCTGATATGGAATTATGCGAGAGCTTGACGTTGATCAATGCATTTGTTGGGTGATGTGGGTGGTGGAGAAACATGCAGAGGGCGTAATGAAAGGGGAGAGGAAGGGTCACATAGGTGAGAGGAAGAAAACGGATTGTATGAAACAAGAGAGGTGGGGCTGCGCAAATGAAGACGGAGAGAAAAACAAGAGAGGGAGAGAGATCAAGAGATGGAAAATGAAGGGTGGACAACAGGATGAAAGCACAGCATGAAAAGAGAGAAGAAACAGACTCACAATTACAAAGGCACTGACATAGCCAAGTTATATTAAGTTGAACAGCTATGAGAATTGTCAAACACCAGCAACCAGACTGAGGCAGTTTTCAAAGCAACATGAGACAGCTAAGTTCCAAAGAGCAAAAGTAGTCAATGGCCAAACTGCCAGGGGATTGATTGGTGAAACTGCATAATAATTCAGTATTGAGGGGGAACTTGGTCGCCTTTTCACATGTGCAAATACTGTGTCCATGACAACATGAAGAAATTGCACCAGTAAAGCAGTACAATCAGTCACAAAATGACAGCCTTGAAACTGCAGAATTGATCCAGAACCTCTCAGGCTGCACTGTACATAAAGAACTTTGGAAAGTTGGAATTTCTTGCAGAGCTGCGAGTGGAAAACTACTCTTATCTACACCAAATGCAAAAAGATGCAGAAAGATATATGATGTTTGTACTTGCATTCAATACTATGAACTTAAATCTAAATTATCACACCGGTCAAAGATTACTTCAGTTTCCAATTCAGGGTCCTGCATTATTCATATTTATCTTGTCACTGTCCTGACCTGACCTGTGACCAAATGTAGTTTACAAGAACTGTATTAAGAGTAGATTTTTTTTGGCACCTCAGAAGTAGCAGAATAAGCTAAAAATGCAACAATGTCACTTCATTTAGTTGTTATGACAAACATGTCAGCAAATTTGCTTTCAGTACATCCAGCTTACGTGAAGCAACATTATTATTCATTTGGAGCCATGTCTCAAAAATGTAAGTATGCTTTTAGCTCTGTTTTGGTTTCCACCAACTCCTGACAAATATAATATCTGGCTCTTTATGCTACACTATGTTCACTAGCTTCAATTCATCTGTGTGCTGTCTGGTGCTGAGCACGTGGGGTACTGTGGGCTCATTAGAGCTTTGAGAACTCCACAGCTGGAAACAAAGTTGATAGTAAATAGTAAATCTGTGGGCCAGAAAAAAAAATTTGCTAAAATATGCCAAAATTCTCTATAGAGCTTAAGGGAACTGCAGAGTAAGGCACTAATTATCTGTAAGGTTAACACTACGAGTGACACCTTCCACATTACACAGTCATTTCATCCACTCATAACTTACAAATATGAAATTGTACAGCTTTAAAAGCTAAAATATTGACAACAAATCACATGAAAAACAACCAATGTGTTAGTCATTCCAACACTTTCTGATGTCCCAAGTATATCTGTGGCCTTCTGCCTCACCCTAAAACCCCACTGGGCACGTCACGGCTGTGACGCTGTTTTGGTCCGTCCTCGACGCGACTTCAAACCCCACCAGGAGTGTTTCAGAAGAGGAGCGTTTGGCCTGCCACACTTTGTTTACTTGCTGAGATTTGGTCACTTTCCTTGGTTTATGTGCTTCTAAATATGCTTCTACACAGGGTGTTTTATTTTGAAAATCAACCGGATTCTCTATGCCCTCTCTGTGTCCGACTTTCAGCCAGCTTGAGTTGCTCTGTGGAGATTGACATGGGCTGCGTCCGTCAAAAGTAGAAGGTGAATGCCTGCTTCTGGCACGCTTCTGAACCAGACCACGGCGGAAACATTGACTAGAACAGCCACGTACAGCTCCGGCGGCCGCAGCGTACACGGAACGCGCCACATCTGTGCCTGGTGGAATTTGGGGGTTAACCTCATTCAGTCCTGACAAAAAGTCACAAATGTATAGTTTCTTTTTATAAAACAGCTGGGGAAATGTAGTTTTTCTTACTTGTTTGAGTTTGGGTAAATAGTGCATTAGTTGGCGACCATTTTTTTTAATTGTGATTAACACACACTCACACATGGTGTAGGTGGAATTGGATGAAGGAATACATCAGTCCAGCAGTGTGACTCACTGATACTTTTTTAATAGTTTTCATGAAACAATGGAATAAGCTATACGAGGCTTTTGGATTTGTTGGCAATAAGAAAACACAGAACACCCTCAGCCTTATCCGGCCTCTGTTTTCTAAATTCCTCAGTTAATTAAATTGTCTCACACTAATTCACACAAGAAAGCATGGGGTCAGGTCGTATTCAAGCGCAAGTGTTCTGGTTAGTTTCTGGGTGTGTGTTTAGAGGAGAGTATATATTTGATGCATGAAGGTGATTTGATGGAGAGTTTTTGCTCCAGGGCCCCAATAACATGCCAAACTGGCCATGTAGCCTACAGACTTTATACAATGCTTTTTAATATAATCTAAATTTTACTTTGTACTTTATTATATTGCCTTACACATTCAAGGACAAAATGAAATCACATTACTACTGAGAGAAACAGTGCAGGCCCTTGTTAACAAGGATCTGGCCTAACCCTGTGCTGCTCTGGTGGTTCTCTAAGGAAAAGTGTGTAATAAATCAGACATGTAAGGCTCTAAAAATTACTGGGACAATACATTTTTAGTCATTATGTGAGTAGAGTATTTAGGCTTCAAGGTTTCCTCTTGTAAGATTTTTCTGTCAGTTTGTATGTTCACTGCAGGTGCACTTACACACACAGCAAGACAGGTTATGTGGATTCAGAAGCTTCTGCCAGACTTGAAGGACAAACAAGCGTCAAACTGTGAAACTGGCAGGGAAAGAGTCCAGCACAGCTATTATTACACACAACACACACACACACACACAATGATGAAAGATTGTGCATGGATGTCCACTGACAGTGACAGTGTAAACCCCACTGGTATGTTTGACTCTTGTTCTCTGTCTTTGTTCTGTTCTTTCATCCACACACACACACACACACGTGCAGAGAGAAAGACCAATAGAAATATCTTCCCTTTTTTTGCAAAGAACACCCAATGTCAACTGGCTGCCCTCATTCCTACACATACAGCAGAGATGTGTTTATTTGTGTCCAGTGACTGTCACTCAGAGTGTATTTTATATTACCACAAGTTCTCCTGAATGGCACTAAATGATACTAGCTAAGAGTTTCCTCTTGAAACATATTCAAGGAGCTACTGAAAGCAATATTTACTAAAGATGAGGAGAATACTAAAGCTAAAAGAAATAATACATTTGACCTTGTTGCTCCTACTCTCCAAAGAACCTAGGGTCATATACACAATGGCATCCTTTTAGGTTCCATGCGTTGCTTGCAATCTTACATGATAATAATAATGTCCCCTTTAACCAAGGATAACTCTGAAGAGGAATTTAAAAAAAATCAATCTAAGAAAAAGATAAAAGCTGTTTTGGAAGCATCATTGCTGATTCAGTCCAATCAATATCTGTTTAAGTATGCGCTATATTGAGGATATTCTCACCACGTTACCTTCCCTTGGCACTACATTGTCTCATCCCAACTGTGCACGGTGTATTATGCCACAGATCTGACGGCACAGTGAAGTAAAAACAAACAAACAAACAAAAAAACATGTCTTTTTGCTGACCCTGTCCACAGCAGTGCTTTGCTCTTCCTCCGTGCCAGGATTTTTCTGCCGCCTCATCAAACTGGGAGCATGCTGACCGCCGTCTACTGTAGGTAACACAGTGACAATGCATTACCTCATACAACCCCACTTCAAAACCCCCAAACTATCCCTTTAAGCCTTAGTAAAGTGCGACAGAGCAGATCAGGACACTGAGAGAAATGAGCTAAAAGCCCTGCATCAATTTCCACAAGGATCATTTCAGTTTTCTACAAGCTAAGATTTGAGATGTACAAAAAGTCTACATAGTGGCTTTAAATTAATCACAACATTAAAGAGGAATTCCAACAAATCTGTTTCCAGGTCTTAGGGAGGCACTGCTGCATATGAGAAAAAAGGTTGTGTAAAGCCTTTTGCGGCTCCAGAGAGAGCTGCACAAAGTCTGATAAATTCCCTCAAGTGATGTCGGTCACGTCTGAAGACTACAAGTTAGAAATTGTAAGAAAGAAGTGAGCTTACCAGACCTCCATAGCCCGCTCCTCAAATTTAGCCGCCGGCATCTCCGAGTGAACTGTCAGTGGTCAAGTTACATTACGGGTAATGTAGACGGCAAGTTTTGACAAGAAGAAAGAATGCATGAAATGAAAAAGATGAAATCTCTAGTTTGGTGCATCAGATTTGATAAGTGTAGGAGTATGTGGTAGATAAGTTTAAGAGTATGACACTAAATTGGTATTATTTCCTTAAATACATAAAGAATATGTACATTTTCTTATTGTGTTCTGCAAAGCTCGTTCAGGAACGTAACAAACAGGGGCATCCACAAAGGAACAAAAGAATTCAGTTACAATTCAACCTAAGCAAACTGTACTGGGATAAGTCTCCAGTCAGTAGAGGTGCTGCATTCTATGAAACTGTAGGTGCTATGTGTAACATAAACCAAGGCTGAATTAAACACAATAAACCAAACAAAACCAGAAAAGCATCAGCCTCTCAGAAGTGAGAGGAAGCCATCTTGAAATCACCTAGCTTGTGCAGGTGACAACACAATCCCTCAATGAGGTGGGAGGGACCAAACAATCAGGAAGACCTGTGAGAGGCAACAGAGGCGAGTCAGCTCAACACCACCTTTAAGTCTATGTCCACATTAGAGGGGTGTTTGTTAGCTCAGTTGGTAGAGCATCCGCCCCATCTACGAAGGCTCAGTCCTTGCTGCAGCAGCCCAGGGTTCGAATCCAATCTGTGGCCCTTTGCTGCATGTCATTCCCCCATCTCTCTCTCCACATTCTTGTCACTTCTTTAGCTGTTTCTGTCAAAAAAAAAAAAAAAAAAGCTTGAAAAAGGCCAAAATATCTTTGAAAAAAAATTCCTTCACTGACCTGTCACCACATCTGAAAAACAGTCCATGTTCATAGTATCTTACGAGTAACAAGCAGTGTCGACTTCATAGCCACACTTATTCTTTCACACACAATAAGGAGAAGGTGAAGCTCAAGGACTTAAACCCCCTCTTAATGGATTTAGTGGACTTACAACAAATGGGAATAAAAGTCAGAATGAAGAACACATCAAAGTTCAATTTCTTCTGCCTGAGCTGCTTTTATGAAATATGAAGGTGTTATGAATAAGGCACACTAGCCTTGCAACACTTGGCATAAATCTTCCACAGTGCACTCTGTGGCCTGTTAAGCACTGAATTTAATATACGAGTGATTTGAAACAGAAGAGAAAAGACGAAGTTACCTTTAAAGTATAGCTATCAGTTCATGTCGGAAGAGACATTATTTTCCAGTCAAGCACTGCTAATACTATTGATTGCCTCGTAAATTTAACAAACAGGGTGTAAAGAGGGGGAATTTTGTGTGATATCAGGGATTTGAGACGGAAATGATCAAGACACTGTAACTCTTTGTCTTTTTATTGAAAGTGGCATTATTCTTTAACACCTTCTGCCTGCTTTCTGTCTTGTCTGCCCTTATTTTCATTTTCCTGTGTCTCTCCTACCTCAGGGAGACGTTAACAGTCTCAGTAATGAAAGGCAGTGACTAAACACCACTAGACAGTGCCGAGGAGCACGTTACCATTTTAAACATATTAAAAAACAGTGGGAGATCTGAAGGCAAAGCCAAAGCAAGTCTTGATTTTCAAGTAATACGGTGGTGAACGGTGTGTGTCTAACAAGTGGGTCATTTAGGGACTGTACCAAAATTTTTAGGGGAGAGCACAAGATTTTTGTTTTTACTCACCCCATATTTCTGTTTAATTTCATGGTAAATTGTATTAAATAAAAAGGGATCAAATATTTACTTAAAAGATGTGCAGTGGATATGGGGTGGCCCTTTAGCCCAGAGCTGCTTGTCTGGCAATGACTGCTTATGTAGCAGCTCAAAAATACAGACTAACTGTATTTTTCCGACATGTCATTCAAATAAAATGATGACATATGTTGTTTGAAGCCCTTTAAAGAGACACATAAACACATTTTCTGATCCGACGCCCCTGTTGGCCAGGTGACATGACATAATTTGTTGCCTTTCAAAACCACAAATAACGACAAAGTTATGGTTAATGTTTGCTTGGCTTTAAACAAAACCAAACGACTTGATTACGCTGAGAAAAGGTTCATGGTTTGGGTTACACTAAGCACTGAGGTTAGGGAAATATGGCACTATGGGTTAAATTAATATTTTGTTAAAGACGGGTCCACACCCCAACATTTTTCTTATACTCACTTGGTCGAGGTAGCTGGTAAAGATTCAATAGTTTATTAAGAGTCATGGCTGCAGCTGATATTAACTCTTAACTCACCTTTTAGCCTCCTTTGCCACATGCCCTACCATATAGCTAATTTGTACAAGCTTTTACGAACATCTTTAAGTGTTTCATGACTGTCCGGCTCCATTAACTCCCTTCGTATTATCTCTTCCAGTATGTTTTCTTTTTTTAAACCAGAACCAGCTTAACACCAGCTAAGCTTGTAATACATCATGCCAAATGAAAACCAAACAGACCCACTCACACCCAAAACGCATGTAAAGAGCGTTATTCCTCATAATACCCGCCAACGTGTGGCTTATGATTCACTGCAGGGCTGAAAGGGTAGACTAAGGTGAGGAGGAAGTTTGCTTTTGTCATTTTTTAAAAGTAATTAAACATCTTCAGAAGAAATGCTTACATCGGTGGTCCAATTATAAAAAAAAAAAACACAGATTCACGTGAGCCCAACAGAGACTGTAGGTCACGTTTGAACTCTTCAGTTTGAAACACACAGACACACGTCGGCAAACATACAGGAATATATATGCTGTGCACTCCCACACATTCAACTGTGAACCAGCTGGTTGGTTTCACAATCCCCTCACACAGCAAGCCCTATCTATTATGCTCACTGCAGATTCAGCTAAGTAGGTATTTCAATTGCTCTTCATAGATAACTTCTCTTGTTATTGGGTTCAAACATCAAAAAAAGATACCATCTAGAACAGAAGCATTGCTTTAATCCACATTTTCTCTCTCTCTCTCACACACACACACACACACACACACACAGCGAGAGAGAGTTTAGCTTGAGCTAGCTTTTACCTCACCTTGAAAATAAGATTAAAATGTTATCAGTTGTACCACCTGCACAGTGCTGCTCTGACTCGAACTACAGATACATCACATCAAGCTTAATCCTGAACATGAGATATGTAACACACACTTACACACACACACACGCACACATTGACTTAAAACAGCCTGTACAGACACTTGTAATTATGATGTGTAACTCTAATGGAATGGTTTTCTTTAAGAGTGCTCCTCTATTCCATTAATACATTAGCATCCAGACAAGAGGACGTATATCATGTTAAAATCTGTGCCGTGGGCCTGATACTGCACAGTTAGGTGAAAGGCTGACACCCAGTGGTCGATTAAAGCGGCACAATATTGCTCTAAAACTTGACAGCGATGCTTTTTTTGGGGGAGGGGGGCTTTTGGGTGAAAGCTGCAATTTAACGGACAATTATTTACAAGAGTGAAGACTAGAAACTCAGTCATCACTCATGATACATGAGTAAGTGCTCAGTGTAAGTGCTTCAAATTATACGTTTTGTGACCTACTGTGAATTCTAGAGTCACATGATCTGGGCTTGTGTTTACCAAAGAGAATTACACTTGAGTGCCCTGAAGAGTCAATTTAGAACTAAAGCGCTCTACCGAGTGTGAATAATAAGACACATTTGTCAACTTGCAGCTGAAATGTATGCTCAGAGCAGGAGACAATCAGTGGCAATCAAGGGGACTGTTTTCTTTGCTTATCAAGGATGTAATTCATATTTTATAACATCAGTTTTAAAAATACAAATACCAGTATGTGATATAGTGTGCGCCCTAAGGCTGAGTCCTCACTGCAGCGGTCTGGACCCTTTGCTGCATGTCGTATCCCCTCTCTCTCTCACTGATTTCCTGTCTGTCGTCAGCTGTTGCCATGGAAAAAAAAAAAAGGCATAAAAAGCTCACAAAAAAATAAATAAATAAACAAATGATAAAAAAGAAAGAGCCAATCAGTGACAAGGATTTACTAGACATCTGTCCCAGTCTTGAAAAAAAAAAAAAAGATCTGCAATTTCAATTTTTAAAAATGTATTTTATTTTTTAACCCTTAAAAAAATAGCAGCAATTAACATGTCAACTTAAACAACAATCTAATATATTCTAATATATAAATACATAAATAGGGATGAAATAATATGAAATTGGTGGAAATAGAAACAAAGACACCCAAAACAGCAATAAAAATAAAAACTGAAAATGTGACGTCCTATGAAATGCTCCATTTAAATGTAAATAATAAATGATAAAATTGCATTAATCCTCATTCACACTTCCACTAACATATTATAAGATGATGAAAAGGTGTGTGCTCGCCTGTTTCTGCCCTGCAGCCATCTGAGATCTACTCCGGCTCACATTTATCTTTTGAGCAGGTTGGTGACATATACGACGAGCGCTTCTGCGCTCACAGGCATGGTGCAATCAATAGAATGGAAGTATTCACAGAATAAATAGTTATTTATTTTATCAAAAGTGACAACTGACCTTTATCTGTGTGTGATACATTTCACAACACACTGCTTCACTACTTCTGACCTTTAATAACACCTTTACAACACCTCTGTAAGTTACCTTCCTGAAATGCACAGAATAACTTGGGACAATCACTTCAAGAGACGAGTACACAAGAAGCATTTTTGCAATGCATCACAGCGACTGTATCACATTGCAAAGGGAACACCGTAGCGTCTTGATCTAAAACAAACAAACAAACAAACAAACACACCAAACTTGTCTTATTCTCACTGGCTGTCCGTCATCATACATCCAGATGAATCCTCTGGTGGCGTTTCAGGTTACATTTCTGGGTGAAGCGCTTGCCGCAAGCCAAGCAGCAGTACGGTCGCTCTCCAGTGTGGACCCGACGGTGGGCCTTGAGGTTGCTGAGCTTGGTGAAGCTGCGACCACAGAGAGAGCAGCAGAAAGGGCGCTCGCCTGTGTGAGTCTGCAAGTGGGCCTTCAGGTTGCTGGGGTGGGGAAAGCACTTCCCGCACTGGCCACATCGCAGGAGGTGCCTGGGACCAGCGTGAGAGTCTGGGTGGGGTAAAGGGTTGGTGTGATGTGAGTTTGTAGACTGAAGCTGGGCTTTGATGCTGACCCATGGTTCACCAGTTCTGTTAAGTGCCGCAGCGTGTTTGTCACCTAAGTGAACTCGCTGGACTGAGAGAGGAGGGGGAGGAGCAGCTTTAGACGTGGAGGGAGTTCTGTTGAGGGGATTTAAGTTCACATCCTGAGAGTGGGCTAAAGACAGAGCGGCGGTGGCGGTGCTGTTCGAGAGCGTGTGAGGCGGCTTCTTCATTGGTCGGTGGAGGTGCTGTACAGCGGCTTGCAATCTGAGACCTGTGGCTGCTTTAGAATGCAGCTTCATGACCTCCTGCACAGTGGCTTTATGGGAAATGTGGTTCTGCTTGAGTGGTTCTGAACTCACCCTGTACTTTTTTACTGAACATGAGACAGCTGCCATCCCAGACTTTGTCATTTTCTTTTCCTTATGCTCGCTTTCCACGGACCCGTCAGAATCGACAATAATCTCCTGCTTGATAGTCACACCCAACGCCTCGCTGTTTTGCAGTCTCGCCGTAGGGGACGTCGAGGATGAAATCTGATCTCTCCTGGGGAACCAGAACATTAACATCTGCTGTGACAGAGTTGGCCAGCTCGTGCTCTGTTTGCTGGAGAGAACCTCTAGTTTTGGCTGGATCACAGTCCTTTTCTGTTGCGAGTCTGTGACACTGTAGCAATCCAGCTGTTGTCAGGCCTGCCCAGCTATTGTCCACCTCTAAAGATGGATCTGTAGCCATGTGCGTTTCCTCCTGCTCTTCAGAGAACACATACGCAGTAGAGATCTGGGGGTCTTGCTTAATGACGTTCCTCAATAATTCCTCACTGCTGTCTGCAGTCTGTTTTGGTTTGGATTCAGTCATCTCAGTAGAGCTGTGTGATTCAGGCACTGCTTCTCCTAGAAAATAAATGGAAACACGAGTTATATTAATGAGTATGACTACCCTTTTTTCAATTGACTGTTTACATGGCTAATGCCTGGTCCGAAAACGTAATATTCCATCCATGGAGAACTTTTTATAACTACAAAGATCTGTGTGAGACAACTCATGAACTAATTCTATGTATAACAAAAGGTAAAAGAGGCCGTGTATTTACAAAAAAGGACTCTTGATAAAGACCAAATTTTCTAGGTGTAACATGAAACATGAGAACATTTGTGTCAAAATAAAACGTTCCTATGACCCATTTGCAAAAAAAAAAAAAAAAAAAGTTTGTGTAAAATGTAAATAAAAATAAAATGTGATGATTTGTGAAACACTGAAACCTGCACAAAACGGAAATTGCACAAAGACAACTTGTGAAATGTCGAGAAACTTCGAGGTTTCTGGAAAATTTTATCATGTTGGCATCAAATTTTTTTTTCAAAAACAATACAATTTCTCATCCAATGGAGCATTACTGACATTTGTGTTATTTATTTTTGTTACTGACAATACGTCAGTATTTGAAATTAAGAATTAGAGCCAATGACCCACTGTAGAATGTTGAAATTACTGCACATACTGTCATCTTCTACATTTTTGGTTTTCCCTACTGTACCGATATCGAACTACAAACCACTGTTACATATCCAAACGGAGAAAGACATCCTGGAGACCTGATAGCTGAGTCTCATTCCCAGATTTTCAGATATCAACAAACAAAGTGGTTTGGAGTGAGCCACATAACACAACAGGTGGCATTCGTGCTGGGAGTGGCACTCAATGATCTTGAAGCCACCAAGCCAAAGTGTTGGTATTTGACCACCTGGGAACAAGACTCAACAATCAACTATAATGAATCCACTATGACTGACCCCTCCTTTAATATGCAATGAAAACAATAGACCCACAGCAGGTGACACAGTACAATACTCACCGTCAAGGGAACCACTCCACCCTCCCAAATGCACGGATGAACAAGACGGCGTAATGACTTCTTCTTCTTTTACACCCACTGCTGGCAACACATCTTCTTCTGCTGCCTAAATGGAGCACAGAGAGCACATCAGAGGATTCTGTGAATGTTTTCATTTTGATTTGTCAGCTGGATGCCCTGTGCATAACGCCTCTCAGAATAACACTGATCTAACGTCAGTGAGAGTACTTCTGCTTTGAGATAGTCTCGTGACCCACCAGTGATTCAGGGCTGCGAGTGGCTGTAGGAGTGTCTGCTGACTGTGCTGTCTCTGGTATGACTTCCTGCTGGCTTCTTGTCCAACTTTCCATGGAGTCACTCTCTATTTTCACACCACAGTCCCTCAAAATGTCTGAAAAACAAAACAATATTGATGTAGAATAACAGAATACACTGTTTTTATTCCTGAATAATCATCTTTCTGTGTGTTCATACCATCCTGCTGTTCTTTGTGCCTTTCCTCTGCGGTGTCACCGGACAGCTCCACATCATCCTTGGCACAGTCTACACACTTTCCAGTCTTTCGTCCTTCTTCCCCCTCGTTTTCACTTAATTTCCTCTGGGCCCACTGCAGCTGAATCCTCAGGGACTCCACCTCCTGGTTCCTGCGCTTCACCTCTTCCAAGAAGCCGTCCTCGACCAACCTGGTGACCTCATACATGGCTGTCTTCACCACAGTCTCCATCACATCTGAGAGCTGTGTCTGGAAAGTCACAATAAGGGTGTCCAGGTCCGACATGATGAGATTGTCAGGGTCCTAGCAGCTGGCACACAACGAAAATCTGTGTTGTTGTTGTGAAGAATAAAAGCGAGGCAGAAGGACTCCTCTTCTGATGTTGTTGTTGTTGCAGATGCTACCACAGGTTGTTCAGGTTATTAACCATTATTAAAGAACTCTCTCCACTTGTTGCCGTGGGCTTTTAGATAATGAGACATAAACAGAATTCAATTTTAAATGTTAAAAGGTTTGACTTACGATACCCAACCAGCTATTTACACGAAATGCCTTCGTGTTAGCGCGAACTGTCAGCTAGCCAGCTAACGTGGCGGTAACGGTAGCATTTGTACACAGCGTCAACTCGTTAACAAATCGTAGCGTTACGCAGTTATGATTTACATAAACCATAGTCGAGTCTAGCGTGTTGGTTTATTCACACTGGAGTTTGTGGAGCCCGTGACTAACATCTGTTTAGCTGAGGCCTCTGAACAATCGCTTGTACTTCTTGTTTTCGCTCGTGACATCCTTCGCAACCCAGTACGGTGGCCTCACCCGATTAACGAAACGCGTTTTTAAAAAGTGAAACCCACAGGCTGCTCTAAGCAGACAATTCTCACTAAAGCTCACGGGTTTGCCATTATACTACACATTATGTCTGTTATGACCGCTTTCTTCTACAGAGCTTTATTGGAAGGAAGCAAAAGAAAAGAGAGCTTTTTTAAATTTATTTTTTAGCCACTTTAGATATATAACATGCCTGTGATTTATACAGAGAACATAGTTTATTCTCCATCATTTCTGTTTTTGATGTTAAAATGATGTGATACTTCCATATCAAACTGGACCCTTACAGTCTGATATATATACACCAATATATGTGTATATGTTAACTTTTTATTTATTATTATTATTTATTATCCTCCTTGGGGGAAATTTATCAGATTTTACCTTGTCAATAATTACATTGTTTAGTTTGTAAGGAATAATGACCACTGGTTGACATAAAACTAAAGATGATGCAGATTTATGCCTAGATAAGTCTTTTATTATTATTATTATGATTATTATTATTATTATTATTCATTGTTCTTGGCCAAATAGCCAAGAACAATGGTCCTATAGTTTTCCAAAACCGAGAAACCTTTCGAAACACACACTGCCTAAGTCGCTTTGATCAATGTTTTGAACAACTATGGCTACTTTTGTGTTTTATTTCATAAAACATTTACCACTCTGTGTGTCTAACCACAGAAATGTCTCTCTTCCCTCTGCTCCTCTCTGAGGGAAAAGGGTACGACACCCTTTAGACCCACCTGACTTCTATCGACTGCACTCTGGAATGTCATCTGGAGCGCTCTTCTTTTTCTTTTTTAAAGAACCCTACAAAGATTTCCCTTGACGCTAACCAAACTCTTCATCATGCTACCCTGATGTGTTTACAGTCACATTCCTCATTTGCAATGACATGGCTCAGCACTGGGCTTGCTTCTCTTCTCACGTTGTACAATAAATTTTGTCCCTCTCGTCTTAAACTTACGGTCATGTATGATTTTCCCTATGTGATATGATTCACTTAACAGATTATGTAATTATATACATGACCATGGAAGTATACTGTGTAAATAAACAGTCTTACTGTGTACTGCAATACTTTTCTTATACCTTGAATAAACCTTGAATAAACTAAAAACTGTAATTTTCCAATTAAGTTTGTTCCAAGAAAAGATCAAGTATTTTCAAGTGAGTTCATTGATTTAAAAAAATGGAAATGTTTGAACAACTTGTAATGAAAATGGAATTAGCTGTAATGGCTTTGGTTTCAATTGTTCACTTACAAGAAACAGTTTTACAATCTGTAATGTAATCACAACGTTACTCAGCATTTTTGTTCAAGTTTACTTAAAGTGAATAATTTTTTTTTCAATAACAAAATAACAAACAAAATATGCAGCAATAAATCAAACACAAGTTATCTTTGTCCTGTGATTTTCATACCAACAAAACGTTTTTGGAAAAAAAGAAAACAAAGAAGTTGGAATTGAAGAGAAGGAAAAAAAACATGACTTTAACTGATAAATGGCTCAGAAATAAAAGCATTAATTTTAAATCTCTTAATACAACAAATTCTCTGATGTTCCCTCACAAAACGTCCCTAGTTTTATAAATCTGTCATGTGTTTGCGTTGATGTGATTTGAGATGATCCAGGCGCTTGAAGCTGAGGCCACAGACGGTGCAGCAGTATGGTCGTTCACCCGTGTGGGTGCGCTGGTGAACCTTCAGTATGTCTGCCCGTGTAAAACTCTTATCACACATTGTGCACCGATGAGGTTTTTCCTGGGTGTGAATTCTCCGGTGCAACTTCAGATTCCAGAGTCGACTGAACTTGTTCCCGCATACAGTGCAGCAGTAAGGTTTGTCACCCGTTTGGCCGCACTTGTGTGTCTTTAAGTCAGAGAAAGAAGGGAAACCTTTGCCGCAGTGGCTGCAGAGGTGGAGCCCTTGCCCCGAGTGAATCCTCTGATGGACTTTGAGGTTACAGGCTTGAGTGAAGGTCTTTCCACACTGGTTGCAGGAGTATGGTGGCACCTGTCCGGTGCCTTTGTGCGTCTGCTTATGGGCCTTTAATGAGGCCGAGTCTGGAAAGGACATGGAGCACTGGTTGCAGGTTTGTCTCCTCCCTCCTCGCCCTCCTACCTGATGTTGCAACCTCTCACCCAGGTTTAAGGTGTCACTGTATGCATCTGATGGCCCATACATGTTTGCTGTGCCATCTGAAGTTGCGTCAATGCGAACGCCCTGGCTCCGGAGGCTTAACCTGCTACCTGATTCACCAGACACATGTTCAGGGTACAAGATACTCGGGTCCTGCAGGTACCCTTCTTCATTGATTAGTAAACAGCTGAACTCTCCACTTACATCAATGTTAGTCCTTGAGGGTGAGCCTGCAGGTGAACCAACTGTGCCTCTTCTATTCCGTGGAGGGCCTGCTTGGTAAGCTTGATGTTCAGCTCCTTCTGGTGCTTCCACATCCCCCTCATAGTGTCCCATGTAACTCAAATCATCACCCAAGTGGGATGGTGATCCTTGTAACCCATCCAAGTTAGCCATGTCTATCATACTGCCGTCTCCATAGCCGGGTTTGTCAAAGCCACCCAACTCTTCCATACCATACCTGCTCTGGAAAAGCTGTTCAGACGGGTCACCTGAATGTCCATCTTGGGCTGATTCTGGCCTCTGGTCAAAGCCAACATCCCAGTTCATGTTGCACTTTGGGATCTTCTGGTCACTGTAACGTTTACTGGGCCCCGGCAGACCTGATGCCTCCGTTTCTGACCAATGAGAGGAGAAAAAGATTTTCAAAGTCATGAATATATGATTGAAGGGAGTAAAATGACACAATCAGCATATAAACACTGAAATGGTTATTTGGTTGATAGTGTTTACTATCTGGTTTATAATTTCCCAATAATCCAAAACTGTAGAAATTACTGTATACTTACGTGTGTCTAAAAATTAACAAGATATTTATCTGTTAAAGGGTCCTTTCAAAAAAAAAAATGTTTCTAATGAATCTGTAGTGGAGAGACTGACCTTCCAAACTGACTCCCCATCTCTCTTGGGACTCATTAGTTTCTGGCGTGATCCGAAGACCTTCCTCCTTGAGCAGTCTGTCCAGCTTTTCACACTGTACACCTGGAGACTGGCAAGCAAGCAGAAAGACACCATTAAAAAACCATTTGGTTGACATTATACTACCAGGAAGGTCTGATTTGATGTTAAAGAATATAAAACGTACATATAATACTGTAAAATATTAGAGACTACTTTACTCCATTGTCATTGACATTGTCAAAAGCAGCATTTCCATTAACGTGTTTTCATGCAGATTTTTTAGTATCACATTGTAAAAGTATAAAAGTTAAAAAAAAAAAAAAAGTGTTTGTTAAGTTGGAAACACTTTCTCTGAATACGTGCTGACATAGCAAATATTTAACCACATGACTAATCAGCTGACCAACTCCTAATATTGCCATAACAGCAGTGGACAAACACATTTTGAAGACAGATTTCAAACCTAAATAGTTGAAGCTCCAATATAGTGTAATGAACTGTCCTCTACCTGTGGTGCATTCATGGTACTGTGGCCCTCTGCCTCTTCATGAGTAGGTGTCTCTCCATCAGTGCACTGGGAGCTATTTCTCTCTTCTTGCAGCACACCTTCCTGTTTAAGATTTTTCTCTGTAGCAAAAGATAATGACATGTTTGTGATCGCCCTTATTTCTTGCCATTTCTATTTCTATTTGAATAATTTAGAAATGTTGAGATGTGTTGTACTCAACCCCCACCTGCTGCTGAGAACAGGGAAGGTGAACAGATGTAAAATGCTCTGTAGGGCACAGGTAGCAGAGGTAATCCTCTGTGTGTTTGTCACTTGCACCCCCTGTTCACATTATACAGTATATCAAATATATATATCAATATGAAATTAGATCAAAATTTGTTTCATAATTGGAGCAGCTTCAAAGCTGCTGCAGAGCCATTTCTTTTATCATGTGTGATTTCTGCCTGTAACTCAAAAAGAGCTCATCCAGCTTACATAGCTGAGTTTGTGATGTAACGAAGCATTTAGTCACCCATGTAAGTTAATACGGGAACGAATAGCGGCTGAACATAGATGTCATACATTAGACAGACTGACCTGTCGCTCTGGGATCCTCCGCACTGGACACCCCGGCTTTTCCACACTCGACACATCTCTCTCTCCGGTCTCCCTCTCTGTCTTTACGCCGGCTCTCCGACCACTTCAGCCGCCTCTTCAGGGACTCGACCTGCTCCCTGCATCGCGTCACCTCTTCCAGAAAACTGTCCTCCACCAGCCTGGTGATCTCGTACATGGCAGCTTTGAAAACCGTTTCCATGACGCCGGACAGTTGGGACTGAAAAGTTACTATAGTCTCTGCCATTGTGCCAAAAAATGTGCGACAACAGTCAGTAAAGTGAAGAGAAGGCAGCTTTGACTTGACACGACTTGTGGAGTGTCATCAGTCGGGCACAGCTCACGTCGCTCTCTTTAAACTCGATGTGCCAGTTTGTTAGACTCGGTGTAGGCAGCGTTAAACAGGTCGTACACGTATATGAGCTGGTCTACCGTTCACTGACTTCCATCACACCGAACCTGATGCTAAACCAACAATACTGTAGGTCGCTTGTACTGTCAACGTCAGCTAACTAGCTACCATCGCTGGTTGTGATTCAGAGTTAACGTCACACACTCCGACCACGCCACAAGCTCTTAACGGAAACATAAATGTGCAAAACATATTTTAAGTGCATATAGTTTCTATTTGGCGCAGCATTGTTTTGGTAGCGAGAGTAAAATAATTGCTTAGCTCCGTTGAGCTATCATCACTTCCTCCTGATTCCGTAAACAACGGCACTTCCGTGCTTTAAAGTACGGGTAGCGAGTTGGGACAATCTTAATCGTTTGAGCCGGATGAATGTCTGTGGAAAACAATATTTTGCAAAGACGTACTAGAGAGAGGTGTCATTTTCTTTTATTTATTATTAGAATTTATGAATGTATAGTGAAATTCCTAGTACACAGTCTATGACAGTTTGTGGCGGTAACATATACATTTTCATACATTTTGCCAACCACCATAAAACATCAATAAAAAGTAGATATGAAGTGCTCATAAAATACATCAAGCTATAGAGCCCCACCACTGTTATTCAAGTTAATGGCACTTTTGAACAGGACATTAACTTTACACAGGTGATGGGATGCACTGGATCAGGGATCAAAATATATTATTTAAGTATTTAAAAATAAAATGCAAGCTGAAATAGTCAAGATGAAAGATTGGACAAACAAATGTGAAAAATCAAAAAGTGTTTTATTTCTTGCTTGATGAAAAGCTTAGGTGGTATCGACATATTGATGAAGTGAAAAACTCAAAGATCAACAAGATACTACAATGTCTGTCAGAGTAAGACTGAGGAGAAAACAGGACTTAGAGATGACATAAGAACAATCCAAGATTACGGATGTATAGGTTATATGTTCTGCTGCAGAGAAACCAAGCTTAAAAAACTTGACATCAAACGTGGCTCAGGCTCTCAGAATTGTGGAGCATTTAAAACATCACCAGTTAAGCTTATGTTGCCGTATTGGGAACATGATTTATTCCTCATTTTAAGGTAGCAGCGAAAATAGAGAGTATCAGATCATTTTACAGTACACAGCTAAATTACTCAGAGTAATTGGCATCACAATGGATGGAAGCCACAGTCATTAAAACAAGTTTTATTTTTTTCAATCGATATACAAGTAGTATATTAATAGTAAGAAAAACAAAGTACTCAAATCTTCAAGTTAATTACTTCAGAGTATAATAGAGAGAATATAATCGTCACACTCCGGTCCAGCAGGCGGCGGTAGTGCAACTATAAGCTGGTTTGCCAACCGCCATTAAAACTCAACGAAGAAACTGAAGACGACGAAGAAGACGTGCGTCACACAAAGCAGTGTCAATGGGAAGAAGCCATGTTGAGCCATCTCTCAATACCATTTATTTATTAACGCTACAGTAAATGTAGTGTCAAAAGTGCATTCATACGGAAACCAGGACGAACGGTAAACCCGTATCAAAATGTCAGCGGACGATTTTCAGACTAAGTACGCCTCCGTCATGGAGAGCATGCTCAAGAGTGCTGTCGCAGAGACGACTAAACTTTTCGAAACTATGGTCGACGAGCTGAAGGCAGAAATATCCCGAATCAAGAAGGAGAACGAGGACCTGAAATCAAGGTGCAGCCGGGTAGAGAGTGCGAGGAGCCGACCGACTGACAGTGCAGGAAGTGAGCCTCCTCCAGGGCCAAACGACGGCTCTGAGAAACGTGACACCGCGACTCAGTGTGGTGAGGAGTGATGCCTAGTTATCTACCATAACCTAATTGACGTTTATATTTACTAATATAACTGTCTGATAATGCTATGTGACGTTTTACCCATACATTACCAGTGTTGTCTTGTTATGTGCGACACACAACGTTAGCTTAACCTAACTCAGTCTATACTAAAGCATGGGATCCAAAACAGGAGGGAAACCATACCGTGCTATCCTGGCCAACAGTAGAGGTCAGTAACATACTGTACTAAACTTCTGATAATTTTTATTTGCAAACAATAACAAGAAGATAATACATCACAATTTTGACTAATTGATTTAATCGTATGCCTCATTCAACTGTAATTTATGAGTCATCAAGCTAAAAGTTTGGGCACCTGCCAGTGTTTTGTCTTCATCTAAACTGATCTCAAATTTAAACATATTTTTCTTTGTTTACACTTTTTGTTCACCATATAATTCCATCTTAATCTAATACACACATATATAAATTAAAAATAAAGAAAAATCTTAAATCTCCAAACTTTTGACTGGTGCCAAAAAAAAAAATTAATTGGGCTGGGTATGTTTGGGACTCAGCCCTGCCAAATAGTCCAATAACAATAAGTACACTCATCAGTGATGGAAAAGGAAGCGCAATGACAAATAAATATCAGCAAAGACGTGCATCACCAGCAGACCTGCCGGTGTGTTCTAATAAGCCATCTGTAACAGCGCGTACCTGTCAATCAAGCATTCACACTGTTAATTAGGCGCAACTTTGAGCCTTAATATCATCTTTAAAAAAAAATTCACCCCCCTCACAGTTGTCATGGACGGGGAAATTAGCTATAGAGACCAAAGCTGTTGTCTAACCTGGCTAACATGTTTATTTCTGCTGTGAAATTGAGCATTTTAATACGGCATCTTATGGAGACTGAAAAAACCTAAAGTGGCTGCTCGAGGAATTACAGTTTATATTGCGTCCCCCGAGAAACACCAGCCAACAAAGCAGCCTGAAAATGGCAAGCCAGCCAATCTACCAGTCTAGCTTAATGAGCTCACATTATCCACTCAAGACCATTTACTACATCAGCTAGTCAGAAATGCATCCATAACTAACGTTAGCTAACATTACCCCACAAAAAAATCACAACATATTTCACACTTTGCAAGTAAAGCTAGCTTTGACTTTGGACTTTGCGTACAACTCACCATTTTTAAGCAGGCATTAGCTAGTGGTGCACACTGTTCACGCTGTACCTGGGAGCGCACACATCACATCATTCCCGTTTACATAAAAATCAGTCCACAGGCTGTCAAATAAGCACAGTTAAATATTGTACAAATTATTTACTCTTTGTTAGTACTTTATAAATGCAAGATTTGCAATCAGCGCTGCATTACTGACCTGATTAGAGGCTGCTGCTGTTGTTATCATCAATGGTTGGGATCAATAATTGTTTTCCCATCGCCAAGGCCAGGGGCACCCGCACTGCTGGATGACGTGCTTGGCATGGGATCACACAAGCAGTTGAACACAGCACATCCGTCTGCTATCAAGTGTGTGCTATGCGTTACCAGATGCTTTATTACATCTGATGTGTCCCCCTCCTTTATATGCAATGGCTGAACATATTTCAGCTGCTGCGTTTTGATAAGCTCCAGTCTAGAGGAGATTCTCTCTGCGGGGCTGTGTGACATAAAGTAATGAAGCACATTGAGTACCGGATGACATGTATAGCAAATTCAAAACATTTTTACAAACTTGACCACAGAAATCAGTCATAGTGGTTTCTTCAATAAATCTAAAAACAGTCTTGTAGGCATGAGTACTTGATTTGGACCTCAGTATTCATTCAATGTAAAGTCTACAAATTTCTGTTTCTATATAGAAAAAATGATCGATCAGTCACACATCACCTGATCTTTGCACTCAGATTGGACTTGACTGACCAGTTCTCCTGTTTTGTGTGTCTTTACGTTTACAGATCTTGTTCCTTTCCACATGATGCTGGTAGAACAATGTCAACCATTGAGACACCCATCATTGCACAACCACAAGCAACTATCCGATTATGAGGGGATGGAGTACATTTTGCAGGACCACAATTATGACACCCATGGAGAGGGAGATTCTCAAATGGGACTTCTACTTGTCAAACAAGAGGTGTGTATCGTGGCAGCGAATCATTTTATTTTTCCATTTATGTCTTGAAATTAATTACTGTCATGGTGATTTTTCTCCACAGTCTGTCTTAAAGGAAGAGAAAATTGAGTCTACTGTGGTCTCTGGGCAAGTCTTGAGTGATAAAGCAGGTGAGAAAGCGATTTTAATTTGTCAACTACGTTTTGATAGTTCATAAGATTTAATCAAGTCTACACAATTTGGCAAGGTTTACTCATCGTCATTCTTACCTTTTTATGCTGTCTCTATCCCTGCTGTGCCTAGATTCACTATGGGCTTCTGGAACTGACAATGAAGGGCCTTTAATTAACAAGGTATGTTCAACTAGAGAAATACCTTTGCCTCAAAGACACGGAGACACCCAACTGGCCCTGGAACCACGCCTTTTGGGAACATATAGTAGTTTACAAGGAGGCCAGAACCAGTCATCTGAACCAGAGCAATCGTTTGTCATCTCACTTGCTGCAATAAAAGATGACCTAGAAGAAGAGTCTGATGTCAGTCAGAAGACGTCAGAAGTTGGTTCACAGGTAGAATCTGAAAAACACCAGATGGTCTTTGCTCAGCATCAATCAGAGGCTGGATCTCTTGAAAAAGAGAAACCATCAGTGGTCCCCCAACAATGTCGAAGAGAGGGCAAAACATCAGAGAATGAACAAACTGATGGTCTGCAGTCTGCAGAAAAACTGTTGGCACAACCTGTACCACTCAACAAAGGAGAAGCATGTGATGAATTAAAAAATGGTGTTGCCGAAATTGATTCTAGTTCCCAGTCAGACATGCCAGTACGACGCAAAAGAGGACGGCCACCGAAAAAAGCAAAACGTTTGCAACAAAAAGAAATACTTAAATCACCATCTTCTGATGTTCCAACAGTGCAAGAAGTGCAGAAATCCTCTATGATAAGAGTGGAAGAGGTTGAGGTCTCATCTGCAAATGATACAGCTAAAATCACTTCACAAACATCCAGTCCAGTTCAGTCTAAGGAGTCTTCATCCATGATCACTCTCTCAGTCCAGGAGAGTAGAAGATGCTCCTTTAAGAAGGCAAAGCTATCTGAATCTCAACAACCTTCCCTGGATATCAAAGAAGGGGTAATTCGGGCTCCATCCACCGAAGTTTCCTCTGTAATTGAAACACAATACACTGCACCAGCTGAGTCACCACAAGCACCATCAGTTCAACCCAGAGAACGCTGCACCTCTGTAACTCTTCAGGATGCAATGCTTTTAGTTGAAGCCATGAATCAGTCAATGGAAGAAAATACCCATGAAGCTGCAGGGAATCTACCCATACCCACCCCAACCAATGAAGCTCAGCCACACATTAAGGTGGTCAAACCAAAACAACAGCATGCGGTCTCTCTGTCCAATATTACGACATCTTTCATTCCCCCATCAACTGCTCCAACTCAGACAAGTGTGCAGTCACTTCAGCAGCACCGTCCCCATTGTCTGATAACACCAGTAGCATCCAGTAGACAAAGTAACACAGTACCTCATAGAATAATTTTGGTTCAAAGATCCTTATTAATGCCTCATAACACTGCATCACAGACTTCAGCCCAGCTTCCTACTGTTATGGCAACAGTTTCTGTAGAAAATAATAGTACACTTTCAGGCTCTACAGTTGCAGACTTACCTCTTAAAACACCTTCCTCTGTACCACAGAAAACAGCAGGCCTTACACTGGCCTCTAAAGACCCGCAGTCATTGTCTCTACTATACCCAAAAGTAAAAATTATAATTCCAAGACACAAGTCACCTGTAACGGCAAAGAAAAATCAGTCACAGAACATTCATGTGAGAGCCCAAAAGAGTGATAATACACCTGACTACAAGAAATCTCCCGAACAAACTGCCTCTGTATCTGAAACATTAAATGCACACACAGAAACCTGTCCCAGTTTAAGTATACCAGCTGGACTAGTGCCAGCCTCAGTGTCTTCACAGACCTTTGAACAAAAACGTGCTGTTGTGGTTAGATTAAACAAGCTCCGATTTCCAATATCAACTAAAGAATCAGTCTTGGTCTCAGAGTGGCCTACAAATAGATCTTCTGACTGTCTGTCCATTTTGAAAGAAGGTAGCACACACGAGAAATCATCAGCTGTAGTCATATCAAAACAGCCATCCAAGATGCTTGTGTTATCCAGTGACATTTGTCCCGATTTCAAAGAAACTTCTCTCTCTGTGTCTGTAAATACCTCTCAGATATCAGAAGAACCAAATGATATTCAAAAGAAGACATCATTATCCTTGGAAAACTGTACCACTTTGAGAGAGTCACCTAACAATGGGCATGTGCCGACAACTGCACCATCCAAGGAGTTGGAACCAGTCTTTGAGAAATCAACAGTAGCCATCCACACGACTGAGCCTTCAGCTGTATCTGGTATAGCTGGTGAGTGTACTTCAGATTTGGACAAAGAAATCAGGATTACAGTGCAAGATTGTGCATTACCTAATGAAGGACCTATAGAAGAGAAACTGTCAGATGCCCTCATACATCTAACCTCCATCACATCCAAGGACACATCTGACCCTCATTTCCAGATGACTAAAACCCAGTTCCTGGCACAGCTCGCAGTGGCCCCTGTTACACAAGACCAAAGACAGGTAATGCAGTAGTAAACGCTCATTTCATTCATATAAAACAATAATGTAAAATAACATTTGCACTGGTGACAGACGTCGTCTGTACCCCAGTAGCAAGGTGGTTATGTGTTATATAAAGTTGTCATGGTAACTGCAATGTAAATAGAGCACTATTGACAAGCCAACTGCAGGTGGCGGCGAGCAACAACACATGATGTGAGATCACAGCGCCATCTAAAACACAGAAGGTTTCTCTGTCTGGTACTACAGGCAAAGTTCATGTAGTCTCTGTCTCACCTGTTTTGGAAACATGGATTCAAGTTCTCCTTTGTTACAACAGATTCCCATCATTTAGAGCGTACAGAGGCCATTTATGAGATCCGTGTAGATCAATGTAGATAGCTGACTGACTCAGCGGCTGCCAACTCTCAGGCAAAGACTGAGACTCACACAATTAGCCATTTTCACATGCTCTGGCTTCATTCAGCATTTCTCCCTCCCTTCTGACACAGTGAGTCATTGGGTGTTAACAGTGAGTTACTATGATTACGGGATGCTCTGAAACTTTGTAACGATTCTCAGTAAGAAGTTTTTGGTTTGTATGAAGGAACAAAATAATGAATGTAGCCTGATTGTACCTCAATGCTGAAATCTTGTATTATAACATATAGAACAAATGTCAAACCTCAGAGCTTCACTTTGATTATTAACAGTATGGTAGTGATGACAGAAAGGTGCAAACTCACCATCAGGCTGAAACTTGTCACAAGGCGACAAAGGTTGCACTTATTGTTATTTATCCTGCTGTCGTTTAATGCATTTTTCTGTTAAATGATAAGAAGCTCACTGGAAACAATAAGAACAACAACAATAAAACATGTACTGAAAAGTTATGTAGATGGTTGATTAGCTTTGCGCCCCATTTTGCAAAAAGAAAAACATTTTTTATATAGATTCATGCATTGAAGACAAAAAAGAAAAGAGTAGAACAGCTGTTTAAAATCCTCTTGGTCAAGTATTTAAACGTGATGGCTGCATTAGAGAACATGGTGTGGAGTGCTGCTGAAATCTTATTCATTGTGTTATTTCTTGAGCAGGTGTCAAGTAACGTAACCTGTAACGTGTTTCACTAATTGCAAACAGAAATATGACTTGACTGCAGCTTTTTTTTTTTTTTGCTTTAATCCATGGAAACACCAACAGTATTTTAGTTGAAAACACTGACTGATCTGCTAATAGATTATCCCAATTTGCTACAGCTGCAGTATTTTTGAACCACTGCTCACCATTGTTTTGGTTTAGCGAGTGACCCTATTAAATGACAACTTTCAGCTGAACCACAATGAGGTGATTACAATGGTACACAATTTGTAAAAGAAACACTGCCTAACACACTGTTAGGTAAATAGATGCATGCTAAATTTATTTTTCTTCTTTCCCTTTTTGTTATAGGTCTCCTCCAATGACTCTGTAGATACCAGAGCTTCTTGTGCAGAGACCAACATCAGTGACAAGAAAAGGTTACAGAAAACTTCCCTTCTGGCCCAGCTCCGAAGTCATGTCCAAACCCACTTACAAGCTAAAAGAACCGAAACAAACCCAGAACCTTGCACAGAAACGGAGACACAAACGGAAACGTGGACTTTAAGCTCTAAGAAACCTAGATTAGAGGATGACCATCCGTATAGTAAAAACGCAACTTGTGACGCTATGTTCCTCTGCCCAAACAACCCAGGAGCAGCTGAAGATGTTATATTTCTAAAAGAGACAACTATTGACCTTACTCCCATTAGTTCTAGGGGTTCCGAGCTATATGAAGATGATGTTAATCCCAGTAGGACTGTAAGTGAATCATCTGTCACTTCAAGTATGTCTAAAGCTACTAGTGAATCCACTCCTGTGAGTCCTAGGAGGTCTAACAGAGATGCTGCTACCCCTAAAGTCAACACAAACTACTCTGTGCGTCCAAGGAGGACTAGTTCAACTAGAGATATTGCCAACTCAAAAATGACAAAAGCTGGTGGCAGACCCAGCAATACTAAAACCACCCCTTTGCGACCTAATAGGACTAGTCTGAGAAGAGATAGTGCTAGTCCTAAAAAGACAAAATCTACTTCTGTTAGTCCTAGGACATCTAGTTTAAGTAAAAATGGCACTAGCCCGAATGGTGTCAGTTCTAGAAAGACTAGGGAAACGACTTCTGTTAAGAAACACAGATTAAGTCAAGATGGTACCAGTCCTAAATTAAGAGTTGTAATTGCTAAGTTAGGTAAAACAGGGGCAGCCAAAACAGTAGCAAAAAATAAAAATTCTAACCAATCAAAATTGCAGAATGGAGCTAAAACAAGCCAGTTAGCAGAGAACCCTGCTAGTTGTGAGGCACTAAAAAAATGTACAGCTAAAGCTGTGTGGACTCCTCCCAAAACACCAACCAGTAAAACACCTCCAGCAGGGGGAAAGAGGTCAGGGCACTCACCGGTGAAGACCGAGACAGTATCCCCAAAATCCCCGGATGATACACTAGTTTACCCCCACAGTGTTTCTCTCCACCCCATACCTGTCAAAGCACCACCTGTTGTATCACCATTACAGCCTTTATCAGTCATTGGCAGGCGTCTACTGAAGAATCAGTGCGGGGAGTGCGGTCGTGTCCTCAGCAGCAGTGCTGCCCTGGAGAGCCATGTTAGGCTCCACGCAGGTTGGCGACCTTTCTCGTGCAAACTTTGCGGGAAGGGCTTCACAGACTCCAAGGGTCTTAAACGGCATGGCCGTGTGCACCGCAATGGTAGGATCCATATCTGCCAGCAATGCGGGAAAGGCTTTGTCTACCGATTTAGCCTCACCAAACACCTCCAGTCCGTGCACCGCAGGATTAAACCTTACGTCTGTCAGATCTGCAACAAAGGATTCTTCACAAAAATAGACGTGGAAGCCCACATACGAATGCACACCGGAGAGAAACCATTCCATTGCAACCTCTGTGACAAGAAATTCACAAGGAGGGTGGAACTAAATGTGCATTTAAGGTGGCACAATGGAGAGAAGAGACACTGGTGTCCATACTGTGGGAAAGGATTTTTAGACTTCAATAACATGAAAAGGCACAAGTACATCCACACAGGGGAGAAACCACATTCTTGCCCACACTGCCCAAAGCACTTTACACAGTCAGGCCACCTGAAAAAGCATGTTAAAAATGTACATAAAATTCTCTAAGTGACTGGCATCCAAGATGTGACCATGTTCTACTAAGAACAATAATGTTTTCTATAATGGCTTACAAAGTATTGTAATGTGAGAATATTTGCTGCAGATGGAATCAGTTTGAAAGTTTTATGTTGTGTTCACCACAGGATCATTTCTTTTGATTGTATTTTTATGAACGCTTAAAGGAATAGTTTAATATTTAAGATAATATGCTTTTTTTTTGCTGAGACATATGAGAGGATCAAGCTTAATGTTAATGCTGTGTGCTAAGTAGGTGTACAGATTAAACAAATTCGCTACAGTGTAGCTTTCGAGGTGCATTTTTGAGCGTTGAACTGAGCCAGGCTTGCTGATTTCCCCACTCCCTGCCTTTATGGTACAAAATAACCGTCTCTGGGTTTCAGCTCCATATTAAATGCACAGCTATGAGAGTGAAACCATGGCAAGTAAACAGATAAGCATAAGTACCAAAAGGTCAAATTAATCTTGTAAAGCAATTTTCTTTAGGGCACTGTGTGCGCTTCACATGGTAGAGAAAAGTTGACAGATAAATTATGATGACAAACATGGCATTTTTCTTTATGTGCTGAATCAGAGAATGAAAACAGTGTTTGTTTATAACTTATGTGTACTATATGTTTATAAGTTCTATGTACACAGTTTCAAGATGTTGTAGATTTTGTAATGGTATTGAAAAATACTAAGGTTAAAGATCCATTAGAATATTTTTCATGCTGTGTTCACAGATTTGAGGAACAGGGGCACAAAAAAATCACTCGCATTCAAAAATCTCAGTCTTGAAACAGTCATTTAGTTGAATTGGGTTTGCTCTGGTTGATTTGAACAAAAGCCTGCAGAATAGTTTGGACTTACCTGGTTTATATAATTAATTATATTGCTGTCACTTTTATGACATTGCTTTTCACTGCCGCTGCAAAATGGTTAATGGTTAATAGTACTGCTTGTGAAATTATTTACCTCCTTAGAAAAAAGGTGCGTTCACACTGGACATGAAAGGAATTTGAAAGCAACTTTCAAGGTTTTGACCATTGGAATGTCTTTGCGGTCTGTGTTTAATCCCAGAAAAGCCAATGAATGTAGCCTTCCAGTTGTCATAATTTATTATATGCACAAATGTTTCACTTAAGTTAATCTGTTGTTATTTTGAGCAGACTCACCTTGGCTTCAGTTGAAGTCACCTTGAACAAATCTACATCTATTCACCTTTTTTTATGACTTTACATTTGTGTTGCATTAGTAAGTACTGGGGCGTAACTTTAGTCGTCATCTGCGTTGATGAAGAGCTGATCAGATTAGATTATGACTCAAACTGATATTCAGCCTTTTCTTATTTTGTCATTGTGTCTCACATTGTGCGGTATTGCAAAAGATTTAATTTAAAGCATGTCTTCCATATTCTCTGTTCTAATTACATTTTAGTAACTGATGACATTGATTCTTCTTTCCAAATCTTCAATTCTGAACCTCACTTAAGAAATTGTACATATTATTTACATAAGAGGTATATTTTCTTGGTCCTGTCATTTGAGAAAGCAGGTAATAAATGTAAAGTTGTCAATGAAACCCCTTCTTTGCACTTTTTTTTTTTTCTGAAAACATGGAATGTAGAAATAGTTTTAATATTAGTTATTTTTAGTTTTAACTCAGGGTCCCGCACTGACATTAAGCTTGCAAAGTCATTGATACTCTGCATCCACTGGAGTAAAAATGGAGGCTCTGCCTTTTATTTATTTGTTGCCATGGTGAATTGTAGTCTCAGAGTGAACATATCCAGAGTTGAGTGAATTAACCCTCGTAATGTCCTCACAATTTGTCCTCTTGGGTCAAAAATGACCCCGTCTGGTTTGACTGTTATTTAAAGCATTATAGTATGAATTGTCAATCAATTCTATGTTGCACCTTTATTCTTACTTCAGTCCAAACTATTACCACAAATTCTTCTCTTTTGTTTTGGAATTTAGGGCTAATAGACCTTGTTTATATGAAAGTACAGTATACCCTGTTTTTGAGTTAACTCTCATGTTGTCCTGGGGTCAGAATGACAGTTAAGTCTGATTATCTGTTAGGATAATTTCCCATCTCAGTTCAGGTGAAGCCTTGGAGTTTGTTTAGGCTGCCATCTGAATCAGGGCCCAGGCGTGCAGGCAACCAGAGTTTTATTCCAAACAAGATTTTTGCAAGCAAAAGTGAAACAAAACACAATACAAAAGCTAGAAAGTGTACATAACACATGTTTTTTCAGATCATAAACATTTAATTAAACATTCGCCCATTGTTTAATTAGTACTTACATTTTATTTAAGTGTGATACAATGAACAACTTTAGCCCTTTAAAACCTTGCCACAAAGGCAGATAACAGCAGGCACAACCACAGTGGCAGCGACAGGGTCAAAGCAGGGCCAGCAGAACGTACAATGGAATGATAACACTTGCCCACATTCCCAACTTTATCTACAGCTATCAGCTCAACAATCTGTGAGCAGCAGGAGGCTGTGTAGTTTGCCCAAATGACTGGGTTATTCAAGGGGGTGTGTGTTAAGTTTCCATTGCCCTGATTCAGGGAAATTCTGTTTATCCCGGTGCCATTTCCATCAGTAAGGTTGGCTGAGAGCTCCCACCTGAAAGGCCCACACTGAGACACGTCTTGAGGGCAATCATCAGCCAGCACACCAACCACTTCACATGTAGGCGGAACAAAATCTGTAATCTGCACAGAGCAGGAATAGAAGAATGGGAAATGTATGCATGAATCACAGCGAAGGACAGTTTACGTCTGTAGGATACTTGAATAACATTTGAAGAAGTTCATCTGTAATAGCTGTGTTTGTGGCTATGTTCAAAAGCTTTTTGATGTATTTCTTTATTTCACTCATTTCAACTCTATAATCCAGGATGTGTTTGGTTACCTTGGTAACAACAGAGAATCTCAAAACAACGTAATTGGAGTCAGCACCGCTGGATGACTTGGCTTCCATAGTCAGAGTGACATCAGTGCCTGATGGTGTGTTGACAGGTGGTTTAATGGTCAAAGTAGCATTAGTATATTGTCCAGTTGTCAAGGTGATGCTGTCAAAACAAGAGACATAGATACACTTTATGAATATCAGAACTATTGCTGTGAATAATCAATGCATTGTTTTTATTTTTAATATTGTCATTAAACACAAAGTAGAACCAATGTCATAAACTAACTGATTGGAGAAACTGAAATTTTGACGCAATGATTGTGCTAGATAAAAACTTAAGGGATAAATGACACAATACAATACAGTTTATTCTGTAGGGGACAGGAATGTGTGTACCAGATTTCATGGAAATCCATGTAATGTAACTTGGCCCTAGGCAACAGGAATGGGGGTACACAAAGACCGTGTAAAGTCAGAATAAATGTGAATAGAAAAATAATATGTGTTCTGAGTTAGTCAGTCTAAAGAGAAAGTGTTATTCAGGACCCAGCCAAGTTTATGAAATTAGGCGTCAAGATTGTGTAAAAATGAGCACCAGGACTTTGAGGGCATGTCCACTGAAGGCGCTGAAGCCACGCCCACCCATGGGAGCAGTCAAGCAGCAATTTGTTTTCAATGTATTTTGATATAAATCTTGGAATTGCTATTTCACAGACGTGTCAATATGGATTAGGATATTTAACAAAGGAATTGTTTTTAGTTGCTTCTCCTCACCTGTTTGGGAAGGTCATCTCGAAATTTCTGTCATTTTTGGCGCTAATTGTGTATTTACCACCAGAACCCTGGGTCATGACACTGAAGGGAAGCGTGAAGGCTTTTCCTGGCTCCACACTGCTATCTACCACAGCCTAAAGAAAAATGGAAGAGAAGAAAAGTGAAAAAGAGTGAAATTGTTGTTATATCCCTTGAAGTTTCAAAGAACTCTGCAAAAGTGTATTATTTCATTTTACTTCAAATCAAACAAAATCTGAATGGGTACACAGGATGTGACGAGAAAGTTAAAAGACCGACCTGGATATTCACTTTGGAGACAGACATCTGGGTGGTAGACTGCCTCTGAAATTGACTGTTTGACAGTTTGTCGGTTCCTTTTAGGAGGACCACAAACTCTCCACTAGGGACGGCATCAACAGCCACTAAGATCTCTCCATTTCCCATGTCAGTTGTTTTGCCATTGCTAACACTCTCAGACCCAGATACAGTTACCAGGCCAATTTCTCCAATAGCCATCGATGATGGACCTTTCTGACCCATTACTGAGATCATCAGGTTGGCCGGCTGGCCTGGGTTTCCAGAAGAAAGGAGGAAAGTCAAAGCATATTATTTAAGTTTATATGTTAGTATAATTACCTAATTGCCTTATCAGTAAAGTTAAACCTGTATTAACTGATGTTTTTAGCCACATGCTGTGAAAACAAGCTGCAATCACAACATCATTGCATCATAAAAGTGTTATAGCAAACATGTTAGCAAGTAGCTGCTAACATTCGCATTGATTCAGAGTCATATCCCTGGTCACCTGGTAAATGATCACTCTGTCAGAGGAAATATCTGTCTCTTTAGCTGCAAAATATCTGCCGTTTGCTGGTGGGTAATGTACAGTGGGTTTTATTAGAACTTTTTCCTTGAAAGCCTCCAAATTTCTTGTTTTGGCTCTCCCTGATATGACATCAGTAAGAGCCAAAATAAAAGCAAATCCAAAATGAAGCAGCTTTAAATGTACTTCTCTGTATGATGAGCCTGAGCTGGAAGATTACAAAAACAAAAGGACATGTTTATATTACTTATCTAGATTTACTGCTATTTAGTATATACTGTAATTATATTAAAATGATAAACCCTATGAATGATTGTGTATCTATATAATTGCTGTGAAATTGTTTTATTGAATGTTGTTTACCTGCTTGTGGACGCCCACTGACTACTGCATAACCTGGGTGAGGTCCTCCGAAGCTTTCCACAAAGTCATAAATAAAGGTAATCGTACTCTGGCCTGGAAACACAAATACAGACTTACTATATATAGATATACATAAATAGAAGGACTTGATGAACTGCATGATGATGATGAAATATGCTACTGATTAAAAACCATTTAGTATGATAGGTGTCAGTGCGATTACTGGCATAGATTACAGGAAAGGAGTCATTTATTCTGGGAAATACATAAGTGCATCTCCCTAATAGTTAACTTCTCGTTTAATCTAAAGACAGAATGTCAACAATCTCTGACCTGTGACTTTAAGCGTGTATGGTTGGTTGGACATTATGTTTATCTTCCATGTTCCTGTCTGCTTGTCAGCATTGAGACGAATTCTCCACAGGTTGCCCACTGTCTGTATGGTACCCAGTTTACCACTGGCCTCGTTCTGGTTCTGGGCAACACCTGGAATTTGGAAGTAGGCGTTATAGATATGTATCACAATGACACTCTCAGCGTCAAGAAAAGGTGACACTTAATAACAAGTCTCAAACCTTTTTTTATATCCTTAAAACAATGCATTAGGAATCGCGTATTACCTGCAGGGTTGGTCAGTGTGAAAGTAATGGATGTTCCTGTGATGTAGATGGTGCTATTTTTCAGAGATTCGTCCAATACGAAGGGAAAGATCTCCTGTGCCCGACCATTCCTTGCTCGCTGAAGAACTGTCACCTGATGGCGAGGAGAGTAATAGGAGCAAAATGAATGATTTAGGTCTCTATGTCTCAAACTAGACCAAACATGATTATTACTTATATTTATGAACACTATAATCATTATTAGAACTATCGGAACTGCACAGTCTTACCAGAGCAGAAGTAGATGTGTCAAGGATGACATCTGTGGCCTGAGGCAACTGACTCTTAGACACCTGGATAGCCTGTCCTCCAGAGGCCAAAGCCAGGTCCTTGTAGTCTTGGAAGCTAGCTCTGAGGGAACGACGTTTCCTTCCTCTGGTCCCAGTCATGAAGAATGACACCTGTGGGGATCATTTAACGCGGAGATAAATACTCCCATCTTTTCAAGATAAATGTACTTAAATAGTGAACAGGACATCATCAGTGTTTATCACTATTTACCGTTGATCTGGTGCTCCTGATGAGGGCAATAATAGTGTCCTTGAGGTAGATGTCTTTGGCTATATCATCAGTGAAAACATAGATGTGGGAGGAGGCAGGGGCACCGGTGAGAGCCAACTGGAGGAATAAAATAATGAACCTGGTCAGTTCCCTCTGGATCACCACAGATCTTATGAATATAAAATATAAATATCTGGAAATGTTTTCCTCAATCAATAACCATACTTGTTTTAGTCTGACAATATTGTATAGTTTTAGTACCTGAAGTCCTGACAGGCACATTTCAGGGTTATCACCACCACCATTTGCTGTGAGCTTAGAGATTTCTTTTTTCATCTTATCAGGGTCTGTTGTCCGGATCATAGGTCCAAAACCTACAGATAAAGCACAGAAAATATATTGGTTCTCTTTAAATCACAATCCTATCTGAACCACTGTGACTCTTTGCAGATTTACAGTTTGCACAGTTTGCTAAATCCGCTTTACCAGAGGTCAAATTCTTACATTAAACTAGTATTACAATTATACAGCCAAGCATAACATATATAACATTCTATCACACTCTGGTAGTCTAACACCACTAATGGTTTTAGCAAGACGAGAGAGCTCATACTGGGGTCATTGAAGGGCACCAGGATGTACTCGGATGGCTCATCCTGTGTTCCCTTTTTGCTGTCAATGATTTCGTAAACAACAGCCCTGGCTTCTGCGATGTCATCTGCCATACTGCCAGTGGTGTCAATAACAAAGCACACGACAGAGGAGCGGGCGATCCCCAGCATTCTGTGACAAAGAATAAATGAAATGTCAGTTAAATATAATCATCTTACTCAGTCCGGACAGTGAAATGTTTGTTTCAATCGCAAAGTAAAACTTCATGATTCAAGATCAAATTGAGACTGAGATGTTTGCCATTTCTGAACGCCGTACCTCAGAAAGTCATTGTCTCCAGCAGCTAACCGGATATCGTCCAGCAGCTGCAAGCTAGCAGCTGTGGCTGCATTCACGGCAGCATTGTGGAAGGCCACGTTGTCGGATCGACGCTCATCCTTGCTGATGCCTCCGCGAGGAACTGTTGCGCTAGTTAGGTCACCTGCACCGCCATGACTGCATTTACCTGGTGCAGGACAGAAGGGACAGATCGAACTGGGAAATCGAATAGCTATTCATGGTGGACATACCTGGCAGTATTGAATCATGTTTGTATTGTACTCCAGGTAGAATAAACATGTTCTTTGAATAACTGGCATATTAATTATGTTGCATATAGGAAATAGGAAATATAGAATCTCATAAGACAGTTACAGAAGTGATGTAGTTGTTATTGGTGACATATGAGGAAATGACCCTGCTACTTCACTTGATTTATTACCTCAGTAAACAGCTTTTTTATGAGTCTATGATCTCAGTCGCCAGTGTCAAGTATTCATACAGTATGATGTTCATTTTGTAAGTTTTGGTCCCTTTTAGAGTCAGTAAATGAGAAAGCCGGATATGCTTTAGGCACGACGCGATTGTCATTCTCAGCGAGTCCTTCCAGTGTAACACACTGGGCTCACCAAACTTAGATCAAACTGTCAAACTAAGTCAAATATGAATCAAGATTCTGTTACTGCATTGCCAATTTCATGCCTCCAATGTTTTTAGAAAGATATTTAATTACTGTTTAGTATATTTTGTATTATTTGCTTGAGTCAAAACCAACTATTTCCTCTCAGCCAGTTCTACTCCTCAGGAAAAATCCAAAATAGTTGTCCACAAGCCAATGAGTGACAGTGGATTAAAAGAGTAGATTAGATTAGATTAATGATTAAAACACTGTCCATCGGCTCTAGTGTTAACAATTGGCCTCTCAGTCGGTCCAGCTCCTTGTGACTGTGAATAGATACATCTCTATGTATTTAAATATAGTTTGAAAATATGTTTGTCACTGGTGCTAATACCTTTTGGCTTGCTGGTAGAGAAGATTCCCATGTAGCCTGACGTGAGTTTCTTCTCTTTCAGAATGTTGGGGAGGATGGGATTGGGACATGTTCCACTGGCACAGTCACTGCAAGTGGCAGTGTTGACATCTACACAAGTAAAAGACACATGGGACCCACAATGAATAAAGAACACAGTAAATAAGCATCACTTCAGTTCATTTGGTTGACTTCTGTTCTACGTTGTATGTTAGAGCACTGATAGAAGTGTTATGTCAAAGCCTTACAGTCATCTGAAAATAATACACACCCAAAAGCCAATCAGAATATTACAGACAAAAAGACACTCTGCTTTTTGGTTTATAGATATGCTCCCAGACAGGGTTTTTACCCAACCTACAGTTATATGATATATCTAGTTTATGACATTTTACCCAATCCACAATATATGAAATATAGGCGTAGTCCTTGTATGACAACAAACACACACCTGCCAGGTTTTCCAGAGGAAGGTCTGGGCGTAATAGGTTGGTGTATGGCTCTGTGTATCCCAGCTCCACCCAGTTACTGTGGCTGTAGAAGTCCTGGCAGTGCATGGAAGGACACACATTAATACTTTTATACATACATTTTCTCTTTTCAGTAAATTATCTCCTTATCATTCATCATGACCATTCCCTCATTTAATATGTGTTTGTTTGTTACTGCGTGTCCTGCATGTCTCTTTTTTCCCTTTTAAACTCTCTATTTTTCATTCTGACCCCTCACCTGTAGCGTATGAAGAACTCTGCCCAGTGTTTCCCTGGCAGCCTTGAAGTTCTCCTTGCCGATATTAGCCTTAATGGCCACCACACCCTCCGTGATTAGGCCACGTCCATCCAGAAAGGCCTCTGAATTGAAGTGGTGTGGAGCACTGAAGGGATTTTTCACAAGCAATAACTTGATATGTGTAAAAGCAAATCATATTTAAACACAGACAGCTCAATTATTTTATTGCTTTGGTCGTTTTGTTTTACAATCTCTTACCTATTGACAAAGTCACGGTCAACCAGTCCATTCTGGGTGTAGATTTCTTGAAGAGCAGAGTGAAACTTGGCACCAGACACTTCTCCTGTGGCTGTGGGGCCCAGACAGGCCTGGACCAGCTCTTCAGGAGATGGACCCTGTTGTCAGAGGTCAAAGGTTAGAGTTACAGTTCCATTAAAACGCAAATAAAAAAGCCATTGCATGATGAAGTATATTTTTGGGGCAACTTACTTACAAGTAAATTCTTTAGTTTTTATGCATTTGGAATAAAATCTCTCAAACTACTTCTTATTACAAACAATACAACAGCTTGTAGAATGATGGATGGATCATTGCTGTGCAGTTGGTTATGAACCTGTGGTTAGCACACAGCAGTAGGAATAATACACTTACATACTTACATCTACAGCCTGATCTGAGGGAATCTGTACATAATTTTACACATGGGTGGCTCAGCTGCCATGTGAAGTGGAATATTACAGATAATTTACTGCCTCCACTTGCAATAAATATTAGTTGTATTAGCTATTTGCGAGTGAAAGTTTCTTTGTGTGTGTGTTTCTTCGTGTTGTGTGTAATTGTGCTCTCTTGCACATTTTCATCTTCCATCCTACCGTGGGTTTGAACTCATGCCCAGCTGCCTCAGCCACTGCCCGACATGTCTCTGTCACTTTTTGCAATAGGGCCGTTCCTGTGATGCTGATATGAGTGGATGCACCACCCCCGATGGGGACAAAGGCCACAGTGGGCCCTGATAGGGCCAAAGCCAGCAGGGCTATGCCCAGAACTAAAGTCATGATCAGTCTACAAGGAGAGAAAAATGATTAAGCATCAGGTTGGTTAAATGATACTAGACAGAAAAACATTGTTGATTCAGCTAAGATCTATCAGAAAACATGATATGAATCAGAGAATTTAAGTCCTACACCAGCCACATTTGATCATTTTTATAAGCCAAATCCAAATAAAGATAAATGAATAAATAAATAAATATCTTTGGCGTTCATACAAATACCCTTCTCTCACAGAAAATAAGTATTTCTATTAAAAGCCCAGCCAAATATTCAATGCAATAGGCAGAGTGTCGTGAAGAATGTGCTGACAGGCCGCTCCCCGTCAAACATTGCACTTTTTGCCTTTATTTGCCTTTATTGACTCACATTTCTCAGTGATTGTGTAAGTTGTGAAGTGAACTGTGAGCAGAAATTAATCTATTACTACATGTCTTTGGACTGCGAGAGGAAACAGAGAAAACCCACACAGCCACGTGGAGAACATGCAGTCTCTACACAGAAAGGCCTTTGCCGGATGCAAACCAGGAAACAGTGCTAACCACTGCACCACCGAACTGGCCCAAGTGTAAAAAGAAATAAAAATAATTCAGAAATTAATATATAACATATTTACAAAAAAATAAAGCATAAATAGTAGTTTACAACAATGGAGATGACGTACAGGTTGATATATTAAAAAAATAAAGCTTTAACTGAATAAAAAGAAAAACTTAGATTTTTAAAACACTATGAAGAAATACACTATTTTATAATACATAGCTTATTCTACACTTGCAGTTATTGTGTTGTGATCCTCTCGTCCTTATGAAAAGTTTTAATATTGCACTTACATTGTGCAAAAAAACAACTCAAAATGTCTAAAGCAGTGTGGAAAAACTGCCATATCTTGTTGGTAAAATGAACAAAACTAAACTTTGAAATACAATCATACCTCAGTGTTTCTCAGCCGTGATGATGCCAATGAACCTTAAAGAAGTGCAGCCCTATCTGCCCTCTATAACTGAATATATAGAGTACTTAGATGGGTGGAGACTTGAACATATCAATTAGGTGTGTGCCTGTGTTTGAGTGGGTGTTATCTTTGTCATCATGTCATTATCAGTTGACTGACTATGGCTGGTGAAAACTGATGTAAACAGTCAAAAAAGCTTGAACAACTTGAAGAACATACTCACTTTACTGTAATTGAGTACAATGATACATTATTAATACATTTATATTGGATTATCCCCAAAAGGACCACAATGTGTTATTACCACATTTTTACTGCTTGCAAAAGTTCGGCCGGAGCCGTGAGCCACCTTCACCCCCGAGCCTTTCCAAGCCGACCCAGAGCCAGTCGCGGCGCACCGCCGCGGAGGAATTGCGCCCGGCGGAGGCCAGCCAGCGAGCTAGCAAGTCACCCTAAAATTGACTAGAATGCAGGAAATTGCATCTAAGAAATACAAAATTTTACACCATCCCCCCTGGTTTCATTTTACAACACGACTACTGACTATGATGCAAAGTATTATTCATTAATATGTTGAAGCACAACCTGATGCATCTCATCCTCAATTAATCATAAAAATCAACTAATCATATTACTGATTAAGCTCAACAGTTTCCATACTTTATCAGTTACTACAGAGTAATGTTCATTGAAGACACAAATCTTATCATTTGAGAAAGTATGAGTCAAATTTCATTCATCAAATGACTGACTGGTTACTCCATATACGTATAAATGTGTGTTTCTTCTTGGAAATATTGGAAATGCTAAGTATAGAACAGGTGGAGTTCCTTACAACATTCCTGGAAAAAGCCTAGTGCCCTGCCTTAAAAAATAACTTTGACATGTACAGTCAGCAGGCAACCAGCTGAATAACCATCATATCTCCTCACAGAGCTGCAGGTCCAAAGAGCAAAAGGGGTGGAAAGAACAGGCAGGGTGGGAGCTGAGATGGGCTCCCCTACAGTTATCTGACAGCTATATAGGTACTAAACAAATTAAGATAGCACCCAGCAGTATATAATGTGGTTAAAACAGCTCCACCTCCATCAACACATTAGTGCATTATAACAAAGCAGTAATACACTCACAGGACCATCAGTGATTTTATCATATGATTTTATTAAATCCAGTTATTACCTTAAAATGAACTTTTTATATCTAGGAATAGTCCGGCATGGTTCTACAGTACAGGACAGGACAGCCAAACTAAATACTTGCTCCAAAGTCCATTTACATGCCTTTCACAGCCAACTCAGTTTTCCCTACATGCTTGAAAGAGGAGGGTGAGGTGAGCTCGTTGCAATCTGGCATGGCATGAGTAAATCAATAAACCTTTGCACTATCCAATGTGCAATTCCATGAGCTACAATAAGAAATTTGACTCATATCCCGCCATCATAACTGCCACAAAGAAAACCGAAAGATCTTGAAAAACAGATGAATAACCTACAGCTTTTCTAATGATGCAATGAATGAGCAAAGAAATACATCAAATCTAATTAGAGCCATATTTTAATTGTGCGTGTAGCTCTGTCCTGGTGTTTGTGGCTGATTTTGCCCTTGGCCAATATCTTACCCCAAATTTGCCCAATATGTCCATGTATAAATAAATGTTGTATTTCAGATATTGTTGTTGTTTTTGTTGTTTTGCATTTTATCTCTCAACATATTTGATCTCCTCCATGCACAACAATCATATTGTTAAGTTAAAGTTGTTTTGAGTTGATTTCCCCAGCAGATGGTGATGAAGACTTTTGTAACCAAGCAAAAGAGTTTTTTCCTCAAAGTTTGCTCTGATAATTACTGTGAGCTGCCAAATAACGTGTTAATATGGAAACTAGTATAACAACAGCACTGTGAGAAGTGTCAGGGGGGCTAGTTCACACAAGGCCAGACCTGGCATGTAGGACAAACAATGACATATCACACATATCATATGTCAGTATCATATTTGACTTTCCACCTCTCTCCTCACATACCTGTCTGAAATGAAGTTTCAGGCAATGTACATCAATGTTCACACACTGCTCCATTCATTAGAAATCGTAGGTGGAGCAAAGTGAGGTATGTGTTTGTGTGTGGGCGTGTAGCTAACAGGAGAGCTTCAGAAAGTGACAGAACTTGGCCGATGGGTGTCTATGACAGGAAGACAAAGAGGAAGACAGAACAGGAAATTTGAATGATAGATTGTGACTTTCTCCCTCTGCTGTGAGAAGTGACCTAACATCCAGGTGAGTGTTACAAAGACTAACAAAAACTAAAAAAAGTTACAAAACTAACTAACTAAAAACTAACTAAAACTAACAAATCCATTGCTCAATGATGATTGTATGGCCACATTACAATAAGGATCATGGCTGTTGTTTTAATCAATCAATAATTTTTACCTTTATTAAGCAGCTGTCAGTGTTTAATGTAGACCTTTTCTTATACTCTACCATTTTTACACAGCTCCTATTGCTGTTAACAGGTTTTGTTGTTGCTGTTGTTGTTAATTTTGAAGAAATATTCACAGTTTAGTTTAATTTCACGCCTGCTAGCAGGGTTATCAGTTTATATCATCACACAGCTCTATTACACAAACCGCTCCTTGTTTCTCCTTGAGATTTACAGACTGGTACAACATCACTTTGTATGGAACGTTTACAGCTGAATAAAAGCCCTGCGATAAATCATACATTTATTAAGGTTATATTGTTTAGTGCTCTGTTAAAACTCTACGCTCAGATCTGACACCATATACACGATTTACACTTGACAGGAAAAGGAGTCACATCATTGTTGTGTCATGGATAAGTTGACTTATAAGTCTGCAGTCGTGTGCAGACATGATACTGTGTTTACCCCATCGAGCCAGTTTGGATAAGGGGATATGACTAAGTATGTTACAATAGCTGTAGAATACAGTGGTAAAAATTTAGGAAGTTCAATTTTTGTTGTAAAATATTTTGTGATAATTAGAGAGAGAGAAATTCTCCAATTTCTTTACAGTATGTTTAATTCTTTAGCGGGCATCTTGGTTTTATTGTTCAGTTTGCGCTGATCATTCCGGTGACCTACCACCTTAGCTAGTGCTGCCAGCTCCATGATCTCAGATTACAGGTTTTAACCCCTATTACCACATGGGTAAGCTCCTGTAGTTGGATGACTGCATTGCCGTTGCATGAGGCTGCAAATTTCCTTTAAAGATCGATAAAGAATCTATGTACATATTTGTGAAAGCATCCTGGCACGACTGACAGAGTGATCTAGAGATAGAGCTGATAATGTTGAAGGGCCTTGTATTAGGTCTGAAAAGAGCAAATATGGTTTGTATGTAACGTATGTATCCTGGTAGTTTCAAGAGAAATAATACGTGTTAATGGTTATACAAAAAAAGATACAACACATAGAGATAAACACTCCTTGTCAAGCACTTGTTGCCTGTATTGGTTGCAGGTATGTGGTTAGACCACCAGAACAGGCTTTGGCATGTCATTCTTATCAAAGATAAGAACAAAGAAAATGAAGACATATAACTGTGTACCTGGATATTTTTGTGTTTTTAGTGTCTTCTGTGATATGACGGTGCACAGCAGTTTCTAAACTGTATGTATATTCCGGGGACAGTCATTACGTTTGTATATCATTATGCAACTTGAAAAGCTGTAGGGCAGGACATGAATATAAATATATAAGTCTTTATTGATTATTTCACTGTAGAGTCAAAAAATCCAAAAATGTAATGTCAGTTTCCACTGCAGCAAAGTAGATGTGTTATTGAGCAATAAAGATTAACAAGCCAGATGATGAGCCTCATTTTTTTTATTCATTGTGCATACAGAGTTTTGTGGTAATTTATCAGCTTTCTACAGGCAAAGGCAAGTCTACTGCTCATCACGTAGACTCGAACATTAATCAGAAAGATCAGCTACTGACGAAGGAGACACATACAAAGTATTTAGTTTTCAAACAAAAACAAGCATGTGTGCACCGGTACCTCCACAAACCCTCTGATTTTAATCAGTTCTTACTATTACAGTCTTCTTTTCTTTCAGAGCACTGATGTCAAACACAACCTACAACCAAGAAGCCAGTGGGCTGATCTGTCCCTTGCTACTGAGCATGAAGAATCACAGCCTCAACAGATTCCCAAAGGCCAATATGGTGGTGGTTTGCTTCCACGGCCTGGTCTCCTGCCTGGGGATTTTGGAGAATGCCCTGATCCTGTGGGTGGTGGGCTATCGCCTACGGCGACGCACTGTGGCATCTGTCTGGGTTCTCAATCTGGCCATTTCTGACCTCCTGGCGACTCTAACACTGCCCCTCTTCACCGTTTACCTTGGTTCCTCGCATAGCTGGAAACTTGGCAACCCACTTTGCAAAATACAGGCTTCCATTTTCTACTTGAACATGTTTGTGTCAGCATTCCTTCTGGCAGCAATTTCACTGGACCGCTACCTTCTGGTGGCCAAGCCAGTGTGGAGTCAGAATCATCGGTCAGTGGCAGGAGCGTGGAAAGTTTGTGCATTGGGTTGGCTGTGGGCAGTAATTAATACATTACCTTACTTTCTGTTTCGCTCAGTGACTGTGAAAAATGATAATAGAAATCTATGCTATCATAATTTTGCCATGTATTCATCTCGAGACACTCTGGAGAGAGATTGCAAAGTAAGGCAGGCAGGAACAGCCATCTCCAAATTGCTGCTAGCATTCCTGTTCCCCCTGGTAGTGATTGCAGGGAGCTACATCAAAATTGGTCTCAGTCTGAAGAATAGGAACAGGAGGAGAATGCAGAGTGCAAGGTGCCCTCATGCACTTATTGTGTCAAGTAACACCTCTCCAACCAAAAAAAACACAAATATCATTCTCAAGCCTTTGACCACTGATGCATCTTCATCCCAGACACCTACTACCATGTCTCATTCTATCTCTAATCAGACCAGTCAAAATCAGCTGTCCCAGAGCTTCACCAAGATGGTGACATTTCTGATCACAGCATTCGTACTGTGCTGGGCTCCTTATCACATCTTCTGCATAATTGAAGTGACAACCCAGTACGGGATGCCATATCTTGACCTGGTGGTAGTGGGGCTGCCCATAGCCGCAACCTTTGCGTTCTTGAATCCAGTGTTGAACCCCATTCTGTATGCCTTCAGCTGTCCAAAGTTCTGTGTGAAAATACGGCAGAGTCTGGGAGCAGCGTTTGTCGGTCTGGTAGAGGAGGGAGGGGGCTTAAAATCACATATGAAGCGTAAGAGCAGTCGAGATGCAGGCATTGCATCATCAAGGTCACCAAAGGCTTTATTTGCATGTCCCTTCCCAAAACAAGAATCAAAAAGTGAGGCAGAACATGGCTTTTAGATCATACCGGATTTTTGGCTTTATGTTGAATTCAGTGGAACCCATGTAGCCTACAGTGCTTAACAAATTTATTAGACCACCACCCAATGTAAAGTTTATGCCACAGCTGCCCTAAATTAACAGCATTGGTAATTATCAGAATAATTTTTATGTTTCTGTAATGGTTAATACACCAGTATGTAAAAGCTCTTTGACCAAAATAATATTTTTAATGCTAAAATATAATTGTTGTTGTTTTCTATGAATTTTCAAATGTACTGTTTTAGTAAAAAATATAAAAAAAATAGTGAAGCACATTATTATTTCTTGATTAAGATGTCAAATTGATTCATTTCTGACTAAAGCCCAGTGAGCTGGCTCAAATTTGGGTAAAAAGGTGAATTCAGTTTGAAATTTCTCATTCTTGTTCAAAATGGTAAAACATCGAGACCTCACTGAAAATGAAAGCACTTCACGCACATCATGATACTAGATGGTCTCTGACAGGTGGTCTAGTACATTTGTTAAGCACTGTATGTGTAGGATTCATTTCATAGATGCCCTTTGACCAATCACTAGTGGGCAGAGGTTGGATCTTACTGACTTTCTTTTAATGTCACTATGAGGTTGGCATTTTTATTTTTTATTGAAATAAAAAAATATACATATTGGATTAATCTTGGTACAGATGTTTATCTCCCCCACAGGATGATTGTAATAACTTTGTGATCCCTTAACTTTCCATCTAACGCCATCATCAGGTCATATTTTGTCAAATTTGTCCAACACTTTATGACAAAATATGTGCAATTAAACAAACTCAGTTTTATACGTACTTTGTGTTTGGGACAAATTAACAAATATTGACATGCAAACTCGCAAAACTAGTATTCAATGCAGAGAAATGTCCTCTGTGACTGATATACTACAATTCCATTTAATTTAAGGGAACCATGAAAAGTTTTTGCTTAAACGATTATCAGAATTGTTCATTCATTCATTGTCATTTTTTCTCAATTGATGAATTGTTACAGCTGAATTTGTGTTAAAACTGTTAGGTCAGTTTAATTTTAACAACACTTTGTGTTTTATGTAAAATGTTCTTTTGTTCAAATGCAGTGAAGTAAAAAGCACAATATTTCTACTAATATGTAGAAAGTAGCATGAAAAGTTTCAAATGTGTATAAGTTTGTAGAAATTTAATTTTTGTATAAGTATACTGCTATTGTAACTGTACTTAGTTACATTCCACCAATGATCATGTATATAGGAAACTACCACAGTATTTGCATTTTGTCTACAATTAAATGTATATAATATAAATATTTTGCACAGCATAAATGGCATCACTGCCATAAGTTACATTTCCTTTGTTTCTGTGTATTACATTGGTATTAAAGTTTATTAACATGTCATCATTTGATTCTTGTGCCCTGAAATTCCTCAGCTTTCACCTTCTCACGGGAAAATGTAAATATACACAGGAAAGGAACTGCACTCTTAAGGGTGTTGCTTTTATCTATAAATATCCCAGAGATTCATAAGAAAATGTGAGGGGTCATGAGTGGAAAATTGCAAATTGCAAAAGCTTTGTAAGGGCTCACAAGCCAATAACTTGTTGCAGTAGATCATGCTATGCAGATTTTTTCCACCAGAGAGCACTATTGCAATGATTACATAAACATTGTGTCGTGAAATTATAGATTATGCTTTTCAGGTCCTGTAATCCAGGGGCACTTTAAATCTGACCACCTTTCTAAGTGATTGGGTTTCATCATATCTGATTTTGATTGACTGTCAAATCACAGCCGTCACAATCGTCTCGTTCCATCACACTCAATTGGACACACCCGCTTGCGTTCACAGGCTGAGGTGTAATGTAGGCCACAGCAGTGTGGGATTACCGTGGAGGTGGTTGTAATTTGGACAGAATATCAGAGTGAAGATTCAGAATATAAAGACAGAGCAGGATTAAACCTAACGGGTCAGACTGACATACAAAGCTCCACTTTCCTCTCAGCCATTCAGTTCCAGCAGATTATCTTTCTCTCTTCCTCCCTCCCTTTGGGACTATCTCTGTCATTTTCTGCCTCTGTTTTCATCTTTTTCTGTCTTTATGTCTTTTTGGCGTTTTCAGTGTGTCAAAGTTACAGTAGCTCATTTCAGTTCAGTATGAGGCATTTGTCCAGTTCACTTATTTTGGTGGCAGCAATAACATTTCATTTAGAAGTTCATTTAATGAAGTGACTATCATTTTTACAATTTTGTTTGACAATTGCAAATTTGAATGTGCACTGTGGTGGATATTTGAAAATTCTATTACTCTTCAAGCAACATTGTTTACCTTCTATACCATAGCATAAGATAAAAATAACAATTTAAATCATGTTGATTTGTAGTTAGGTGAACAGTGTCTCTATTGTTCCCACTCTGCACCTGTTTCTGCATGATATAACTTTGTGCTCTGGTAATGATCACCCGTGGGCACTACGTAACGCTTTACAATCACACACCACCAACTAATTCACTGATTTTGGTGAAACTGGATCATATTTTATGGACGTAATGTTTACTGGTTTTCCCTCTGATGTACTCCGGCTCTTCCTCTTCAACACTTAGTTATGGACAGAGTTTTCTGACTGATATGGTCAATGTAACCGGGCTCAGCACACTCTATGAACATGATGGTAAAGTCAAAAAGGCCAAAGGGGATGATGATGGAGGAAGTTGAGAAGAGAAAAAGAAAAAGTGACTGAGCAAGGATCAGGATGAGGCCAACAAACTTATGAGTCAACTGAATAGCAGAAATAACCCTACACACACATTGATACATCAATTGATTGTAATTGATATGATTATATGACTCATGAGTGACTGAGATAGACATATTAGCAGAAATAACCCTACACACACATTGATACAACATCACTTAAAGCATGAGAACAAAATGAACTGTTTATATTAGACTTACCCCGTGGGCTCTAAGGTAGGACCAGGATTTGGTTTGGCTTCAGGTTTGAATCGAATTCTGTCAGATTGTGAAGGTGGGTGAAGAAAGTTCCAGAGGAAGTCAAACTCCTCATTTATTTTTCCTTTTTTAATAAAATATCTATAAAATATGTGTAACAATCCTTGGGAAACTATGCCGCTTCGTTACACCACATGCAGCAGCATGTCAGTGCATTTGTTGTTGTGACTTGATCATTTTTAAATTAAGTGGGAGTGACCTTGGTTAGCAAAGTTCCTATTTCTCTGAATGTCAAAGCTCTTACACAATCTAGGTATTTCTGAAACTGTTTCCATCACTGGTTTCACCCTTACTCTTAAGAACAACTGTTTTAACCATGGCTTTCCTAAGAAGGAGTAGACATAATCACCAGGGTAGATTTTATGTACTGATCAGTGGCGGACTGGCCATCGGGAGCACCGGGGCATTTCCCGGTGGCCTGGCCGCCGAACTGGCCCGCTTGGCGATTGCCGACGGTCGGGACCAAAGTCTCGGTTCGGGTCGCGCTTGATTTTTAAATAAACAATCCGTCGTGCGGCTCATTAGGGCATCTGCCTCGCTGAAGCTCACACAGACTGTACAGCAAAGTTGGGCACAAACACACCCCCTCCTCTCTGCAGGCAGACACACACACACACACACACCAAGTTGCGCCCCCGCCCCCTCCTCCTCCCTCCTCCCGCACCTGTAGTTCTACGTGCTTAAAAAATGGAGCGAGATCGACAGCCCAAGAGGAAAGGTGGAGCAGAGAGGGAGAGGCTTAAAAAGCTAAAAGCACTGGCCACAGATGCAGCGAAGATGCTGTAAACTAACTGACAAGTTTGTCAGTTAGGGAGCAGGTAAGACATTAAACACTAGTGGTGACAACAGACGCACAGCCATGCAGCACGACTAGCTTAATGAGGAGGTTAGTTCCACTTTGTGGAAGCTGATGAGGCTAAAACTGACTTAATAAAACAAATGTTTTAGGTTGTAACACAGGATATTGCAAATTTTAGAATATGGTTAACTAACATAGACGCAACATAATAAATTACATGAATATTGAAATCCTTGTATCATATTATTTCATTTAACCTTTATTTAACCAGGTAAAATCCCTTTGAGATTAAGAACATATTTGTTGTTATATGAACACAGCCAACGCATATAAAAATTGTCAGTTAGTGAATTTGAATAGCTGGGAAATTATGGGTGGCTTTTGGATTTTTCTTTACAAAGGTGGAGCAGTGTCAGCATGGTCAGCAGCACTAGTGCTGCAAGAGCTCCTGCTGTCATGGCAGTGATAGACAGCATCAGTGAAGAGTCAGAGCAGGGATACATACAGACCAAATTTAAACCAGTTCTCTCGTCACCTGACCTGAAAACAAGTGAATACAGTATTACTGTACTCAAGTCTACACCATGCTGTTGGAATTATTAATCTAATCCTCCACCTCTAATTTGTGAAGTGCAAAGAATATATCAATAACATTTCAACTCGCCTCACCTTTGTTTGAACTTTTGCAAGCAGTAAAAAATGTGGTAATAACACATTGTGGTCATTTTGGGGATAATCCAATATAAATTTATTAATAATGTATCATTGTACTCAATTAGAGTAAAGTGAGTATGTTCTTCAAGTTGTGACTGAAATATATGTGTGTTTCTTCTGAGAAATATTGGAAATACTAAGTATAGAACTGTTAGGTTGCTGCAGAACAGACCCAAAAGCAGACTTGGACGAGTTTCAAACAGGGGTTTACTGAATAGAAGACGGGAACTGGGAATGGCTGACGAGGAGGAAACGGCAGAGCTGAAGCAGGGGAATCATGAGATGGCAGAGGGCAGGCAATCTGGGCTGGCTGGGTAGGAGGTGGTGGTAATTGTCCTGAGCACAAAGAGACTGGTTAAGAGCAAAGAAAGACAAACGTGCAAAATCACAGAGCTGAAACAATCTTCAAAGAGGCCTAAACATAAGGCGAAACAACGATCTGGCGAAGACTGGACGTAGAGCCGGGGTAGATATACTGCTAGAGTTGAGTAGTGGATTGGTTGCAGGTGAGTCAGATTGGTAGCTGGTGATGGTAATCTGCAACTTCTAATCTTCTAATCTGCAACCATTAGATGTCACTAAATCCTTTCGATGGGCGCTGACATGTAAATCAATAAAGCTTTGCACTATCCAATGTGCAATACTATGAGCTATAATAAAAAATTTGACTCATATCCCGCCATCATAACTGCCACAAAGAAAAACCTAAAGATTTGGAAAAACAGATGAATGACCTACAGCTTTTCTAATTATGCAATGAATGAGCAAAGAGCAAATAACGTGTTAATATGGAAACTAGTATAACAACAGCACTGTGTGAAGTGTCAGGGGGACACAAGTCCAGACCTGGCATGTAGGACAAACAATGACATATCATACATATCATATGTCAGTCATATTTCACTTTCCACCTCTCTCCTCACATACCTGTCTGAAATGAAGTTTCAGGCAATGTACATCAATGTTCACACACTGCTCCATTCATTAGAAATCGTAGCATATAGGGTGGAGCAAGGTGAGGTATGTGTTTGTGTGTGGGCGTGTAGCTAACAGGAGAGCTTCAGAAAGTGACAGAACTTGGCCGATGGGTGTCTATGACAGAAAGACAAAGAGGAAGACAGAACAGGAAATCTGAATGATAGATTGTGACTTTCTCCCTCTGCTGTGAGAAGTGACCTAACATCCAGGTGAGTGTTACAAAGACTAACAAATTCATTGCTCAATGATGATTGTATGTAGCCATGGCCACATTACAATAAGGATCATGGCTGTTGTTTTAATCAATCAATAATTTTTACCTTTATTAAGCAGCTTTCAGTGTTTAATGTAGAACTTTTCTTATACTCTACCATTTTTACACAGCTCCTATTGCTGTTAACAGGTTTTGTTGTTGCTGTTGTTGTAATCATGGTAATATTGAACCTACCGAGAGGTGTCTCTAAAGTTTTGTCTACCTGATTTGTATCAGTGAGACATAAATATTACTAAGGTGTGCCTAATAAAATGCCAACTGATTGTTTATATTAAATACTAAAAGTAGAGCAGCCAATGTCAATTTTAATATCAGCTCATCAAAAGTGCTCTACTACAAATGTTTACATTGACAGCTAGCCAGGCACTAAAGTCAGCACACTGAGCCATAATGCACAACTCTGTTTTCATGGAAACTTAATGAAAATAATGAAGTATTACTGTAATTAAAATCTTGCTGGTTTGGTCCTAAGTGGCTCACATTCACCTTCATTGTACTGCATGCTTAGCATTCCTAATAATCATTATTCAAGTTCTTAATTTATTATTTTAAAGGCCAAGACATTCACAACCCAGAATTTGTTCACACGCTCAGATCTGACACCATATACATGATTTACACTTGACAGGGAAAGGAGTCACATCATTGTTGTGTCATGGATAAGTTGACTTGTAAGTCTGCAGTCGTGTGCAGACATGATACTGTGTTTACCCCATCGAGCCAGTTTGGATAAGGGGATATGACTAAGTATGTTACAATAGCTGTAGAATACAGTGGTAAAAATTTAGGAAGTTCAATTTTTGTTGTAAAATATTTTGTGATAATTAGAGAGAGAGAAATTCTCCAATTTCTTTACAGTATGTTTAATTCTTTAGCGGGCATCTTGGTTTTATTGTTCAGTTTGCGCTGATCATTCCGGTGACCTACCACCTTAGCTAGTGCTGCCAGCTCCATGATCTCAGATTACAGGTTTTAACCCGTTACCACATGAGTAAGCTCCTGTAGTTGGATGACTGCATTGCCATTGCATGAGGCTGCAAATTTCCTTTAAAGATCGATAAAGAATCTATGTACGTATTTGTGAAAGCATCCTGGCATGACTGATAGAGTGATCTAGAGATAATGTTGAAGGGCCTTGTATCAGGTCTGAAAAGAGCAAATATGGTTTGTATGTAACGTATGTATCCTGGTAGTTTCAAGAGAAATAATACGTGTTAATGGTTATACAAAAAAAGATACAACACATAGAGATAAACACTCCTTGTCAAGCACTTGTTGCCTGTATTGGTTGCAGGTATGTGTTTAGACCACCAGAACAGGCTTTGGCATGTTATTCTTATCAAAGATAAGAACAAAGAAAATTATAAAATTTAACTGTGTACCTGGATATTTTTGTGTTTTTAGTGTCTTCTGTGATATGATGGTGCACAGCAGTTTCTAAACTGTATGTATATCCCGGGGACAGTCATTACATTTGTATATCATTATGCAACTTGAAAAGCTGTACAGAGTTTTATGGTAATTTATCAGCTTTCTACAGGCAAAGGCAAGTCTACTGCTCACCACCATAGACTAGAACATTAATCAGAAAGATAATTTAGTTTTCAAACAAAAACCAGCATGTGTGCACCGGTACCTCCACAAACCCTCTGATTTTAATCAGTTCTTACTATTACAGTCTTTTTTTCTTTCAGAGCACTGATGTCAAACACAACCTACAACCAAGAAGCCAGTGGGCTGATCTGTCCCTTGCTACTGAGCATGAAGAATCACAGCCTCAACAGATTCCCAAAGGCCAATATGGTGGTGGTTTGCTTCCACGGCCTGGTCTCCTGCCTGGGGATTTTGGAGAATGCCCTGATCCTGTGGGTGGTGGGCTATCGCCTACAGCGACGCACTGTGGCATCTGTCTGGGTTCTCAATCTGGCCATTTCTGACTTCCTGACGACTCTAACACTGCCCCTCTTCACCGTTTACCTTGGTTCCTCGCATAGCTGGGAACTTGGCAACCCACTTTGTAAAATACAGGCTTCCATTTTCTACTTGAACATGTTTGTGTCAGCATTCCTTCTAGCAGCAATTTCACTGGACCGCTACCTTCTGGTGGCCAAGCCGGTGTGGAGTCAGAATCATCGGTTAGCGGCAGGAGCGTGGAAAGTTTGTGCATTGGGTTGGCTGTGGGCAGTAATTAATACATTACCTTACTTTCTGTTTCGCTCAGTGACTGTGAAAAATGATAATAGAAATCTATGCTATCATAATTTTGCCATGTATTCATCTCGAGACACTCTGGAGAGAGATTGCAAAGTAAGGCAGGCAGGAACAGCCATCTCCAAATTGCTGCTAGCATTCCTGTTCCCCCTGGTAGTGATTGCAGGGAGCTACATCAAAATTGGTCTCAGTCTGAAGAATAGGAACAGGAGGAGAATGCAGAGTGCAAGGTGCCCTCATGCACTTATTATGTCAAGTAACACCTCTCCAACCAAAAAAAACACAAATATCATTCTCAAGCATTTGACCACTGATGCATCTTCATCCCAGACACCTACTACCATGTCTCATTCTATCTCTAATCAGACCAGTCAAAATCAGCTGTCCCAGAGCTTCACCAAGATGGTGACATTTCTGATCACAGCATTCGTACTGTGCTGGGCTCCTTATCACATCTTCTGCATAATTGAAGTGACAACCCAGTACGGGATGCCATATCTTGACCTGGTGGAGGTGGGGCTGCCCATAGCCACAACCTTTGCGTTCTTGAATCCAGTGTTGAACCCCATTCTGTATGCCTTCAGCTGTCCAAAGTTCTGTGTGAAAATACGGCAGAGTCTGGGAGCAGCGTTTGTCGGTCTGGTAGAGGAGGGAGGGGGCTTAAAATCACATATGAAGCATAAGAGCAGTGGAGATGCAGGCATTGCATCATCAAGGTCACCAAAGGCTTTATGTGCATGTCCCTTCCCAAGACAAGAATCAAAAAGTGAGACAGAACATGGTTTTTAGATTATACCGGATTTTTGGCTTTATGTTGAATTCAGTGGAACGCATGTAGCCTACAGTGCTTAACAAATTTATTAGACCACCACCCAATGTAAAGTTTATGCCACAGCTGCCCTAAATTAACAGCATTGGTAATTATCAGAATAATTTTTATGTTTCTGTAATGGTTAATACACCAGTATGTAAAAGCTCTTTGACCAAAATAATATTTTTAATGCTAAAATATAATTGTTGTTGTTTTCTATGAATTTTCAAATGTACTGTTTTAGTAAAAAATATAAAAAAAATAGTGAAGCACATTATTATTTCTTGATTAAGATGTCAAATTGATTCATTTCTGACTAAAGCCCAGTGAGCTGGCTCAAATTTGGGTAAAAAGGTGAATTCAGTTTGAAATTTCTCATTCTTGTTCAAAATGGTAAAACATCGAGACCTCACTGAAAATGAAAGCACTTCACGCACATCATGATGCTAGATGGTCTCTGACAGGTGGTCTAGTACATTTGTTAAGCACTGTATGTGTAGGATTCATTTCATAGATGCCCTTTGACCGATCACTAGTGGGCAGAGGTTGGATCTTACTGACTTTCTTTTAATGTCACTATGAGGTTGGCATTTTTATTTTTTATTGAAATAAAAAAATATACATATTGGATTAATTTTGGTACAGATGTTTATCTCCCCCACAGGATGATTGTAATAACTTTGTGATCCCTTAACTTTCCATCTAACGCCATCATCAGGTCATATTTTGTCAAATTTGTCCAACACTTTATGACAAAATACGTGCAATTAAACAAACTCAGTTTCATATGTACTTTGTGTTTGGGACAAATTAACAAATGTTGACATGCAAACTCACAAAACTAGTATTCAATGCAGAGAAATGTCCTCTGTGACTGATATACTACAATTCCATTTAATTTAAGGGAACCATGAAAAGTTTTTGCTTAAACGATTATCAGAATTGTTCATTCATTCATTGTCATTTTTTCTCAATTGATGAATTGTTACAGCTGAATTTGTGTTAAAACTGTTAGGTCAGTTTAATTTTAACAACACTTTGTACATTTTGTAAAATGTTCTTTTGTTCAAATGCAGTGAAGTAAAAAGCACAATATTTCTACTAATATGTAGAAAGTAGCATAAAAAGTTTCAAATTTGTATAAGTTTATAGAAATTTAATTTTTGTATAAGTATACTGCTATTGTAACTGTACTTAGTTACATTCCACCAATGATCATGTATATAGGAAACTACCACAGTATTTGCATTTTGTCTACAATTAAATGTATATAATATAAATATTTTGCACAGCATAAATGGCATCACTGCCATAAGTTACATTTCCCTTTGTTTCTGTGTATTACATTGGTATTAAAGTTTATTAACATGTCATCATTTGATTCTTGTGCCCTGAAATTCCTCAGCTTTCGCCTTCTCACGGGAAAATGTAAATATACACAGGAAAGGAACTGCACTCTTAAGGGTGTTGCTTTTATCTATAAATATCCCAGAGATTCATAAGAAAATGTGTCATGAGTGGAAAATTGCAAATTGCAAAAGCTTTGTAAGGGCTCACAAGCCAATAACTTGTTGCAGTAGATCATGCTATGCAGATTTTTTCCACCAGAGAGCACTATTGCAATGATTACATAAACATTGTGTCGTGAAATTATAGATTATGCTTTTCAGGTCCTGTAATCCAGGGGCACTTTAAATCTGACCACCTTTCTAAGTGATTGGGTTTCATCATATCTGATTTTGAATTACTGTCAAATCACAGCCGTCACAATCGTCTCGTTCCATCACACTCAATTGGACACACCCGCTTGCGTGCACAGGCTGAGGTGTAATGTAGGCCACAGCAGTGTGGGATTACCGTGGAGGTGGTTGTAATTTGGACAGAATATCAGAGAGTGAAGATTCAGAATATAAAGACAGAGCAGGATTAAACCTAACGGGTCAGACTGACATACAAAGCTCCACTTTCCTCTCAGCCATTCAGTTCCAGCAGATTATCTTTCTCTCTCTTCCTCCCTCCCTTTGGGACTATCTCTGTCATTTTCTCCCTCTGTTTTCATCTTTTTCTCTCCTTATGTCTTTTTGGCGTTGCGTTTTCTCTTTAAAGTGATGGACAACAAAGACACTTTGCAGTGAACTTAACGTGACAGAGATACGAGAAAGACAAATGAGGAAGGAGGAGAGAATAAAGGAAGTCACAATAGGTTGAGAAGCATCCTGTCATGTGATTTTAAATTATCTCTCCTAACAATCATCTCCACTTTCACAATAAAGAAAGTACACTACAGTAGCTCATTTCAGTTCAGTATGAGGCATTTGTCCTGTTCACTTATTTTGGGCTCAGCACACTCCTGAACATGATGGTAAAGTCAAAAAGGCCAAAGGGGATAATGATGGAGGAAGTTGGGAAGAGAAAAAGAAAAAGTGATTGAGCAAGGATCAGGATGAGGCCAACAAACTTATATGAGTCAACTGAATAGTCTTCCAGTTATTAAAAGGATCACGCATGAATGGAATGATATAGATGCAGTAAGATTAGAGGTATCCTGTATCTACAGAAAAGATGAAAACACGCAGATAAGGATAAAAAAAAAAAAATGAAACAGCGGGAGAACCGCGAGGACACTGACACAGTAAGATGCTGAAAACGATAGAGGCAGAGAGATTATATAAAGTGCTGTGAAAACCATGAGAGATAAAGAAAGAAGGACGGGTGGTAAGTATTGCTTTCAAAGGGTTTAATGCACTGCTGCAGTACTTATAGTTGACAGATGCTGACTAGAAAATTAAGGCGCATTGCACGTCAGTGAACATCACGCACTGAAATGTACACTGATGCATACACACACACAGAGAAGATGAACTGGAATTTAGCACAAAAAAAAACTGTATGAATTTTTCTATTTTGAATGCAAGTATTTGCTTGCTTTATAGCTTACTCTTGCTGGTTACTTACAGTAATAATTGATTAATAATTATTAATAACAATTAATAAATGCATGAATGTGGGTTGACACTGTACTTACACGCTGTAAGTTTTTTGTAATTGATATGATTATATGACTCATGAGTGACTGAGATAGACACATTAGCAGAAATAACCCTACACACACATTGATACAACATCACTTAAAGCATGAGAACAAAATGAACTGTTTATATTAGACTTACCCCGTGGGCTCTAAGGTAGGACCAGGATTTGGTTTGGCTTTAGGTTTGAATAGAATTCTGTCAGATTGTGAAGGTGGGTGAAGAAAGTTCCAGAGGAAGTCAAACTCCTCATTTATTTTTCCTTTTTTAATATAATATCTATAAAATATGTGTAACAATCCTTGGGAAACTATGCCGCTTTGTTACACTGTGATCATTTTTAAATTAAGTGGGAGTGACCTTGGCTAGCAAAGTTCCTATTTCTCTGAATGTCAAAGCTCTTACACAATTTAGGTATTTCTGAATCTTGAACTTTCCATCACTGGTTTCACACTTACTTTTAAAAACAACTGTTTTAACCATGGCTTTCCTAAGAAGGAGTAGACATAATCATCAGGGTAGATTTTATGTACTGTTTATTGATTATGAATTAAAGACAAACTTTTAAATCTTGAAATAACAAATTTTAAAACATTTTGATGCTACATTGACCCTACATTCTAATCAGCTGAATGGTAACTCTGTGGTAACTTTGTGCTCTGGGTATGATCAGCCCAAGTGGCAGCCTCCAAAGCTGGGAAATTAAGCCAATGTGGAGGTGCCAAAAACTATAACTCCTCAAAGTGCCGCTTGAGGCTGGCTACAGAACATTTCAACCATCATAAGTGTCCGTTATTAAAATTACTTACTTCACAACAGAAATAAACATGTTTACAGCCTGGTACAAAAAACGAGAATGGCTGCTTTGATTGACAGGTAAGTAATGTAATTTTGTGCTCCACGTTTACACTCAGCGTTTTACAGCACTAAGTCACACACCACCAAATGTTTCACAGATTTTGGTGAAACTGGATCATATTTTATAAAGAAAATGTTTTCTGATTTTTGCTGTGATGTCCTCCGGCTGCTAGGCCAAAAAAAAATAGGGTTTAATTATAGAATTCCTGAGAAGATAAACGTGTTTAACACTAAGCTCAAGGAATGCTAAATACTGTGGTAGAGTTAAATCCTGGCTGTCAGTCCTGCTTGCTGTGGCCTGTCCTAATCGAGTATCTATCTCTGGGTCGACAGCTTGTCTACAGCCCTCCAGGATATGCCTGATATATGACACACCACCAAAACAGTCATTGTTTGGTTAGTTTTTTTTACACAGCAAAACAACTTGGTTAGATTCAGGCAGAAAAACTTCTTGGTTTGGGTTTAAACAAGTATGTTAATCAGTAGCAGAGTGACTAATACCCGTCTCTCATGCCAGAGTGTTACATAACTCATATGGCAGGTAGAGGTCCTTGCTCCTCTAATGTTGTGTGGTTGCTCCTTCCTCATCTTTCTGTTTATTGATGGACAGTACTGCTGCTGTTGGCTAATAATTGCTCAGTTCAGTGCCGGCCCGTAGCATAGGCAGTATAGGCAAATGCTAAGGGAGCCGTACATCCATATTTTAGAGTTGCAATGCTGGTTGTTTGTTGTGTTACAGTTCATATTATCTAAAGTGTGTTTATAGTGTTAAACTTTACATCAGCGTTAAAGTGCACATCATTAATGTTAATACTTCATAACTTAGCATTCCCATATGTTATATTATACTGCAGTTTACTGCCTCTTTGCATTCTGCTAATCAGCAGTTCACTGTAATGATACTAACATTGAATCTAATCTAATTTGCATTTCAGAAATAATTGCATTGTATATGGTACATACAGAATAGGGGAAATCATGCCTCACTTAAGCTTTTCATTTTTATTATTTTGTTTCATTTTATTCTTGGTATCATGTTTTTTTATGATTAGACTGTAACAAGCAATGGTTTCAGACACTCCCTTCTCTCATCAGATGTGCTGTTGAGATATCTGAATCCCACCCAGTCACCATATATATATGTATATATATATATATATATATATATATATATATATATATGCATATTGTATTCAGTTTCTTGTGTGTTTGTATGTAAATTAGCAGTGCTGCGATGCAAGGGGGGCACCACCTTAAATCTTGCCTAGGCCGCCAAATTGGTTAGGGCCGGCACTGGCTCAGTTTGTGCGTTACTAATGAAACACTTAACAAGGGATGGTATATCAGATCTGTCAGGAACATTGCTATGTTCATACAGCCATGTTTGTCAGCCTCTTCCGGCTCTTTGTCCATGAGCTGCTTTTACAAATGATTCTAGTCAGATGATGACTCGATTAGTGCCTGCATCAGTTACCAAAGGACAGTAGAGATTTTGACCTCAGGCCTATTGTGAAAAATCATAGGCCTGACAAAGTGACATAATATTCAACAAAGTCCATTGTTGAATGGACTTACAATCAATGCTTTAATTTTTCTTGCAAACAAGCTAATAAACACTACACTAATATGATGAGGACATTTTCTTTTAAAATTCTTTTACAAGAACACACATTTACTCTCACCAAACAGCATGGAGCTACATCAGAAACAAAATAACCAATTTTACATCAGTTGTTATTTGATATTTCTTCACCTCTCATAGCATTTTCTTCTCTTAAGACACATTGTTCTTTTCTTATCTTTTGCATGTCTCAAAGAGCCTTGCTGTGCACTAAACCGAAACGTCACTTGTTTAGTTGCTTATTCAGTCCAGAAATCTTGGCCCTTTGTCTCACACCTCATTTTCCTATCTTGCTCCAACAAGTCCCAGAATGTACACCACCTGAGCCAAAAAGAGACTAGAACAACAAACATTTGATCGTACTCTTGCAGAATCAGGTCCGGTGTGTGGTTACTGCAATAAACATGAAAGAAGTCTGGACACTCCGCATTTAGTTTCACTTAGACATTATTCAAACATCCAGACATGTTTAATGCACTGCCAAACACAACACCCTTGCAGACGTCTCAGAGGTAAGTTTAAACAGAAAAGAATATCCTTGATGATGTAGCTAACTGCTCTATAATAACATATATTGTATATTGAAGGTGGGATTTTCTGTATTCCCATTTCTTCCCCTCTCTGTTATTGTTGTTCAAATAACACAGATGTCATGTAAAATGTTAGTGTTAATGAAAAATGTTAGTTTTGATGCATTATATTGGGACAGGGTAAAGTAAGAGAGGCTTAATTTATATAGCACTTTTTAAAACACACAGTTACAAAGTGACACACACACACACACACACACACACACACAGTAAAACAAGATGTACAAAAGAAAAATAAACATGGTGGGGAAGGGTGAGACTCAACAAACAAACTAGTTATGGAGGGGGAGTTGAGCTGGACTGTCTGCAGGCTGCGACAGAAAAGACGATGCTGTCCAAATGTTCCACTGAGTGATTGAGAAAATCAGTCCTGAGCGAGGCTGCTGAGGCCCTATACTGGATTCAAACTGGACTTATCATTACATACATTTGACAAAATGCAAGACATGTTTTAAAATGTATATCTTCGTTACTGTCATTTTGGACAAGTTACAGTAATTCACACACTGTATGCATGCAGATAAAGGCTATGCCTTTCTACTTGTAACTCTTATGTTAGTACTTGTGTGTTTTTGATATTTGGTTTTTGCACTATTCTTTGTACCACGTGGTTCATTCATGTATTACTGTTGTGACACGATGATTTATTTCTATGGGATTAACATATTAAGTATTCATCCAGGAAGCTTGGCTTCTCTGGAAGAGACACGCCTCATGCCTCACCTGTGCAAGCCTGTTCCCTGGATGTCAGTGCCAGACACCTTATTATACAGAGGCACTCCTCATATGTGAAGCCGAGTTACATATGGTAGATCTCGTATGTACAGGTCATGAAAATCTTCTAACTCTCTTATATTTCAGATCACGGCTTTTTTTTTTTGATTCAAATTAAAAAGCAATATATGAACTGTGATTGAAATAAGCACACCTAGTTATGCATTGATCATGTAAATAACATGTGCATAACATTAATTTGTACATTGATGATTTGTGTCTAACAAACACAGTGCTGTCTATTCTTACTTTCAAAATCAATACACAGAAGCACAATCAACACGTTATGCACCAGACGTTGTGTTTGGAGTGAATGTCTTCAACCTAACAAATGAATGTTACAGTGAGTGAATTTTTCAAGAATGGCACAATGAAAACAACCTAGCCTTGGGCAATTTGGATTCTTCAAACAATAAAAGACAACTAGCAATGTTGACAATGCTGGTGCACCAGCTACAGCTAGCTTGCTAACTCCCTTGCTCGATATCAAGTGATGTGGAAACACCGCCAAAAACTTGTGTAGCGGGATGGTTCTGATCTATAACTATAACTGCCCCAAGTGTGTTAGTCACCGGTACACAAGAATAAGACTTTAATGAGATTGTGGGTGCGGGTGGGTGTGTAGGCATGGTTCTGCCAAAAGAAATGAATAACATGGTCCAAACATAGCCGCATATTTTCAGCTAAAGAAGCTGTCCATTCTTCAGCCTCAGCCATGTGCATTTTACTTTAGCATCTGCATTTTAGGTGCAGTCTAACAAAGTATGGTAACTAAGACTGCTAACTGAGTTAAACCACCATTCTAATTAGTTTGCAAGAGTTATCAAATAATACACACCCACAGGCCTGTTGAAAGATTTTGGACCACATTAACCATGTTCTTATTCATCATTTTTCTTCATAGTAACCTGTCAGCTCTTGTTCAGCTGAGCCCTTCCCTCCTTTTTCCCATGCTCCTGTTTGCGGATTTCAGTTCCACCTTTTACGCCGTCATCCTGGCTCTTCGGCAAGACTCTCAGCTGAGTGTGTCTGACTCCACCTGCAGGTAGATCACAGACATCTTGTCTGACAGGAGGTAGCACGTGAAGCTGGGGAAACACAGACTCCCAGACCATCAGCACCAGTTCCCTTTAAGGCTATATCGTTTCCGCTTTACTCTTCTCCCTCTACATGCACAGCTGCACCTCCATCAAGAGTCAAGATCTGGTGACGTGGTGTGGTAAGAACAACTTGGAACTCAAGGCTCTAAAGACGGCCCCACCTGCCCCTATGCGTGACTTTGCACTTGACAATGTGGAGTCCTTCTGCTTCCTGGTATACCAATATTGCCCAGGACATAAACAGAGAAGTGTCACAATCCATGAGTGCATCCATCTATCACCACCTGGTAGGCTGCTAATACTACCAAGGACCTTCAGGACCTTAAGAAAGATTGTGGCTGAACCCTTCGACCCTGGATACAAACCTTTTGGAAACACTCTTCTCCGGCAAAAGGCAGCACGGCCCATCAAGACCAAAACCACATGCTACAAGAACTGGTTCTTCTTGACTGTAGCTGTAGGCCTCGTCAATAAGGACACAATCATGGGCACTACATTTTACATTAAAGTCCCCAGACTCCAATCCCCACCATTTTTTTTTTTTTTTTTTTGGAAGAGTAATGCAATTTTATATGAAATCAAATCGAGCAAAACCTCCTCGGAGTGACATCCCGGGTATTTAGCACTGTTGGCCATCACACTGTGCATGTAGGAAGAGTGCTTGTTAATGCACTACACAGGCCCATATGGCAAATGTAATAAACAATGGGAAGCAGTATAAAGTGCCGAGGATTGAGGACAAGCCTACATCAACAGACGTGGTCAGAGAGACATGGAGAGGAAATAAATAAGGGATTATTGGAGATGTAACATACATGGACAGAAAAAAAAGTCAGGCTCAAAAAACTGTCACATCTACAAAATATCAGATTTCGTTTGTGGAAATAATTGGAGCTTTTTTCATTTGTGGGTCACCAAACAGCAAGAAATTTCTTCTTGTGTTTAAATTTGTGTCTGAATGAATTAGCATCTGTGCATGTCAGCGTGATATTTACAGAGGGGGAAACTAAGAGGAGAGGTGGATAGAAGCAGACAGATGAAAAAAGTGAGTGATGGATGTAGATACATGCGGAGGGATGATGAAAGAGGGATGAGAGAAGGAGGAGCGACAACAGTAGGAGATATGCCTCAGATTATCAACCAGTGTCAGATGCTCTAGAGACAGATAAAGAGGAGGAGTGGACAAGAGCGTGACAGGAGGAGAGGCAGAGAGAAAGAGGACATCTCTGTGGATGCAAGCTGGGCTGCAAAGATGACCGACATGAAGAGCGTATCATCCCTGGAGGTGACAGAGGGGAAGTTAATGAAGAAGGTCAGTGGATGCACGTGCAAAAATATGAGTTTTGCTGCATTCTAAATCCTGACACTGGTGCTCTTATAAGCCCCACGTGATATACTGGGGTGAACGGAGGCCTGGCTGACATGGACACAATATTTACTTTATTTCTTCACAAATTTTAAACTGAAAGAAGTAAACCTGACGATTTCCATCAATGTTTCTGAGACTGTCAATCAAATCCTACAAATGCAGGAACTTCTCTGAGCTCATACATTAAAAGTGTTATATTTTAAATGCTTAAGTATGAGTGTTCTGATTCCTTTCTTTCTAGGAATTTGTGTGCATTTAATCTTAAAGTGCGCAATGCAAAGTGTGCATAAATAGTTCCGCTTTTTCATTCATGCAGAATCTCTGCTGCATGAATAATCAGCTCTCTCTCAGTTCTTTTGCCCTTCATTCATTTTTCTGTCAACTATATGTGCAACAACATTGCCATTCTCTTTGCTTGTCCAGGGTTCCATCAAGAAGAAGATTGAGTCGTTGAGGCGATGGAGTTCAGCTAGTCTAAAGAGGCCTCCAAAGCCTAAGGCCAAGAACTTGAGTCTGTCTTCCCCCGTGGGAGACCCTGAGGATCTCTGGCTGCAAGAGGGAGACAGAAGGAAGCTGCGACCTATCGTTGACTCAGTCTTCGGACAGGTAGGATACTGAACTGTGCATTACATGAACTGCTGCTGTCTTTTGTGTAAGTGCACTTCTAAAAATGGCATGTCTGGCTAACACAAGCACACTATGTCAAAAATGGCACTATCCTCTCGGATGCTATTTGACGAATACTGTATATATCTAAGAAACTCAGGTAGACAACTGCTCGTCAATTCATGAAGGAGCAAACAAACATCCTAGCTTGTTGCTACTGTGTGTTTTGCAATGAGCACATAGAGAGTAAGAACCGCTGCTTGGCTTGTGAGCAAAACTTTGCAAACTATTAAACTATTCAAAGGTACCCTGTGGAGTTGCTGACCACTCGTAGTGATATGTAGTAATGTTTTGATAAGTGAATCCCTGGTTTTTTGCATCTCATGGGCACAGGCGGAGATCGACAAGCACACGTGACTCTATACAGTCCTGCAAGACTGCAAGCTAACACGGATGTTAACAATGCAGACTTCAAAAAAGAAGCTTTGTGAATGAAGGGAACACATCAAACATGATTGTTAGGTGTCAAGAATGCACTTTTTCTTTTTCTTCTGTTGCATCAAATCGGTTTTGTGCTGGCTAAATCTTGTGTTGGTTATTTCCAACTTAGATTGGAAAAATAATCACCTCCATTTCCTAGCACTGGCAAATTGTATGAGATACTTAGAGTATGTGCTGCATGCACCAGCACAGACGGTGGACAGTGATAACATAGTTTTCTTTAATTTGCCCCGAGGGTTAGGGAGCCCAGCTTGGCGTCTTTCTTTCAGCCTTTTATTCACAAAGCTCTTGGCAATGACTAAAAGTCAGTCAGATTTACTTTTCCCCGGCGGCTTCTTGCCCGGTCACTCTCTCCTTTTCTCTTATTAGCTTTTTCATTTTCAACGTCCACGTCAGCCTCTTAGCCGCTACCATATTGTCCATAGAGGTTGCTGAGCCCGGTCACTGGTTACATTTTCTCCATAATATACCATCCAGTTTCACTAAAATCAGTGAAACAGTTGGTGGTGTGTGACTTAGAACTATAAATTGTTGTGTACTTCTTGCACATGATTGTACCTGGAGCTCAAAGTTACATCGTCTGACAACAGGCATACAGGGCACAGAGTGAGAATGAGTTTAGCATCAAAATTATTTCAAATCTGTTATGGTTGAAAAGTTGCACAATGTTACTTTAATTGGTTAATCCAGAGTGATTTACAAAAGACAAACAACAGCACAGTGACATGCAAACAGCAATGAGGAGTGCAGAGATATGGACCATTGTGTCCTCACAAATATTCATTTAGTGTGATCATGTAGAGAGAAAAGAACATGGTGGGCAGGATTATTGTCTCACTTCTCATTTCGGGATACATATAGATCGATAGAGATGGATCAGAGACAAGAGGAAAGCATGAAGACCTAAGATAAGGGAAAATCAGTAAAAGACAGTGTACAGCTCAGAAAGTCAAATAGCAGAAGTTAAGTCAGATAACTGAGTTGTTACAGTGAGACACAAGGAAAGACTTCATACCATACCTCCCACGAGGTACATGTACACAGTCTTTGTCCATGGGAACATTGTGCACTCAAAAAGTTTAATTCACGCAGCCAAAGCTAGCTTTTGTCTACTTCTGTCATAAACCAGTGTGTGTGTGTGTGTGTGTGTGTGTGTGTGTGTGTGTGTGTGTGTGTGTGTGTGTGTGTGTGTGATCTGACATTGTGAACTATTAACTGAATGTGCCCTGTGCAAACAGAAAGCTTAACCTGGCACAGGGCTTAGCAAACAGTCAATTCAGGTCATATTAGTTTTTTAAATGACACTTTTGATCATTTATTTACATTTAAAATACATTCATGAAGAGTCCACAGAGAAGAAAGGGAAGTCCTGCTGTGTTTTCTCTGTTCTTTTTTTTTCCCTCTCTCTAGTTCTCGTCGTTCAGATGAGTCATCCATACACTCAGCAACAGATGGAGTGAATGATGAGAAACTGAAGGGAGGGAGGGCTGGGATGAGGACTACAGTGAAGGATGACTGGATGTCATAAATAAAGAGAAGAGGGATTGATTGCAACATAAAGGGAGATTAGAGTTTAAATGAGTAAGAGGACAAGACTCACATCACTCATACTGCATCACTCAAGCTTCAGAGAGTACATTTAAGACACAGGACTCGTTTCTGTGCTGCTTTACTTTGCAGTCAGATCTGCAGCATAGTAAGCCATGTGCAACACAGTTAGGCTTAGGCGTAGGAATATGTAAGTTCTACAGTTGAGACAATGTAGCGCCAGTGGGAAAGGTAGTCTGGCAACAAAGTAAAGCTTTAATTTAGTAAAGTTTGTCTGCTGACCTTGCCAGTCCTTTCCAAACTGGAGAATTCAATTAAAAAACCCGGCTATGCCTTGAACTCTGACGAATTTGTTGGGCAGATGCAGCAAATCAGACTGTAAATGAATGTTTCAGTCAGAATCAGTGAGAGATTTAATCAGTTTTAAAGTTAAGACTCACACTGCTAATCCACGTTCTACACAAGTTTAATTACTCTGCTTAATTTCTCCCTAACAAATCTGAAACATGGCTTATAAATCAGCTTATTCACAGAGGTTAGTTACTACCGAGTGAGCAAATTAAATATCCCTTTGCTTTGTAAGATCATTTGGTGAGATTAAGTGATCAAATCAATCATTTTAGGACCAGTGTGACCGTTGAAGTTGATGCATGCATGAAATTAACATGCTGTTACTGTTAACTTTTGATTTGCCATAATGTAACTGTAGCAACAGTGCATTGAATAAACTGATGAGCCCTGACCGTGACATATTTCATAATGTATTTGATTCAGAACAATAACTGAACAGAAGAACTGTACAAATAGTAAATGCACTTTTGTAATGCAAGACAAGGCTGTTAGCAGAGAGTGAAGGCTCCGTGAATATAACTTATGTTCAGGTCTTCACCTTGCCCTTGTCATGTCAGATTTTATAAAACTTTCTTAAATCATAATCTAAACCTTAAAAGTAACCATTTTATTTAGTTTCTGAGAACTTCTCTTCCCTTTGAAGACTCCTCTGAACTTGGCAGGAAAACAGAAGCATTCTTGGCAGCCCTCAGTCCCACATAATCCAGTTCATACTGGTAGATGTGTTTAATGACACATGGGAGGTTCTTGGGAATTAATAATGTCAGTCACTTGTTATTACTTTATTTACATTATAGAAAAGGTTTTTCTAGTCAGTGAACACAGGATGATAGAAGGCACACATTGTTCATAGCTGGGTGTTACAGATAAACAGAGCTGTTGGCCTGCCTGTCAAGCAAATAAAGGGAGTATTATAGCAACAAGTCCTTCAAAAGAAATGACAAAAGACGTTATTTGTTCATGCCTGCATCAAGCACTATGATTATAAGTCAAGTGCTATAAGTTTATGGAATGATGATGATCATGCTTTAATAAAAAAGAAAAGCAGCATTGGTTGAAAATGGGAAATGAAAAGTGGTCCCATGTTAAAGCAACACTGACTCATTGTTTTTTTACTTCAGATATGTCCTGTAGTAAGTTTGTGATTATTTGGGAAGTGATATTTCAAATGTATGTGTTATGACATCACCAATTAAATTGCAAATTAGTATAAAGCATTATCTGGTGACTTTTAGCAACTTTTGGAGCTATCCCTTGCTGCCTTCATTGGAAAAGAGTTTTGGCAACACTGCCTCTGTCATACTCTTCGGTCTCGTCACTTCTGGCATGCTGTGCCTCTGCCTCTCCCTCCCACCTTGGCCTTGAAAACTTCCAATCCCATTTGTCCAAGCCAACCTGCTTCCTATGCCGATTTTGCCGTCTATAATACTGTTCCCTGGCTTCTTTCTCCTGTAATAATCATTACATCCACTTTTGTCACTTGATATGCCGTTTTGGGGCACTTACTTAAAGGTATGATGCTATCATTCTTCTTGGGAGGACAGTCGTGTCTTATTTTTACTGCAGAGACAATGAAATGCAATCCAAGAAGTCCCATTTCAGAGACAAATCTAAGAGTTTGTAGGCTTATTTGATGCCAAAACACCGCACATTGGTTTATACGCAGGAAAATCACTCCACACTCATTGCAGAGGAATGTGTGCTTGTATTGGATTGACTAACCAATTTTAGCTGGAGCTCCTCATGCGAGAAGGTTGCATTCTTTTCAGAGCCAAAGTCTGAATGCAGTCTCATATTCTGCTCCTGAAGAAGTGCTATTTCAACTGTGTATTCAATGGTGACAATAAAACAAACAAAAAAATGTTCTATTGTCAATCAGCATTTGTCAGTTTACTATAAAAAGTGACATTGTAGCAAAAAATACATTTTTGTTGATTAAAATTGAGGAAAATTTTGGAATTGAGTTGGACTGAAATCAATTTCATATTATTTCATTTAAATTTTGTTATTTAGGTTTGTCATACAAAATTTAAGTAGAAGTACATTATCCTCTGAACTATAATGTTACATTGAAATGAGTCCTTCACATTTTAGAAAATTTCATGTTCAACAATTGAACATGAACATCTGTTCTCTGCAGGCTTAAAACATCACATCAAGTTACATCATTTTATGTCAGTATTTGCAGACAGCGCATACAAAGCAATGAGAAAAAAACAAACAAAAAAACAAAAAACAAGAGCAGCTTTAGTAGACAGATTTAAAAATGGGTTAGTTGATGCACCATTACCACTGGGGCACTCTTAGCAGCAACAGTTTTGGCTGGAGAAAAAAAGACTGTGACTTTCTGTCCCTTCATCCTGTTTTTCACAGAGAATCTCTAATCCATAGGACCTCCAGGACCCCAGAGAAATTTCCAATTTAACTTTTAGGTAAAATAAAAATGCATAAACACAAATCTGGGCAGGTTCAAATGGCATTATTCTCCTTTTGGGAATGGGTAAGTGGTCAAGAATGAGAGTGGGGAATGAGGGACAATCCAAACAGCCATATGTGGCTGCAGTCTGTAAATTGATGTCGGCTTAAATTAAAATAATCCACTGACTTCACAAGCGCTTCTTCCTTATATGAACTAATGCTGTTGGCACAGCAGTTAGTCCACAGCCCAAGTATGATAAAGGTTTATGAAGTAACACTTAATACATCCATCCATTATCTCTAAGCGCTTATCCTTACACTTAATACATGGTTTACTTTTTTTTTTTTTTTGGTGTGTGTGTTTCTTTATCTCACTCTCAAAATGTTTTTGGACCTGCCAACACTTTTCCTGGGTTTCTCCTGTCCCCTGCAGTTTTGTAATTTGTCCTATAAAAGCACCTGTGATTTGCATGGTCCACAAACTTTTTAATTGTCAAACACAAATGGGCCAGCTGACAAAATGTTAGTTGTTATCAAAAGGTCACCTAAAAAATCTTAATACCCATTTCTGCACACATACACAGAAAGACTATTGGCTGTGTTGATGTCAAACATCAACTTGTATCATGTATCATGTAACATGTATCGACATCTGAAGTAAAAACCTGATTTTATTCTGCTGTTGAATCAGAATCAGCTACTATCTGTCAGTGTGTTGTCCATGTTCCACTTGTGTTTGGATTTAAAATTGCATTAATGCATTTTTGTCCACTTGGGGGCAGCAGAACAAGTTGTAAACACAACATTGTCATACAAAATGCTGCATAGAGCCGAACTGCCCAATCAAGTCAGGGTTTGTTTTTTGTTTTTTGAGCGACCCTTTTTCACATTACACTTTAGAATTTATTCCATTATTGATATAAACAATGGATCTGTGCATCCTTAAGATAAGGTGCATTTAGCATTGTGATATCTTGAGGCTCTTGTATACAGAGCTAAGACCTGGATTTATCATCCGTTTTGTTAGATTCAGTACAAATAAGTGGTTGTGCTCATGTACAAAGACCTGACATTTAGAATGGAAGATGCATTTGTCTTTTTGGTCATCATGTGAACTGTTGCCAGCAGTGTCGTGTTTCACTTCCACTTGATCCTCCTTCCTGCTTCATGCTGTACAGATTCACTTGAGAGATCAGCACACGTTCAAGGTCAGAAGGCGGTCTCCGATGTGTATGGGTGGTACAGAGTCTATTGACAAAGACCGAATGAGGGATGAGAACGGAGAGCTCTGACTTCAAACAGGCTTAGTCAAGTGTTATTACCCGTCTTTAATGCACTGGGATTATGGTACCAACCATGTTGGAAATGCAGGCTTTACCAGTTTGATGACACTGATACACTGATATCTATGCAGGCTGTAAGTGGTGTTTATTCCCAGTATGATGATGGCTACACAACTGCCCTCATTCCTTTTGCCGGGCCATGTTTATCTCATATCAACTGATTAACAGCATTTGCGATAACTGTGTGCATGTGTAAGCATCAAAATACGCATGGACACACCCCGTCTCAGCCAAAATGTTTGACCTGACCCATAGTGAAGCTGTTAGCACAGTGTGGCATGGAAAAATCCCAACAGTTGGAACATGTCCATGTTGTTGTTTACTGCTGCAGAACTGGGTTTTCTGTTGGCCTGTCTTCCATCCTTTTCTTTCAGGCATCTGGTGTGCTTCCTGTTCTCGAGGGATAGAGCATGAATTCTCACCCAACTGCTCTGCTTTGGGTTTTCATGGCTCTAAAGGCTTGTGTTCACACACAAAGGACTGTTGATTTAGTGTTAGTGCTCCCCGTTTTTACCCACTGAACAAGACAAAAACTATTCCTGCATTTTGCATGTGTGTACTCTGATATGTGTACGTGTGTTGCGGTTAGACAAAGCACAGTAAAAATGCAGCTGAAGCATTGTGTGCATGTCTGTGAAATGTATGATATTTAGGAATGCAGTAAAAAGCCCACTGCAGGACTGAGGCTTCCATTTGTTAATCTGGTGGGTGTCCAGCTGGATCAGTGGGCTAAGGCACATACTATTATATAACTGAGACACTGTGGATTCAAATCCTTTGTCACAAGTCATCTCATCACTCTCTGTTCTCTCTACTTAATAGCATTTCTAGTGGATTTTTAATTCCCCCAAGTCCACAGAAAGGTCAGATTGCAGGGTCAGGTGGAGAATCTTGTCTTCTTGTAGCATTCAGTTCTTGAACAGATCAGGGTTTTCAGTATCTCCTCAATCACTACTCTATGCTGCTGTATCTCTCTGCTTTCTTTCTGCTGCAACAGACGGTGGACACTTCAATAGCAAGGCATGAGGCTGGCATCTAGCGGTGGTGTTTAAATATTACACCCAAGCACAAATTTATCTTTTTATTAGCACAGAGTGGAGCTTTGCTGCACTCTTCTGGTGGTACATTGACAGTGTCTTAAAGTAAAGCTGCTCATGGATAAATATTTATTCATGCATAATAACATGATGAATTTTAAAAAAAAGTGTGGAGCAGTCCTCATTTCACAAACATGGTTGATAGTATGCAACTGTTATCTATGAAGCCAGAAGTAAGGAACCTGAATCAGACCAGCAGTGTGGAGAGACATGTATCAAAAAAGAAGATGAGATGAGAGATGCCAAAACTGTGTAAATTCTCCACAGAGGATTAGGGCTGCAGGTGCTCAGCACTGGACTTACACATACTGTGCTAATCTCTGGTGCACACAGCACCGCATGACCAACACCATACAGCAGATGTGTAAAGGTTTTCATAGACAGACCTAATACACTGTATATTAATACTAACAGCCACAGTCGCTGGAGTGACTGCAAAATAGCTGAACAGTAATGAAAAATACAGCATTGAGGTAAATCATAGATGCAATGAACAATGCAGTGGCTTAGGAGATAGAGCAGATTGATCCATTCAGAAGATCGGTTTTATCCCTAGCTCTTCCAGTGTAGAATCCAATGACTGTGTATATGAATGGGATATATAATGTAAAAATGCCTTCAGTGTTCTGACCATTACTACTACTCAGCCAACCTTTCCTGCAATACAACAGAAAACCCAGCAAGAACAATAAAACAGAAAATGTCTCATTCAATTATTAAGCAAAACGGTGACTCCAATCACAACAAGCTTTAGTCACTCACCAAACAGGAAGAGTCTAACAAATACAACATTTTTACTTAATACTATGAGCTAAAGAAATATTCCATAATTCTACAGTTAAACATTTTATTTGAAATGTCCCTTCTGTGGTACCAGCTGGTGCTTTTATCAATCCCAACACTGGGGTACACAGTAATCCAAACTGCTTCCCACTACACTACTACACCTAATGAATGAGCTAAAAGCAACATACAGTACGGCACCAGTTGTCACTAGTACAGATATCAGATAAATGTATTGCAGTATTAAAAGTAGAACACTATCCCTCAGAACTATCAATGAGAATATATCTGGATATTTTTCTAGTTATTCCCTATTATTTACAGTAAAAACGTGCCATGTAAAGTTAACCAAGAGGGCCAGACTTCCCATTCAGCTGCTGGGTTAAAGAGTGAAACAATGTGGTAGCAAGCGAGAAACAAGCAGACTTGTAGCCATAGCTACCAGTCAGAACATCAGTGCCTTGTGTTTGGTTGTATTTCTGGAAATTGGAGTAATTATAACAACTGGAAGATCAGTTTGCATTATACAATCACACACATACTGCACATGTTGATTTTTTTTATGGCTTATTTAAATATTTTTGAGACTTACAACCAAAAAAAATCTAAAGAATTTTGTATTTTCTACCAGAAATATGTTACAAATCAACATATTTAAACAGATTAACATTTAGGAGATAGAAGATATTTTTTTTGCAAGTACTATATTGATGTTTCTACTTCTACCTGTCCCACGGTTTCTCCCTTCCCTTATAATCTAAGAGGGAATGAGTGATATAAACACTCTTCCTCTATTTCTCCCACTTCAATCCTGTACTCCCATGGTCTGTCAACATAACTCTTCCCCTCTAATCTGAAATGCCAGGGATTAAAGAGGCAGCCAATTCTACATCCATAATTCTACCTCCTCCCCCCCCTTTTCTCTCTCTCTCTCTCTCTCTCTCTCTCTCTCTCTCTCTCTCTCTCTCTCTCTCTCTCTCTCTCACACACACACACACACACACGCAGACTTCTGCCAGACTAGTCATTTTGAGACCATAAGTATGATGTTTGAGGCACAGAGATGGAAGGTGGGTTGGACGGATTAGAGTAAGTTGGTCCAAATTCAAGGGATCACTTGTGGCAAGAGGGGGTGACAGATAGAAACTAGAAAAAAATAGTGTGTTTGTGTGGGAGAGAGAGAGGGATAGAAAGGGAGAGAGAAAATGGTCGAGTCAAGTAATCAGAGCCAGAGTCTGGCAGCAGCAGGTTGTTTCAACCCAGATATGACCCGGCTCTCCCAACCCCACCCCGTCAATCTCCAGCACCCTGCCGCTATTCCAATATATCACACTACACGTCTCAAAGCTCATCATGACAACCTCCAACAAGCTATAGGAGTTTAGGATTTAATGTGACATCATATGCGTACCTTGGCTCTCACTGGACCAATAGGATCCTGGATTGTAGCACGTGCACTCCTCAGTCGCTTTCAGTAGTAGTGGAAAAATTTGCCTTCTTCGCCTCACAGGGTGTGAGAGACATTGCCCCTTGGACTGCTCTGGATTTATGATGGGCTTTGGATCTTTTGTGTGACTAACTGACCACAGGGAGAGAAAAAAGAGGAAAAGAGAAAGAAAAATAGGTGTGGGGACAAACAAGGAGAAAGGGGAGGGGGGAGGGCAGGGTGATGGGAAACATCAACAAAGCATCTAAAAAGAACAGTAAAAAGAAGACGGTAAGGATTTGTTTTATTGCTTTTAGCTGAGAGAAATTAATTTTTCAAACTGATTAAGATGTGTAGGATGAGGAAGTTTAATCATTTGTGAAAGTTTGTCATGCATCTGACAATTTCCAAGCTACATTTGAGCTGTAAACTACTTCCTATTGGACACAAATGTTGTTCAAATGGATTTCAAATGTTTCTAATAAACAATATAAATATATCTTTGTTTTAAAAACTGATCTATGGTTGCCATGGTTGCTGCGTAAATATACATGTGAGTGAGCCAGTTTCATTGCAGTCAGTGAAATTTAAGTCAGAACTTTATTCTAATTCGGTTGGTTCCCCTCCTCTAAGGGGGAGTCGCCCGTAGAACGAAGCAGCACCCCATTATCCGCCGCCATGCTGGGGGGCCTGGGTGGCGCAGGGGAGGTGGACACGGATGACGAGGAGGAAGGAGGGGGCGAGCGGGAATTCGATGAGCCCCTGTGCGCGCTGGTTAAGAACTGCAACATGCTGCACAACTTAGTGGGGCCTGCTTGTATCTTCCTCAGACAGGGCTTCGCACAGAGCCAGCTTGTATGTATGACATTCACACACACACACACACACACACACACACACATACACATCATATCATAGGCAAAATCACCCATAAATCTCTTCATCCATCAATTTTCAGTGCCCTCACTGTCCAAGGAAGGTGAAGTTAAGGCCATCCGTCAGTTCAGTGTGACATCATCTCAGCCTTCCTATCTCATCTCCACCAATGAAAATTTCACCCTGTGAGTTTCATCCCTCCATCATTCATAAAAATGCATGTGATTGTGCTAGAAGAATTCTGTTGCAGAATATTATTTGTCAAGAAATGATGACAATCTGTTGTCTTGGAACAAAAGATTCTTCTGAAGAAGGACAGGAAGGAGATGTGAGCTGTAAAAAGAGAATAACTGGTCTATGACTAACTGACTAACTGAGGGTCTAAGGACAGAGGGTGTCACTCCCTGTACAGATTGTAAAGCCCTTCGAGGCAAATGTATTCTGTAACTTTGGGCTATATAAATAAAATTTGATTTGATTTGATTTGATTTGACTGTCTGAGTACTGTACAGACTGTAGTGACAGAGTAACTGGCCTTCCAATTTGTCTAGATTGCCATTTAGATCATAAATTTAGCTTTTAATAGTGCTGGAGATATTACCCTATTTCAGATTAACGTCTTATGTATGAACGGGGGATATGGGAGAGATCAATAGAGTAATTTCCGTACTGCAACTAGCAGCGCTAATTGAAAAAAGCCATTAGGACAGTAGTCACTGATCACAGGTCCTTCACTGAGCTATAGGCTCCTTAGGAACTGGAAGACCTTGGGCTGAGTTTAGAGGAGAAATGTAATGATGTCACTGACAGACACTTTATGTTCTTTTACTCTAGTTTGTAGTTGTGTGTTTTTGGTGACTGAATAAATGTAATTCTATGAAAAATGTTGAAGGCAGTCTTATAAACTTGTCTAAAGCCTAGGAGAATTAATAGTTTATTGACTGTGACACACTGTTGAGATGCATGTGTGACCGTTTCAAGGCAAGGCAACAGAGAACACTGTTACCAACTTTATTTCAAAATGACGAAAATGAATAAAGCTGCTCTAATTATCGTTATGGTGTATAAATGATGGACAAAAAGACTATGTGTAATGTGATGGGGCTGATCGTAGAGATTTTGACACCTGACTGCTGTTTCCAGCAGATCTATTAAATGTTTCTGCGTTTCCAGCAGTGAAACATGTTCTGTGTGTGAGGCAGCCACTGAAGCTGGTTGTGGCCATTCTAGTGACCTCACCAGAAATGGGAAGGCGATATGAAGACACCTGGAGAATGGACCAAAACAGGCGTTAAAGGACCAGTGTGTAGGATTTAGTGACGCCTAGCGGTGTTGTTTCTGCATTGCAACCCTGTTACTCTACCATCTCCTTTCAAGAGTGAAGGAGAAACTATGACTACAATGTCCATGCATAATGTGAATGGGCCTATCTGGAGCCAGTTGTCTGCAGATATAAAAGGCTAATTCTGAAGTGGCAAAAACATAAAGATTCTTATTTCAGTGAAGTGATTATTCTCCAATGAGAAAGTAGTTATGAATATTATTTTCCATTTCTGCCATGTTCTGTACACACACACTAGGCCTTAACGCTTTGGTTTAATTTTACGGCCAACAACTTTAAGAGAAAAAAATTATAAACCTTCATGAGCCACATGATCATCAGTAATTCTCATTTGTTCAGTAATCACATACCTACAATCCCATCAACCTCAGCTATACTTTGTGTTTAGCACTGATGAATAAATATCATAGCATGCTAACGGACTAAACAGGACAATGGCCATAGTAAACACTGCTATCTGGCAGGTATTTTGTTCCAAATTAATCAAATCAGCATGCTATAATTGTTGTTGTTGCACAGTTACCCAGCAGAATCGGAGTCACCACGCACCTGGAGGATAATTTCCTGTAATAAACAGCAGCTGGCTGGCTCTTTGGAAAGTCCCGCACGCCTTTCCTTTCATTGTACTGTAATTGTTTTTATAGTCATCACTCATCACTGATACAGACACACCAACAGTTTTAGGATAACATTCCTCATTGTATTTTTTCATACTTGGAGGTGGAATCTCCGAAAAGTACACAGATTAGTCTATTGTGGTGACAAATTGTTTTTCCTTCAAAAACTTTTGATCCTGGGTCGCTGTTGTTTTAAAAGTTTTTTCTAAAGGAATCAGTGGCAGCCTCTTAGTAGTTGTGGTACCAGCAGTTTAACTATGAAAGCAAAAAACAAAATGGGAGCTTCACAGGCAGGATCGGGAAAAAAGACAAACAGCAAATGTGGTATGTGTGTGTGTGTGTGTGTGTGTGTGTATGTGTGTGTGTTTGTTTGCTGCATGTTCAGCCTGTGAAGGTGTGTTAATGTTTGTTAATCAAGTGCTGGCTGAACCACAGATGCAGATTAAAAAAAATCTGTAGCAGATAGAGAAATGAAAAACAGATAAGCCTTTATGATTTGTAATACAATTTACAGCTGTAATCTCCCTGCCACTGTTCTCTGTCCTGCATCCTCTAATCCAGGCCTGTATTATTCATCGCAGCTTCACGTTGTGAACTAACGTAGCCTGGCATCCTCTTTTGTCCACCATACGCTGGAGCCAATCTGAATAAACTGTAACTGTATTTTTTTGTGTATGACTGTAGCTAAAAGTGCTACGACATTTTTGACTCCAACACCTTTTTGTTATAATAATATCTCAAAGTGCCATTTAACTGTATTTTTCACCAGTGTACAAAACATTTCATCAGGTATTTTGCACGTGTGTGTGCATACAGATGTGTGTGCCTTCTTTATGTGTGTTTGGGAAAAGGCCAAAGGAGTGTGCTTGATTTGTCATTGTGCATTTTTAAAATAAATTTCAAACGCTTGTTGTGGAGCATATGCACAGCCGACCTGCAAAGCTTCTCCACCAGCCAAAGCTTCTCCACCAGCCAAAGCAGAATGAGATTGGACATGAAATTGTGTAGCAGATCAACTAAAAAGGTTATTAGGGTCAGTCAGATCAAAAACCAAATAATCCTGTAACAGAATCTCTGCTGAGGCAGTTGAACATGGAGCAAAAATGCTTCACAGGAGTGAAAGAGCCAGCTGAGGGACTAAAATGTTTCCTCATGTGACTGTGTGTTGCTGTGAAACAGATGAAGATACACAGGATGATACTGGAAATGTGTGTGTGTAACCTGACTGGCTGTTGATTTCTCTGTATGTCTGTCATGTCTTCTATGCATACCCCCGCAGGACAGAGATCTACGACCAGAGGAAATGGAAGGTACAGAGATATTAAAAGCTTAATCCAAATCCTCCCTCCATCCCTCGCTCCCTCAGTCATTGCCCTGTCTTCTTCCTAAACCGCCTTCTTTTCAAGCCTCAAACCTTCTGTTTGACTGTGAAAAACTGTGCTTTACTGTATAGAGCAGAATTCAAAAAAGACTGTCCTGACTTTGCCTTCTCGTTGAATGTCAGCTATGTAAACCAGCAGATCGTTTCTTATTTGAACTCTGGAAGATCAAAGTGGAAAGGATTATTATTCAAAGGAGAAGATTATTTTTCACAATGTAGGCACTGTTCAACTATATTCTAAAGGATTGGCTCACACTTTCACACTCCACATTCACAGTAAATGGTCAGGTAGAAACTCAAAGTACATTTTGAACAGTGACCAAAACAAATCATGGTACCATTTTGAAATAAGGCACCTTTTATAAAGGACTTTGAATTACAATGACTTTATTAAAGGTAATACATACATAACACTAGTGAGGACTCACTTACTAGTGTTACACTCAAGAATAATAGTTCTCAGAAGATCAAAATTGATGCAGCAAAACCAGACAATCTTCTTTGTTGTCAGAACATTGTGTCTACATTACCTACAGTGCAACTCGACTGCCGTCAGAGATTCAGGTGTGTTATTCTAGAGTAGCAAATGTAGCCTTGGGTTGCTAGCCTCAGGAAGATGAGAAGGAGATGGGTTACAGCTTTCTTTCTAACTCCACACCTGCAGATTTAGGTGGCTCATAAGTTATAACTGATCTATAACACGTTAGTAAATCATTTACTAAGTCTATAATAAAGAAAACTATCAATGTATAAACCCTTAATCACATAAATTCATCACATAAAAATTCTACACATAGGGTCTTAACATAAGATTGATAGAGTATACACTTAAAAGGGCAATATCTCTATCTATATCTATCTTTTTTTCTTGCAGAGCTGCGTGAGGCATTCAGGGAATTTGACAAAGACAAGGATGGCTTCATCAGCTGTAAGGACCTAGGTGAATGCATGAGGACAATGGGATACATGCCCACAGAGATGGAACTGATTGAACTCAGCCAGCAGATCTGTGAGTCCTACATGCCGACATATATATATATATATATATATATATATATGTGTGTGTGTGTGTGTGTGTGTGTGTAAAGAGAGACACACGAAACACATAGCTGTAATTTTTTTTACCCAGAAGCACAGAACTTTTCTGTTTCCCTCATACATATACATATATACATAAAAACAATTGCACACATGTGGGCTCATTCAAAGTGGTCTGGTGGAGGATACAGTGTGGGTTATACAGTACATGTGATTATTCTTCAATGAAAAAGTAGTTGAATATTATTATATTATAATATTATTTTCTATTTCTGATATGTTCTGTACACACACACACACACACAGACACACACACACACACACTAGGCCTTTAACGCTTTGGTTTAATTTTACGGCCAACAACTTTCAGAGAAAAAATTGATAAACCTTCATGAGCCACAAAAGATAAAGGATTCTTTGGAAAGTCTCATACATGCCTTTCCTTTCATTGTACTGTAACTGATACAGACACACCAACAGATTTAGGATACAGTGTGGGTTATACATGTTTTTTATGAAATATGTAATATGTATCATGGATTAAATAGACTGTTATAAATTAATAAAGCACGTATCACTGAAAGCTTGTATACTGAATGCATTTTTGAACCACAAAAATATGATCCTGCGTCATTGTGTGTAACTTTAACTGTTGCTTGACAAAATTTGGAATTGGTTTAGAGTGAGGAATGATTTAGCCAATACAGTCATCTGTTAGCTTCCTCCAGGAAGGTGGATGTCAGCAGGCTATACGGAAGACATCCCCATTGCTCAAACTATGTACTCTGCATTAGTAAAAAGCCGTATGTATCACTAACCAATCTGTTTTTAAATGTCTTGCTTAAAGACAATCAAGATCAGTTAAAAATGTCTCCTGTTGCCTCTAGGTGGTGGCAGAGTGGACTTTGAGGACTTTGTGGAACTGATGGGTCCGAAGATGCTTGCTGAGACTGCAGACATGATTGGTGTCAAGGAGCTGAGGGATGCCTTCAAAGAGGTCTGCAATGCAATTTATTAACTTATAGCCTAATGGACATCTTTTGTTTCAGGGGTGCCCTAAGTAGATTAACTTGCCTCTAATACATTTGTTTGTTTATGTGCGTTTAATTTTTTTTTTTGCTCCACTATATCCATTCTGTTTCCCAGTTTGACTCTGATGGCGATGGTCAGATCAGCCTTGGGGAGCTGAGGGAAGCCATGAAGAAGCTAATGGGAGAGCAGCTCAACCACCGCGAGATCGACGAGATCCTGCGAGATGTAGACCTCAATGGAGACGGACAGGTGGACTTTGAGGGTGAGTGATACATACTTTTGGTAAAGAAGCTGAGGGAAAAATCTTCTACAAATCAATGGGAGATATGCATGCATCCAATACTGGTAAGAAAAGTGATGTGGATGTTCGGGCTACATAAAGAAGGAAAAGGAGATTGTAGAGAGAAGTAATGTAATTTAAGGTGATACTATCATTTTAATTATGCAGCAATAACGACAAGTATTTTCTTTCCACAGAGTTTGTGCGAATGATGTCCCGCTGACTCTCACTCTACTGCACTAAACATAACACGGACCAGACTGCACACTGTTAATGTTCGTGTAATTCTTCTTGATGTACAAAGACTTCTTGGTGTCTGTATTTTTTTTTTTTTTCAGTTACGTCCATCATCTCTCAAATATATGAGAATCTTGTGTCATGTGTTACTGTTGTATGTCTGTAATATGTATTTAACATGTAATGAGATAAGATGAGTAATGACTCAGCAAAGACATGTTTTCACCAAAGCTGTGGTTTCTTTAGAAGTACATTTAAAATTTAATAGCTGAGAAACACATACCAGCAATATTCAGTTTCATAAAAATTATATACACACACACATTAACACAATTTAATTTATAGTAAATTACATTAGTAACTTAATGGGTCAGTTTAGAAAAATTCAAAATAAAAAAACATTTTTTAAGTAGTATCTGTCTCTTAGGGTTATGGTTACAATTAACCCTAACATTAGTTTAGGAGTTCAATCGCTCCGTGTCTGAGATTTATTTTTTCATAATTTTGGTGAACTGACCCTTTTAATATGCAATTAAATAGTACATTACCTGACCTCAGCTGTTGTGACTGTATGATATTATTGTTCAGTAGATAGCAAAAGTGAGTGTTTTGTTAATGATAGAGCAAGTAAATGAGATTATACATAAATGTTTTTGTACATACCACATTCATATACATATCAGTTACTTTTAGCATTATCTCCAGCAGTGCACTTTGATATAATCGAACTGATGCAGAAAATTATTGTAGATGCTGTAATTTTTAATGTCAGATATCTTTTTGATAAAGATTTGATAATACTTACATGATGATTTGGAATATTTTGTGTTGGGTTACACTTCTGTACACATTACTGTATGTGTTTTGCTATTTAGGAGGAAATTAATTGACAGCTTGTCTCAAAGTACATTATTTTATGAAATCATAAACAGTACATGTTTAATATTTTATTTGTAGTGTTAAACAGATCAGATCTTTAAAAAAATACATTGTAAATAAAATAGTGAATAAGAAATAAACTAACTTTTGCTGATGACACTCAAATCTGCTCTTATTCTACGTCCCCTTTCCTGTGTTCACATCAATTTCCTGTGGCTTCATTTCTCATAGAGCCTTCCAGAAACTTTCCAGCCTCCTGGTAAAATGTGTCAGATCACCCCTTTCCTTACACTTTTTGAGGTCCCCTATTAGTTGCTTTTTCAAAGCATGAGCAGTTTCACTATACTCAACACTGAAATGAGCCATTGGTGGTGTCCCATCCCAAAGTGGAGGAATGTCCCTGCTGCAAGTGTCTGGATCAAACTCCATTACATCAGAGATCTGGGTGACGTTGGCCTTCTTCATCCTAACATCCTTGTGGATCATTTGATTGAGCTCTTCCATCAAATCTTGACCAGTTCTCCTTCCTCCAGTCCTTTCCATGTCAGACATGTTACTATGCACAAAATGGCACAGTGGCTTTGTTCCCACATCCTTTAATCTTGTGAAAGCATGAAGCACCTTCTCTAAGATGTCTTGCTCACTGGAGGTGTCCTTGGAAATGCTGACGATTGTGGCGTCACTTAATGCCACAGCGAGGCTTGCTACTTCCTTATCACGTTCATGACTGTGATCATCTTGAACCAACTGATGAGACTTCAGTCCTTCTGTGTCAATGATTATGATGCAGTCGCACCCCAATTCCTCGCTGATGTCTTTGTTGACAGTGATCACCTGGATGAATGCCCCTCTGGTGCATCTTCCTTTGCTGACGGCAAACCTGGCCCCAAACATGGTGTTGAGCAGAGTTGATTTTCCTGAGTTTTCAGCTCCAATGATTGTTATGACCTTGAGCTTACTGCTAGACTGCAAAATGTAGTGAAGCTGAGTAAGCACCTCTGTGATCCATTTCATCGGGATGTTTGCTACATCTCCATCGACAAGCTCAAGAGGGAAACCATCCAGCAGCATTTGAGCACACAGTGCAGGTAGCTGTTGTATGTTTTTTCTCTGATGGCTGTGTTCTGGCAGGCTATCCACACATTCGTACAGTTGCCCACATTCTCGAAAAAAGTGATCCAGGCATAAAGAACGAACAGATATTTGCTTGTCAACCTCCGCAATCTTTTCGCAGTCTTGGGGAAATATCTGGCTTAGCTCTTTGTATTGATCCTTCAGAACTGACAGTTCTTCCCGGGACAGATTGTCCAGATCCATTTCCAACCATTTGAGGAAATAGTAGCGTTGCACTTCTGAGCTGACCCCGTGAAAGAAGCTTGATATTGCAGCTGTCATCTCAAATTGTTGCTGTCTTCTTCTATGACCCTTTTCTTTTCTTATCAAATATGTGCGGTAGTCTTCAGTGTTTCGGTTGCCAGCTTTTCGCAGTCTCCAGCACTCAGTTTCCAGCCACGAAATCACTTTCCAGATGTGTCCCTGGTAAATCAGTTGTTTTTCTTTGAATTCGGAGGTGTTACGAACATGTTTAGTGATAGCATTTGCATTCTCCCGCGCACTCTTGCATTCATCACTATTTTCATCAAGTAGAAACCCATACAGGTAAGCTGTGTCAACCAGATTTTCCACTGACACTTTGGATGGGCAGTTTTCTAGCATCCTTGAGATTGATTCATTAAGAGCTTTTGTCAGCTCTGCATCAGTCTTTTTCTTTTGGGTTATATCAGTTATCTTTAACTGTGGTTCCATCGTCATCATTTTGAGTGTGAAGCTTTTCTCCTGGAAGCTGCTAATCAAAATGACATTTCCTTTCACATCTTTACTCTCCAGATGCTTGAAGTAATCAGTTTCTGATTCATCACAGAATATGTAAATGGCTGCAGAAGTCTGGCAGAGGAACTTGAATTGCTTGTCAAAGGTCTGGATGTCTCCTCTGAGGTTGGCGACAGCCAGTGGTTCACTAAATTTATCAACATTACTCTTCCCACATGGGAGGTACCAGCTGATTTCGACTAGCCCGTTTGAAATCTTCCTGAAGACATCACCACACACCATGTCACGGTGATGAAATGTATCAGTGTTACTGAACAGTTTGTTCAGTATCTGAGATTTGGATAAGACTGCCTTCCCCAGTCTGACAAACGACACCAGAGGAATATTAGAGAACACAATTCTTTCTTCACATCTCAACCTTCTGGCCTGGTTTGACGGTGTGACGTTTCTGACAATTTCACGCATGGACCACAGCATCAATGTGACTTCTTTTGTTTCACAGTTGGGCAGCAAGAGCGGGACAGCAAACTGGCAGAGTGCCATTTTAGAAACTATGTTCTGCTGAAGAAAGCTGTCTGAACAAAGAATCAATGCAGTTATCAGGTCCAGGGGATTGATGGCCTTGTTCTTGTCTGTGTCTTCATCGCAGGGCACACATCTGACATTTCTAGCATTTGCATTCAGCATCATAAGTTTCTTCAAAAATGCCTCAGAAAGTGACATTGAAGTTTCGAATTTGTTCTCGGATGTATCATTTTGATTTATCTCCATAACAGTGCTGAGTGTGAGCTTGTCATACTGGTCTTGAAGTCCTATCATTGACAGCAGGTCCCTGAGACGTGACTCTGTGAATCAACACGAAGAGACCAATGAATGTACAGCATGTAACATTTTGCTCTTTTTCTATTACTTACCAAAAGTACTCATGAAGAACAGTTCACTTATCACAGGCAGCACTACTCAGTCTGTTAAAACTAACAGTATAGTATATGATGTAATGTTTTCTGTGACTTTGAGAGCCTTTGTCAAATCTGAGAAAATAACTTCTGATAAAGTCATTGGATTGGGCTTGGAGATGTCATATTTTGAACAGAATGCTTATGGTACAAATTGGAGTATGGAGTTTGAAAGACACAGACCAAGACCATGACCAAGTTACTAGAAATGGAGGGGCTAATAAATAGGGGAATAATGGAAGGGCCTACTGGGCACAGGACCAGGGGACCGAGGGTTCAGAGGCTTGAAGCCAGAGACTGTGTTGGAAGTGACAACTCTGTGAGATGAGATGACTCTGCGGATGGCAATGTCATTCTGTGAGTCAATCTGTCTGTCAGTCTGTCTTTTGGTGGGTACAACAAGTTGGTCAAGACTGAAATATCTCTTAACTATTGGTGGGACTGATGTGGATGAATCTTGATGACTTTGATGATCCCCTGACTTTTCCTCTAGCGCTATCACAAGGTAAACGTTTTCATTTATTCTGTGAGGTATCTGAACATCTAGTCCAACATTCAAATCCAACATAATAATTAGCAAATATTAGCATGCTAGCATGCTAAGCTAGAAAGGTGATTCTGGCAAACATAAAGGTGGCAGTAATAATTAGGACTGCTTGTCAGATGATCATGGTAAATATATGATAACAAGTTACCAGTTAAGTTTCTGCCAGTATTTCAGTTTATCTGTAACTACAGTGACATTATAGTCAATATAATGCCTTACCTGTGTATATAGTTGCTGAGACTGCCTCACTGTACTGATCGTTCAGCATTGTTGACACATAGAACTTGTACTTTGTGTCTGGCTGTAAATCAGGAAATATCTTGTGGCAGTCTTCAGTGTACATTGGTAGCAGTTCTGCCCCTGGACGTTCAACTGTTATAAGGAACTTATGTGGAATTTCCTCCATGTTTACTCCGTTTCTCCATTTCAAGGACACTGTTGTGCCCTCTGAAGATTCTACTGTTAAGTATTGAGGTGCTGGCACCACTGCAAGAGATTTGAAAATAGAAAATAAAGATTTGAAATAAAAATGTTTCATATTTCATCAACAAAATATAAACATGCTGCTGTGAAAAAGGAACTTGCATAAGTCTTACCTGTGGAAACAGATGCTGTGACCCTTTCACTTGAGTTGCCATCCTCGTCTTCTGTGGTCACGCTGAATTGATACTTTTGTCCAGGTTTAAGCTTGCTTATTGTAACGGTACAAACATCTTTGATGACCAAATAATCATCCACCTCTGTAGAGGAGCTCCACTTCTTCCTAGAGGCACTCCATTCAACTCTGAAGCTCATAGGGCCTGTCAGACCCTTTGGGCATTCCCAGCTTAGGACCACAGAGTTTGGTTCCGTTGACAGGAACTTGATTTTACCAGGAGGGGGCATCACTGACAAACATAAAACAGCACAAGAATTCATTTGTGCCACTTGAAAATGATTTAAGCATCCATCTACAGTAAAACTACAGTATTACATATTTATGTATTAGATTTTAAATGATACAACTGACAGAAAGTCTGCCAAAACTAACAATGTAGTATATAAAATATGAACACACTGCAGTGAAAAAAGGAACAGGTCATGGCATGTTCTGTCTTACCTGTGAAAACAGATTCTGTGACCTTTTCACTTAAACTGCCATCCTTGTCTTCTGTGGCCACACTGAAGCAGTACCTTTGTCCAGGTTTCAGTTTGGTTATTGTAGCGTGACAAACATCTTTGATGACTACATGATCTTCCACCTCTGTAGAGGAGCTCCACTCAACTCTGAAGCTCTTAGGTCTCTTCTTCAGCCCCTTTGGGCATTCCCAGCTTAGGAACACAGAGTTTTGCTCCACTGACAGGAACTTAATTTTACCAGGAGGGGGCACCTTAGAAGGGGTCATCCCTGGAAGAGGCCCCCCTGGAGGAGGCATCTCTGGGGAAGGGCACCAAAGGCAAATGATACAACTGACAATGGATCATTAGCCATTAAAAGTACTTTTAGTAACTGGTTCTGGATGTAGAAAGAAAGATGTAGAAATATGTTATACTTTCCATACAATGTATGTGTTATTAACACATGATATGGTTTTTACCTTTGCCTGATGACATCAGATAAAATGCTTGAGCATTTACTTTAGAACAAAGTCTGTCTCTCTCCAGCATGTCATAAAAACATCAGTGACTTTATTGTGTCCTCACTGGCCCTTTAAAAGATTATTTAGTAATGTGTTTTCTTCATTTATGTAAATTAAGTGATAGAAAACTTTCCAGAACTCATACATAAAACTCTTTTTCTGATGCAGTATATGATTTTTGAAGTGGAACTTTTCTGTATTGCATTAACTGCGACCCAATTAGATTGCTTATTTCTATGTTCAGATAACTGTTATTGAAGTGTCAGTATTGTATACTATAAACCAGTATAAAATGTATCAATGTGCCTGTAATTAGGGACCACTTATCTGTACATGTAAAGTACTGTATTTACTCACCTGTCTCAGGCCATTCAGGGTTCTGGTAATCATCACCACCAGACACCTGTAATAGAATAGTATTCATTATAACAAAAGGAAGTCACTATTACAAGATATTTTCACATTATGTAGACGTTTTCAGATTTTCACCTGACTTGGAGCATATTCTGTCTTCTGTGAGATGATGTCATGACCTTTGTGAATTCCCTTTACACAAGTTCTGCAGATCAGCATGTGATCAGTCCTGCAGAAGTACTTTAGAGACCTGTCGTGCTGACAGCGTTTCTTCTCCACTTCATCAGACACATCTATGAATTTGTGTCTAAGCAGAGCTTTCGCTTTGTAGTGCGGCCTGAAATGTTTTTCGCAGTAGGAAACGTTGCAGGTCAGACAGGTCTTCATAGCAGTCTTCTTGCCACAAATGTCACACTGCACTGCCCCTCCTCTATTTTCAAGAAGAAAAATAAAGTGCAGCTATTATTTATTACAGAAGGAAGTAATAGAAATGTATGCTATATGTGTTTTTGATTGAAGGAATAGCAAAGTGTTTCTGTTAGCTAAAGAAGGGCTAATACTTGTGATACATTTGTACTGAGAGTTCTTAATGAAGACAAGCTTTGGTTATGTATGTGGCTATTGTTTTAATCCATACAACCAGGTTCAAATTAGGCATGAACCTTCTGCATAAGACTGTTTTTGTTTTTACCAAAAGTGATATACTAATACTAATTACATCAGGCATTAACAAGGAGCACCCCACCCATTTGACACATAAAGATCAATTTACTTCCTTATTATAATTATAGGGAGAACTACACCATGTGTGAAACATGATAATGTCAAACAAAACCATGTGTTACAAACTTGAAACATTATAGAGTTTAAAAGATGAAGGAGTTTAGCAATCCCTCGCTGAAAGAAGGTTATAAGACAAAAATAATCACCAAACTCTTCAAGACAAGACAAGGTCTTATCTTAACCAAAGAATATTCCATCCATTCACTATTTCTGTTTTTTCAAAGTTTCCAAGAAGTTTCCAGTGTGTTGACAAGTGTACAGAATATGCTTCAGGTGTTAAATCCTTTGGCAACTTGTGTCAACCAGACACAGACTCCTCTACTACAAGATTTTAAATCCCTGCAGCATGTAAGTTATTTAAAGACAAATAACTGAAACAAAATGAGTATGGTGTCAATGAGTAAAAAAGCCTGTCTTACTGTACTAAACCGATGCCCAGTGGTGACTTCGACCGGTAGGAAAGATAGTCATCAATTGCAATCTCCTGCCTGAAAGAAGGACAACATCAGATGACTGCTCAGCTGTAGATCCAAAATATTTTCACATCTTACTCAACCAAACCAAAGTTGATGATTTTATTAGATATTGGAACAGTAGAAAGACGTATTACAATGTACACTGTACCTAACTATTTTGCTATTTGCTGATTTGGAGGCAGCTGACATATATGGTGTCAGGTTTCATCACCAACTGCCCCAATTCTCTGTGCCCTTGTATAAAGCCATGTTTCCCAACACTAGGCTGTGGCCTGCTACGTAGCTGTACTGACACTCCCAGATAGACACACAGAGATGTAGCCTCTCTGAGTTGCTATCTTAGCTAACGTTACATCACATTTGCCACAAGGAGACTTTCACAAATGGCTCTGAATGCAGTGCAAGGTGCAAAGGTCACACTGAGCGATGGTCAGTCTGTCACTGTGATAGCCATCACCTTCCACATTACACACAAGTGGCAACCTCTGTGACTGCGAAGTGAGACCAATTGCCAAAAACTGCAGTTCCTCATACACGCATATTTTATACTGTCAACGGTAGCACACTTCATTTTAAAGGTAAAGATGCAGAAATTATTATGAAAGAATATTGAATCAGTTGACAATATCTGTTTTTTCAATGTTCCAAGAGGTCCAATGTGTTGACAAGTGTATCAAATATAAGGTTACTGCGAATCCTTTGGCAACTTGTCTGTGTAATAACCAGACAGACACTGATGTCCTCTTTCTAAAAGTATTACAAGATCTTTAAACCCTCTTTTAAACCCTATGCAATTTTCCATACAGTTATTATAAACAAATAACTGGGATACAAACAGTGTCAGTGAGCAAAAGCTGTCACAAGTCTGTCTTACTGTCCGCTGTCCTTTGAAGATAAGCCTGTCACACTGGAAAGGATTCATCAAAACCTCGTATCTCCGATCTGAAAGAATGACGACATTGATTTACTGTTCACAAAACCCCTCAGCAAGAACAGCAATAGCTTTGCAACCATATATAGGCAGATCAGGTCTGTCAAACCTTGGATTGGACACCATGAAGGGGTTTGCAGCTACTTAACATTTAAAGGTCAGATTTGTCAGATTTGGTGGGCTCTATTTACAGAATGTATGAGAAATTAAATTAGTAATTGTATTTTCATTAGTATATCACCAAATCAAATAGCCTCTGTAACAGCCAGTCCTGTCCCTTAGAAATTCTGTTTAAACACAATGCATTTGCAAAAGCAAATACATTTTAAAGGAAACACAGACCAATCTAGGCTTTCTATGAACATAATGAGGAACTGTTTATTAATACATCAGACAGATCAGAATGTGTTTAGAGTGCTAACCACCTAATAGAAATCCCCATAATGAATATACGTTATCTTACTGTTCGCCTGTGAAAAGTAATGGGTTTTCAAGGGACTGTTCAGACTTGGTGCTCAAATGTTCGCTGGGCTGTGACCTCCGTTTCTTCAATCTGAAATTCATTTAGAAGTTTTAAAGAATGTTTTAATGGTTACACTGTTTGAGGGACAAAATACATATGACTATCCAACTTGACTGGGATTTTATTTATCTTACAATATTTTTGAGTATCTTACAATATGAGCGTTACATAAGAATGTACATGAATGAGCCATCGTTATATCTTACTTTTCTTTTTCAAAATCAAGAGGGAAGATCAGTGATGACTCCTTTGCCTCCTCTGAGTCTGGTGGGTCCACACTGAAAAAATGCAAAGCTTTCTTTAAACTGATATGAAAGTGCAGTTTGTAAATCTCTCATATGAAAGAAAAAAATCAAAGTGCAGTGAGGCTCCATTTGAGTGAGGCTGTGAATGTATGTTATCTTACTGTCTGCCTTTTAAAAGTAATGGGTGTTCAATGGACTGGTTAGACTTCGTGCTCCAAGATCTGGGCCGTGGCTCTCCTTTCTTCAATCTGAAATTCATTTTGCAATTTTAGAGAACGTTTTAATAGTAACACTTTGCTTTGACATGCACATTAGGTCACATAACTCAAACTTTCATAGCTTCTTTTATACAAGCTCCTTATCACTGCACTACAAGAGATGTACAACTGGACCCCTATCCATAAGCAGATTATAACAGATAGTAAACAGGCTTTTTTATGGAACTGTTCTCCTGTGAAAAGTAATGGGTTTTCAAGGGACTGTTCAGACTTGGTGCTCAAATGTTCACTGGGCTGTGACTTCCGTTTCTTCAATCTGAAATTCATTTAGCAGTTTTAAAGAATGTTTTAATAGTTACACTTTCTGTTTGAGGGACAAAACACATATGACTATCCAACTTGACTGGGATTTTATTTATCTTACAATATTTTTGAGTATCTTACAATATGAGCGTTACATAAGAATGTAAATGAATGAGCCATCATTATATCTTACTTTTCTTTTTTTAAATCAAGAGGGAAGATCAGTGATGACTCCTTTGCCTCACAAAGAGATGATGTAGAGTCTGGTGTGTCCACACTGAAAAAAAGCAAAGCTTTCTTTAAACTGTTATGAAAGTGCAGTTTGTACATTTCTTATATTCTTTCATATAAGAAATTTACAAAACACATACTCAACTTATCGTAAACTGATACACTTTTACTTCACATGTGATTTTAAAGAAGAGTAAGACAACAAAAGGACATTGTTTTTGTTTATCTTACAATATGAGTGTTACATCAGAATGTACATGAATGAGCCATCGTTATATCTTACTTTTCTTTTTCAAAATCAAGAGGGAAGATCAGTGATGACTCCTTTGCCTCCTCTGAGTCTGGTGTGTCCACACTGAAAAAATGCAAAGCTTTCTTTAAACTGATATGAAAGTGCAGTTTGTAAATCTCTCATATGAAAGAAAAAAATCAAAGTGCAGTGAGGCTCCATTTGAGTGAGGCTGTGAATGTATGTTATCTTACTGTCTGCCTTTTAAAAGTAATGGGTGTTCAATGGACTGGTTAGACTTCGTGCTCCAAGATCTGGGCCGTGGCTCTCCTTTCTTCAATCTGAAATTCATTTTGCAATTTTAGAGAACGTTTTAATAGTAACACTTTGCTTTGACATGCACATTAGGTCACATAACTCAAACTTTCATAGCTTCTCTTATACAAGCTCCTTATCACTGCACTACAAGAGATGCACAACTGGACCCCTATCCATAAGTAGATTATAACAGATAGTAATCAGGCTTTAGTTTTCCACTCATTATCAACTTTCACTTTTCTTAATAAAGTTAAAAAAAAAAAATGCTTCAAATATCATTTGAAATATGCAGAAAGAACCTCTCACCTTGTGATGTCATGCTTTTGGCTAGACAATTGACTAAAGAAAGTTATGAGCGTGTCCACATCTGCACTGAAAAAAATTCAAACAGTCAAATTATTCTTCTGATCTGAGAATGTACGTTCTGTGTATGTGATGCTGATTGCCTGAGTATAGAGCGGAAGTGTAAATCTCATTCTTGATCATGATTCAGTGCAGTTGGCTTTAAGATGATTTAAATCAGGTCTATACAACCATTGAAAAGATGAATAAAATTAAACATGAATCATGACCGGTATCAGTTATTATTAAAAGAAGTTATGGGATCTTACCATGCATTGTCCTCCTTCAAATTATCCATCTCTTTGACTGAGGAGTCGCCTTACCTACTCTTTCATCTTGAAGCTCCTTCCACCTTTGGACCATACAGCCACTGGGCCATCAGAGATAAGTATCAAATAAGTTTATGTTTGCAAGCCACTTATCAAGTATCAAAACCTACTATCAGTACTGTAGCTTACAAATACACTTGAACATTGAACATTAACATACACCCATGCGTCATAATAGGCCAGTAATTACAGTAATCGCTGCATCACATTCTTAAATCATGAGTTTTCTTGGAAATATTCCACAACCTCATGGTTTGTAATACCAAATGTTTTCAACAATGGTAAATAGTAGCAGTAGTAGTCGTAGTAGTAGTAGTAGTAATAGCTGGCCATGCACAGCAGCTCCACACTCTGAAGGCTGAGATGAAAATAAAATAAAACACACATACAACAATGCTGTAAATGTGCCTGACCATAATAACGCTGCCACTATCAACAAGTACAGAGTTATGCAGGTTATGGATTATTGCTTGTAGGCCAAGCTGGGTGTGGATAATGTGACATTACCTAAATCTCGGAATGCGAATGGAGGAGTGGATGAGAAAAATATTCAAATCCTTTACTTACTGTCACTAAAAGCATTTAAGTGAATTACTCCACCACAAGTCAAAGTAATAATAAAAGAGATGTAATAAATATTATTAAAGCTATTAGTGTCATCAGTGTGGTAGGCAGGAAATGGTTTTTATCATTCCACATCTGCTGCACAATTAGTTATGAACCCCAAATTATAGGAACTCAAGGACGTTACCGTACTCAACCAATTTGTTGCCAAACCTCACTTATTTACCAGAACATCAGCCATGAAGTTCTGGGAACTCGAGGACTTTACCAGCCAATCTGTTGTCAGATTTATCTTGGCTCACCTATCATGTACTAAATTTATCCACCACAATTCATGCCAAAGGTCTGTGTGTTATATCACGAACAATATTTTCTGTTTAGTCCTGCATTCTAAGGGCCATGTTTATGGGTATAAAGGGCACTCCCATCACACCCATAAACACAGCCCTTGTTGCTGGACTAGCTTCTTCTACTGCTCGGAAACCTGTATGCACATTTGAGAGACACAAATACAAACACATAGACTCCCCATGTTCCAGAGTGGAGTTGCTTAGCAGAGCAATTTGCAGACTAATTACTAATCTGCAAAAGAAAATACATTTGAAAAAAACATGCTGGCCAACACGCACACACATATATATACACATACAGACTGTATATATACTGTATGTGTAATGAAAAAAGACAGAAATATCCTACCTGAAAGAGTGTCCTGGTGAATCAGTGCTCTGAGAACTCTAGAACAGTTGAATGCGTTGAGTTGGAGGGTGGAGTATTCTTACGGACAAAGCGATTGACCTCGCACTCGTTTGTGTAATATGTAACTAGTTCACATGCCAGCAGACGACTGTATGCTTCAAACAAGGTCTACCAATGAATAATGTATTTATCTCAGTTATATATTTTACACAGATTATTCATGTGATTATTTTTTCAAAACTATTTATTGATTCATTTAATATTCAGCTCTTGTTGTGTTCTGTTTGAAATCCAATATGTGCGTGTATGTTCAAGTTCAAGTTCCACAGATGATAAAATGACATACAGTTATGGGAAATGGATAAAATGATTCACGATGAGCCATTTATTTGTCTTGTTACGTCATTTTTAATAATATCTAATGACCTGCAGAAAGAAATCTCATTGTCTGGGTCTGCACACTGCTTTCACTACAGTTTGGCAGGTGAAGAACTGAATCAAGTCGGCAGTTTGAAACATTAGATGCATTAACTTACAAACTAAAACTGGACTGCTGTTCTTAAATATATGTTTTATTTTACTGAAATATCACAAGACGCTGCATACTGATTTAGACAAAGTGAAGTATAAGCCTGTAGAACAGATCAAAATGTGAATGCCGTGTTTTCACCCCATTATGACTCAACAACAGCACTGTCTGTATGTCATTTATACTGTACATGTATTTCTGAGTACAAATATTAAAACATAAAACATCTCCATTGTGTTGCGTTTCAGCATTACAGCCAAGGTAGCATGGTTTGTTCACTGACATGCTAAACATGCAGAGCAAACTGATCAAAAGTATGATGCTGACATGTTTTTTTTTATGTGTACTGTACATGTATACAGTGGGTTACAAAAATTCCCTTCTGTGAAAGGGCCCTTTTGATTACAAGCAATAGGCAATTTGATGGGTGATGCCACCCCCCTTGTTAGCAAAATGATCAATGTGCATCCCCCTTGTTAACCTTCCATCCCCGCTCTCCACCCCTTAGTAGGTCCAGTCAGAATCTCTGGACCCAACCATAGCTCTGAAAAATTAGGCTAACTGTGCTGTGTATTGATAAATCCATAGTCCTAAACATGGTGCTGAAGTAGCCTTTTTCTCATGGTCTTATACCCTTCTGTCAGTTTCATAATATTCTCTAAACTATATACAAGAAATACTACTTTCTATACTATACTGTAGCCTATATATTCCACAGAGTAGCCTCACTTTCATGATCAAAGTGACAAGTAGCAGCATGTGGTTGCAGAAGACTCAGTAAAGTCTGTGCTGCTGAAAAGACCAAGCCAGCTCTGTGACAAGATATTTCAGGGAAGACGTGGCTACAGATGTAGTATTTACTGAGGTTGAGGACATCCTCTTTATTAAAAACAAATCACAGACTAGTGACAAGTGCATGTTACATGAACATATGATAAGGTATATCTTAATATAGAGCTTTAACAGATCAAAGACACTCTGAACACAGATGGACCTGAATGAATGATACAGATTTCTCAGCTGATGTCAGAAGAGTCGATTTTATGGGATTTAAATGAACAAACATTAATGTGTTTCTGATTACTGACTCAATATAGGGTGCATGTGTTTATGTGGGAAAACAGGGCACAGATAAGTGACTGACCACAGTCTGTGTGTGCTAAGATTATTAGAAGTATGTGAGGCAGAGACTTTTTATTTTACCTCTCCGGGGAAAGGTGTCAGTGTACGTGGATCTGCTCCCACACAGCATTACGGCCAAATGGAGAACTCACTACCTACCTGTTTGAGTGGGTGGAGTAGTACAGATTCAGATAGACAGACAGATGAATATACACACAGATAGGGAGGGGGTGTCAGCTGTGGATGGCCATCAGTGTCTTTTTGAGTCCGTCTAAGAGGATCAAATCTCACAAAAGGTATTTCACTGTTTGAGGAAAAGAAACTTTGTATTTTCTTTTGAAATAAGGGCTCGGTCCTTTTTTCAGTTAATAATGAATAAGGTATAAAAATGGCACCAATTCAATTTTCAACTATTCAATTCAGTTTTCATCATTGATGAGTCAGTGACCTAAAAGATCTGCATGGTAAACTAGAAAAGGACTGCATTCATATAGCACATTAACCCAAAGCATATTGCAGTTTGCCTCTCATTCATCAGTTATTAACACACACTCACACACCGATGTCAGTGAGCTACCATACAAGACACTGCCACATACACCGCTTCACTCAGTGATGGATGAATGGAGACCGGAAGTCAATTCTTCCTTTGGAGGATGAATGACACAAACAGACTAGTGCTCCCTTACAGCAACTGAAATTTTCTGGCCATTTGGATCCAACATCACTAAAAACATTAGATCATCAGTGTAACGGGAAATATTTTTTGGACAAAATAAAACTAATTTTGTTTATTAAAGGTTTAATTATATTTCTCACTTGCTGATGATGGTTATATAGTAACATTTTTTTTTTCAATCACATTAACACTGGATCATTTCAGTGCAAACCTACATATGCTTTGGATTTTGCTCCAATAACTGTCTGATGTTAGATCATAAGGATACATGATACCAGTGTACTGGGCTTTTCTTCATGTTGTTTTGGTGGTTCAGTAGAATTTTGTTAAGCAACTCTGCTGTGTTGCTTCAAGGGCAGGGATTGGGTGAGAAAAAAAAAAAAAAAACATAGGCAGAACAAGTTGTATGTGTGGCCTAAGAGCCAGCTGGTACTGAGCTGACATTTTGAACTGTAACATGATGCTACACTTTAAATGTGTTGAGAAATATTTTTATACCTGTCCAAGGAATTTTAAGTAAAAGATACTCTGAACATATATGTCTATTTCCACAATAAATCTACACAGTAAATGTGGAAAAACTCTCATGTTTGCATGTCTCTTTAAAAGTTGTAATTAAATATTTATAGAATTTTTTTTCCCCCTCAAAAGTCATTAACCATATTTCTCCCAGCTTGTGTCGTACAATTGACATAGACATGCAGGATAAAAATGGAATAATTCCCCTGTCCAACACCAGCACCTGCAGCTTGCCGCTGAGCCCCACAATAATTACCAGAAATAGTCACAGAACAGACGAAGATCAGCAGCCGCATGTGACACGTGTAAGATTAAAATGAAGGAATGACAGCAAGCAACAAATTATACAGACAAACAGTTTGTGAGCTCATTTATTTAACTTTATTAAATACATTCCTGTTTTAAATTAACCTTAGGTAACAATTAATTAATCTAAATGTAGTTCAATCAGGAGTGCTTCATTTGGAATCAGCAAATATATTTATTGATGTGAAAATTCTTTGATGATTAGAGCCAATTGTGATGTTACGTTTAAAAGGGTTGATGAGTCTGGATGCTGCTGGTAGTGGTGAAGGGATGACAATGCTGAGCTTCTGTGTTGAACAGTGGATTCATCCTGTGCATTGGACATGATGAACTGAATGTGAATGGGGTGGAAGAAGCATGTGTTATAAATATTAAACAGATTAACCAAGAACACGAGGAAGAGAACCCAAACACGGACCACAGAGGCAGAACGGTGCTGAACAATGGTTTAATAGCAAATACAGATTAACAAAGGCTTGGTTAGGCAGGAAAGTGGTTAATACCAGAGAGCAGTCCAAGAAAGGCAAACAAATCCAAGAGGCAAGCAAAGTCCAAAAACCATAAAACTGGGAAGGTCCAAGAAAACAACACTGTAGTCAAAAAACACAAAGAATTTCTCTGGAACACCTGACATACAGACGAACTGACACGGAAACTAAGGAAGAGGACAGGACGACAAGATACGGGTGAAAACTAATCAGACTGGAACAGACAATCCAAACTGGCAGGGAAAACAACTATGGGAGGCAGGGAGTAAAGTTACAAACAGAGGAGGAAACAGGAGAATTACAAAATAAAACAGGAAACACTAAAGAAGAAACCCAAAACAATGACACTGTAGACAGAATCAGAATCACCTCGAAACTAAAACGGTCAATATTAAATATGGCTGTATAACTGATTATAATTAACTATGTCAATATGGGGTTGAAAGGAGGACAGAAAGTATGAACAAAAACCAATGAGGTAAACATTGTTTTCAAAGAAAAATCACTTGAAGGGTTACTTCCGTGATTAATTATTTCACTTCCAAAAAATTAGGGGACTAAAAAGGGACAAATTTGAAAAGGGAATGGTAGAAATTGAGGCTGACTTTCAGTCTCTAGTATTAGTCAAGATCCTAAAATCTGCAGTCTTCTATATGTGTGTATGCCACTGTTCTCATTTTGGTAAAGTATGGTTGGTTGTATCATCAGTAAAAATCTCTTTCAAGTTATTTTAAAAGGTATGTAAAACACATCTTTGATACAACCCAGTGGAAACATTATATTACCTTAAAAGAGTGCAACTCTATTATAGGTGCTTCAATTGAATGTGCTTCTAATCTTATCATATTGCAGTTAATAGATAATAATTATGAAATACATTTGGTTTGTGTGGGTGAATGGTGATTATAAATTGTTTCTTAATATACTACTGTGCACATTAGGTGAAATATGTGATTAAGTCTTTCCAAAAGAACCCTGGGAGAAAAAACAATGGAAGGAACACCTACAGCACTGAGAGAGAAATGAGAACGCACTCTTCTGCAAATGCAAAGGCGTTGTGGAGAGGAATGAGTAGGATTTCTGGCCATGGGACTGCCAGGCCAAATGGTGGAGGAGATTGAGGCAACATTATAGTACATTATTGTGTAAGGCAGATGGTTATCCTCTCATGAACTCAAGCACAGTGCATGGACAACTTTAGCTATTGTTAAGCATGACTGTTAACTGAATGCATAATTGTGAGGTGAAAATAGATGAGAAGGGCACTGACACCAACGTCATGTCAATTTGGTTGAGAGTAAAAGTTAGATGAGGAGTGTAAGTTAACAAAGATGTAATCACAGCAGGTTTAGTGTCGTTTTTTTATGTTAAGGTGGTCAAATGACAGATAACAGACAACAAAAAGTAATCAAAAATATATTACATGTTACACTTTAAAAAAGCAATTTTGATTCGACTCTGTTTCTTAAAGGATTTGTGAGACTGTGATGGATGGACCTCAGACCCTAGTGTGGGGCAAACTGAAAATTGATATAGTATAGGCTAGTCACTTGACTGAATGGTAAGTTTAAGCTAAGTTTATTTTTAAAAGACAAAAACCATAACTTTGTTCAATCTAACTGAATAACTGGGATGCAATCACTCCACTTGCACTTTTGCACATGACTTTACCCTGAAGATGTATTACAGACTTTTGTCGTTTTGAACTGAAAGATGGATAAAAAAAAATCAATCACTTGTGTTTCTGAATATCCAGATTACTCAAATAACAGTCTCTGAACTAGTAGCATTAGTCTTGTAGCTTGTACGTTTTTACACAGCTAATGAGAAGTGACTAAATGGGATGAAGGTTGGATTTCCCCACAGAGAACATGCAGTTCAAGACTGTAATGTAAATACACCTTAATTGGCTTCCATCCTGTTTAGCACCCTTCAACACCTCGGCACATACCTGTATGTCACACTTCCGTCATTATTTTCACTGCTTTGGTGGTAATTCTCTGTGGGTTCATCGCCATTGGTGAAACCTTTATATAACACTAAAAAACTCAGCTATCTCCTTCATTGGGACTATGTGGGCATGGTGTCATCAGATTTTGAATCAAATTTAGCTAAATCATGGTTGGTACACGGAAGTATATGGCATCAAACCGATAATGAGGGCACAGAGAAAAAACTGAAATACAGACATCTCCAGCTTTGGCACAAAGATCTGTGTTCATGTAGGGCCACATCTCACAAGAGGCTGATTAAGAAAGTCTGTTTATATATATATGTTTCAATAAGTATATCTCTTCTTGCATGCATATGTCTCTCTTGATGGAGCATATCACTCCAATAAGGTGAAAATTTAAACCACTGGAGGCGTCAGGTTTTCATACAGTGTTTCATCAGAAAAGGTAGGTAGGTAAGGTAAACTTATGTTATGGTTAATAACACTTAAGTGTTATTAACCACCCAGACAAATTTGAATGATTAAATATATCGACAAGTTTATGAAAATTAGGTGTTAAAATCGTGTAAAAATGAATTATCAGCTCCAGGACTGTGGGGGCGTGACCACTGAATGTGCTGAAGCCACGCCCACTCGTGGGAGCAGTCAAGCAGCAATTTTGAAACGACTGAAACGTGTCAGATGAGTTCAGAAAATGACATGGCTAACTTTGAAACACTCTGAGTGAGTTGAATTCATCTCTATCTCTCTGCTAGGGGTGCAGGGGTATGTTCAGGGTGACCTCAGTGTGTCATCGAGCCACCCTTTAGGACCGCCCAAAATATCCTGGACTGAAAACTGGTGAAAAACTGTTTTAACCTCTAACTCCACATTTCAGTAATATATCATATCAAATTCTTTCACATGTTTTCAGCAACTATTTTCTTACATATTTAATTAGTATTTTGAAAGACAGTGTTTGTCAGATGATATTGTTCCTAGTCAGCCAACACATTGTTATTACTAACTTTAGCTTTAGGTATAGCGTATGTGTACTCTATGAGTGTGATTCATTACACTAGTAGAAGAAGGTGGTGAATTATTTTATTTAAAATCATTCAGTTTATGTTTACAAAAATCAATATATAAAATCTGTTCATGAAAATGTAAAAAAGTAAAAATATATAATTGTAATAAAAAGCCTTTTTTCTGTTTGTTCCAATTAAATTGTTAAAGCACAGAATGAATAGTTGTTAGCACATATCGAATTATGTATATTACAGTATATTGCTGGTGCTAGAGGACACATTGTACAACTCATAGGAAATGCTTCATTAATTAATCACAGTAACAAATTAGTTTATACATAATCTGAAAGTGTCTTTTTCTACTTAGAAATGGAAATCATTCAACAATCATCAGAGTTATTGGTTCATCATCATTAGTTATATAACACTGGCATAATTCTTTCACAACATGCACAGATATCTATAAAAAGCTCAGTCCCCTTTGAAACAAAGTAGTTTCACATCACCAAGACAGTTTACTCCAAACAACCTACGTCAGTGTAAGTGCTAAATTTGACTTCATAATAGTTTAGTCATCATAACAAAACATTTTAGGCCTTAAGCAAACACAGGGTCTAGTGTTTCTATTATTTCCAATTCACTGACACCAGTGTTTAACAGGCATTTTTTGTACTACATTTAGAGCTGGGTGATATGGTTATAAATAATATCTCTATTTTTAGGCTTTGCCGCAGTTTACGATATATATATCCTTATATACACAAATAACATACAGTAAATTCTAAAGTAGTGCAAACATATGATGATCTTGTTTACATTGTTGTAGATGAAATTAGCCAGCAGTATTTAAAGTAGTTAAAATTAACTCAATCATAGACTGCTAATCTAAGCAGTAAAATGTGACGTACACATTAATGCAGCAGTAATACTGACAGGAATTATTACTGCACAGTGAGTACTTTAAGTGAATTTTGTTATTATACTTTTTCAAATAGTTTTACCATAGTAGTTTTTAAGTATTTTCAAAGTGGGGTTCGCATTTGCTTAAATCCACATAATAATATAGACAGCCTAACATCACCTGTGTGCTACCTGATGAGCCTTCCCCTTTAATGAAGGGTAAAAGCCATCACTCACAGAGTAACCTTTAGTCAGCCATAAAGTGTTATTGTATGCATGTATAAGCTTAGGTTGTAGTAACAGTCACTGAATGGCTGTTTATGTAATGTTACAGCGGTTAGCAGTTAGAAGTCAGTCACCCATAATCCGTGGGTAAAGTAACTAAAAAAGTAACTAAAAAAAAAAACTCAATGACTGGTAGCTGCTAACTAGTTGTTCACAGTCTGGGGCAACTCGGCTGTGAAAAGTACTACGCTATATAAACATTACATGAACAGGTACTTTTTATTTCTTTTCTGTGGCAACAAAAACAACACAGCCTTTCACTAACTATTGCACTGCAACTTAAACTCATCTAAGCTTAATGGCTGACTAAAATAATGTAACTACCCTCGGTGGCAGCAAGTAGCAATATTGAAAACTCGAAACGCACATTATTGACATTTCAATATAGTGAATATATTCAATATATCACCCAGCTCTAACTGTACTGACCTTGCATGATGATCATCAGCACCAGACATTGGCCAATAAGGCCAAAGCTCTAGGCCTCTCTGTACAGGAAAACTACATCTCACAGAGATAATGTTCATCTACGTTACAGGCCTCATCATTCCAGTCGCCAACCCGTGTCGAACGGCGCCAGAACTCCACACAGTCCTGGTTCCTCCCATCAAAGCTGTTGGGCTGGTCTTTACCCCAGAACCTGCAGGACAAGGAGACATTGAAATGAGGATAAACACAGACCTGTCCTGTGGTAAACAAAGCCAACATTGCCCAGGGCGAGTTTCTTACGCTGTGGCCAGTGGTGTCCCATCTACCCATTTCCAATGCCCTTCTACTCCTTCATCAGTCAATCCAATCCAGACTTCTTTGTCAGTTGTATACAAGCTATTAATGAAGTTCTATGAGAGAAGAGACATGAAGTTAAACGTTTTTGTAGTGAGTTTCGTACATGTAAGGTTACATTAAGTTGCTTTTTGCTTTGCACCGATCATTATTTTTTTATACTAACAGTGGATGAAATTACATCATGAATGAAGTTAGCAACTAGCTAATGGACATAGCGGAGAAGCTAAAGAAACAGCTATCTCCTTCAGGACATTCAAGGGGTTGCCAAGTTTTCTTTTGCTGTGTATAAATAATTTCCAAGCTCTTTCACCATATAAAGTTTTAAGTTTGTCAATGTTGTCTTTATAACTAATTCCACTGGCCCCAAGTAGCCAAAAATTGATCAATTGATGCAGCTTCAACTACAGGTAGGGCATCAATTTGTAACCACATTTGTACACTGTGGACAAGTCACCAGCTTATCACAGGGCACATGGAGACAACGGCCAATTTAGAGTCACCAGTTAACCATGTCTTTGGACTGTGGGAGGAAGCCGGTGTACCCGGAGAGAACCCACACAGACATGGGAAGAACATGCAAACTCCACACAGAAAGGTACCCAGCCGACGCTCCTACCTTCTTGCTGTGAGGTGACGGTGCTAACCACTGCACCACAGTGCCGTCCCCAGGTAGGTTTTACTAAATTATTCAAGTCTATTTGAAAAATGCTATAGCAAAAACAGTTTTGAAAAGTGGTCAGCAATAATCTAAAATCTAAAATATTCTAGTGTTTAACTATTGTTTAATTAATGGGCTAAAATCTGCAAATCAATAATTGACCTTTAATACAAATGCATCTAATTCACATTCATTTGTTCATTCTTTTCATTTTGATTAGCTGCATTTATTAGAAGTAGCTAGAGAGTCTCTTTTATGGTGTCTGATTTGCCTACATTTCTACTATTTCCAATAGTGCTTGGCAGCTTCACTAACACTGTGTTCTGCAAATGGTTTCATCACTGTGGTTTTCACATTACACATCCATTGTCTTATTGATTAGTGCAGCTTTAATAAGATAAAATTCCCTTAAGGAGCTGACACGTTATGATTTTATGAAAATTCACGCAGTGACGTCTGCACGTACAGTCATGCAGATATAGACAAATACAGATAAACAAACCATTTCCTCTTGGCTTGTTATGATTGCCAGGTCTGCTCCTTTGCGTTGACAATCTTCTCTGCTCAGCCTCCAGGATTTCTTGCTAACAGACGGAAAGTAGCAGCTGCCCTGGTATTTCCTCCAGCCAGTGGGGCATTTCTTGTTTGAAATAACTATATATTTATTGATCAATAACCAAACACAGAGACAAAGGGGTTTAAAAAAAGCATCAAGTTGGAGAACATGAGATAGCAAGCAGACGGTCCAGCTTTCTCCAGCATAATTTTGACAAGAAGGCCACATGCATTTTGTCAGGTGAACAATATGAAACGTACTTGCTTATGTGCTTTTGTCAAGTTTCTCAATTATTTCTACTCACCTTGAGCCTTTGTGGTCTCAAGTTCCTTCTGCAGCTGGTCTCTCTCAGCGGTCAGGTTGTCATTTTTAACCCTGAACAGGTTTCTCTCCTCAGTTACAATTTTGCAACTGCTTTCAAGATCTTCTTTTTCTTTAAACAAGGACGCATAAGAAGCCTGCAACTCATCTGTTGTTTTTACCAGCACGTTGTAAGTGGTCTCCAGAGTGTCTTTTGCTATGGTAAGGTTTTGGTGACTGCTTTCTAGCTTGTCTTTCTCATTGGAAGAGTAGTTGTATCTGTCCTGCAAATGCTCTACAGTCTTGATCATGGTGTTGTAATCCTTTTGCACCTGGTCTCTTGCTCTGGTTGCATTATTGTATTTGTTCTGTAAATTGTCCCTGTCTTTGGCCACTGAGTCATAGCTGGCCTGTAACTCATTTCTGCGTTTGACCACTGAATCATAGCGTTGCCGTAATTGGTCTCTGGCTGTAGTCAAGGCATCATTATTAGTCTGAAACTGAGTGTTACTGGCCCTTAGCTGTTCTGTCTCTTTCTGTAAAGCTGCATTAGTGGTCTGTAGCTGGCTTTGGCTAGCTTTAAGTTTTCTTGTTTCTTCAGTCAGTAAATTGATATTGGTCTGTATCTGGTCTCTCTTTTTATGTACGTAATCTAAGTTTTGCTGTAGGTTATCACGTGTGGTCTCAAGATCCCTTTTCTCTTTTTGCACCCTCTTTAGGTTCTCCTGTACAGTCTCTTTCTCTTTAATCACGGCTTTTAGGTTGTTCTGCTGGTCTTGTTCTACTTTTTGATCTGCCAGAGATGAGAGATATCAGTAAATCAGCTATTTTACCATGACATCAAGCAACTTAAACTCAAACGTGAATATTTGAGAGAGAAAACAAAGAGGTAGACTCACAGTGGACACTCTGACCTATGACCCCAGCCAACAGGACAACACACAGCAGGCCGAGGCAAACTGTAGCAACCCGGTATGGGTTGTTTCTCAATGAATAAACTGAATGACAGCAAAAGTAGGAACAGAAACTTAAAACTGTGTTTTACAGAACATTCATTTAAAGCAAAAGTGCTGACTAATTAATAGTCATTTTAGAAATAGACATAATTTAATTTATCATTAAACATCATCAATATTAAACATAAACATTAAAACATCATATTACATACACCAACATAAATCGCATGTATCATTCAAACCAGGACCGGTCAGCATTATTAAAATGGCCAGATCTATTTCAAGTTAAATTGATACATGTAGATAAATATAAATAAAAAAAATTATAGAAGAATGATAGTTTTGGCTAATTTGGCTAATCACTCAATCAATCAAAGAATCAAGATACTAATGAATGCAACTTTGCCCACTAATGCAACCAAAACTATTAATTGGGATATTGGGATTGAGACATAAACCTCAATATGAATATAACGGAAAAATTCACAGACAGCTGAGTTTTTTTATTGTCTCTTGAAATATATTGTGATGTAGAAGTAGCTAAAGCTTAGCCTAGTTTTTTAATTTTTTTTTTCCCCCGTCTCAATGGTTTTTCACTATTTTCACTATGTTCTGTTTGATTTTAACAATGGTACAGTTGAATTCACATTGACATGTTAATGTCTCTGTTTTGGTCTCCACCATTCCTGGGGTAAAGATTTCATTCTTGCTCCTAAAAGCTCCACTGTTCTAATCAGCTAGTGGCTAACTTTGTTAGCTTAGTTTGTCTACTGTGTGGTGCTGGCCAGGTAGTGGACAGTTAGAATATCAGAGCTGGTTTGCTTAAAATGACCTGCCTGCTGCTGCTGGCTGCTGCCAGAAACATGATTCACATGCTAATGTATATCGGCTTGGAAATTTGTAAATGGTTTGCTAATGTTCATAATATTTAAGTTAAAAAAATATAAATTCACATTAATTTGCAAGAAGTTTGGTGAGCTGTGACCAGTTATAGCCTTAACCAATAGCAAAGAAGTGTGCATGTTTGACCCCACCTATGCTGCCCACATTCAGCACAATAAGTTACAAAATTCGCCTCTGCTGTGCAGTTCAATTGCCTGAATTTGCACTTGTGCAACTGAGTCCCAGAAGAGCGGCTATAGTTTGCAGCGGTTTGCTGTCCATCAGGAAACTCTGTAAATCACAGAGTTGTTGCACATCAGCTAGAGGATATCAGAGGGAAAACAGAAATTATTTTCTCCATAAAATATGATCCAGTTTCACCAAAATCAGTGAAATAGTTGACGTGACTTCTGTGAATCAGTGCCGTAAAGCAACAGTTGAGTGTTGTGATCTGTGAGACCAAATCAGTCAAATGTTAAAAAACCTCTATGGAGTTGAGGGGAACGGGCAGTTCACAAATTTATTCTCATGATATATAATGACACATCACCCAACCCTATTTAGTGTAAAGTTCTTATTTTATTACCTGAATACCGGAGCTTGATGCCATCTTCGAAAAACTGCTCATAGCCAATTTTACTGTCCATGTTTGTTGCTGTAGAGGAATGGTACTCGACAGCCATCTTTGCATGTGCTGCATGAGCTGAGGTCTAACAGGTGAAAAAACTGTAGCATTAGCACTGTAAATAGCCTTTCAGTAATGTTAGTACAACGTTTCCCCTTATAAGTGCCTAAATCTAAGTTCCTGTTTCAACTTACAGAATAATAATGTAGACCCTGTATTACCTTTTCCCAGTGTTGATAGTTTTTGGATTTTTATAGTGCAATACTGGACACCAGGATACAAGGTTAAGACCTCAAGTACCGTGACTATAAGACACTAACAAAGTAAACCTTACCTCTGCTTGTAGAGATGATATCGCAGCCAAAGCTTTGGAAGAATGAAGGACAGATGTTTTGAGTAATCACAGAGAGTAAACCCTATTCACCATCCTTGCATGGTGTTTGAGGGTTGGTCAGTAGGCGGAGCAAGAATGTCCCTTCTCTCCTATTACTAGTGAGAAAGTCAGAGATCAGCGTTGAAATTAGTTAATTAATTCAGGATACTTTTGGCCTTCCAACATTGATTTCCAGACTGATGGTGCATTGGTTGTGGCATCATCATGGCCTAGGAAAATGTTTTGTTTCAACACACAAGATAAACTCATTCTCACTTATTAGTGTCAGATTTTCTAAAATCTGTTTTTTGTGGTTCAGCAGCAACCTTTGGCCAATTTCACAACATGTTGGATATGAGGAAGAACAGATTTCACAAAACACAAAAACGCTGAACATGGAGTTTTGTATACCAGCGGACATGTCTGCTTGATTACTCAAGTTTCCAGCATATTTATTGATTCAGCAAAATATTGTGAACTGGGCTCCATTTTTTTGTAGACTCTGAAGACTATTTAATCTTATTGTGATCATTATGAAAACACAATGCGCACAAGACTTTAAATTCTGCATATAAATAAGTTTCACTTTTTGATCTGAACTTGATAGCGTTACGTTTGCGCTAGGCTGGGCACTGAACCCACAATGCAGACCAAAACAGGAGTTGTATTTGAAGGCTTTTTATTACCAAGATAGGACAGGTGAGCAGATGAGGGTAGGTTGAGCATGGCAAGCAGGGCAGGTGAGTGTGGCTGGGCTGGAGATAAAACAGTCTTCGGCGCCGGTATGGGAATAGTTACCACATAAGGTACAACGACAAACTGGCAGAGTCTGGGAGGGTGAACCGGAGTTAAATACTATACAGGAGCTTGATGAGATGATGAGATGCAGGTGTGAGAGCAGAGCAGGTGAGGCTCAATGAGGGAGTGGTCAAAGAAGTAGGTCAGTCACGCCCAGCCTGCACAGACAGGGGAGAGACAAAAACAGACACAGAACACGAAGGGCAGGGAAACACCAGGAAAACACAGGGTAATAGACAAACCTAGCACATCCTAACAATCCAATGGTTCATATTCATATTGCAAATAAAATTAAATGTCCACTATTTTGGAAACGTCACCATTAAAGATGCGTGCTGGAGCTAACATTTTAAAAACTCTTGTGTAGGGATGGTCCGATGCATCGGCTGAACATCACCTCCCTAACTAACTTAACTGCCATCGGCCATCGGCAAATAAAGATGACATTCACCGATGGCAGTGGCCATGATTATATGTTGATTTACATGTCGCATGAACGCTGTGCTTAGGAGAAACCTTTCTTTTTTGGGTGCCTAGCAGCGAAGCTGTGAAGCACCCATTGTGTTTGTAGCTTTTCTTATTGGGGCCTTGCAGCGTAGCCTGCAAAGGTACCTATTGTGTTACTAGCTTTTCCTATTATTATTATTGGGGCCTAGCAGCGTAGCCTGCGAAGGCACCTATTGTGTTAGTAGCTTTTCCTATTATTTTTATTATTGTTGATCCGTTTCCACTGCAATTGAAGTCTATGGCAGCCCCTAGAACGTCATGGTGAAAAGTTTTGAAACTTGGCACACGTATTCAGGACAATCCCATGGTCAACCTCAAGAATTGTCATGCCCGTACATTGAACTCTCTAGCGCCACCAACATGTCAAAGTTTGAAGTGCATTCAGCTTCATAACTTTGGACCCGTTGGTCCAAATTTCACAAATGAGGTACCGTTGGAATCCTTGGATGAAGTCAAGTACAACGACCTATGACGTCAATTTGCGCCATATTGGATTTTTCACCATTTTTATCAAAAGTTATCATCTGGATTTTTCCGTTTGCCCGTAGCAGCCAATCAAACTCAGCGGCGACGCCACAAAACAGGAAGTGAGGCCATATCTCTGCAACAGTTTGATGTTTTGACTTCAATCTTCTAACACAGACTTATGACCACTTCTTTGAGAGGCCCAAGAATTTTGATGACCTTTGACCTTTAGGAGGTGCTATAAGTAGCCAACACGCATTTTTGCTCATATCTTCATGTTGATTTGGACTTTAACCTTGATTCCAGTGTTGACTGATACTCTCAGACATCCCAGTACATTTGCTAAAGGACTGTGTAATACATGCGTAAAGATTTGGCAGCCATTTTGAATTTAGTCAAAAACACGTTTATGATTACAGAGGGCACACACTTTGTCCGATTTACAGCCGCCAAACAGGGAGTGGGCCAATATCTCTACGATGCCTTGGTGTATGGACTCATGACGCCCCCATCGCTGCTTCCTTTTTTTTTTTTTTTTGGGCTCTGAAACCCCACTGCACACGTCTCTGTCATGTCGTGTATGCACCGTGGTTTTGATCCGTCCTGCACTTCAAAGCCCACCTGGAGTGTTTCGGAAGCGAGCGTTTAGCCTGCCAGACTTTGTTTACTCGCTCAGATGTGGCCGGTGTATGTTCTTCTAAATAAGCTTCTACATGTGTAAATATGCTATGTAGTTAATTAGTTTTGCTTTTGTCTGTTTTTACGATCGGCAGTTTGCACGGGGTATTTAATTTTGAAAATCCACCGGATTCGCTTTGCTTTTTCTGTTTCTGCTTCCGCCCGCTCGAGGTGCTCTGTGCAGATTGACACGTGCTGCTCGTGTGAAGCGTCATAAATAGAACAGACGCGTATTCAACGCGTAGCCAAGCATAGAGACGCTTCTGGGACGCTTCGAGAAAGATTCACATTATGCAGTTTGCAATACATGTAACAAAGAAAAAACATCAGCATCGGCCATCGGCCAAGTTGTTATGTTAAACATCGGTATTGGCCCAGAATTTCACAATCGGTGCATCCTACTCTTGTGGGTTCAATTCATGCTTAGTCAGGTTCCTGAGTAAAATATGCAAGCACATGATGGTATGGCTAATCAGCAACAACACATCCTGAATAAATACACAGCTACCCTGAAGGAGGCAGGTGTGTGAAAACTGCCCTTGCCTGTTACATACATCCGTATGTCCTGTATGTTACATTACTTTATGATCTGTACGTTTAGTTAATCTCATTCAGGATGTAAAGTCAGGAATGTTGTCATGATCCGCATTAATTCTGTCTCACAGCGGGTTGTTAAATATTCATGTCTCTGTGTCTAGCTGCAGGAAACAGTAGCACTTTCCCAGGGGACAAAACATTTAAACTAAATTTAGCTGGACTGAACGGTAAAATGCTAGATCATTAATCCATCATCAGCTGGTTATGTAGTAATAGATAACAATGTAGAAATGTTTCATTTCATAGTATATACAGCATATATGAAGGGTTTTTGTAGGAAACCTGAATAAAACCTTACTAACATACACTTTCCCACTGCTGCTGAGCTGACATGTCTTACCTCTGAGTAAGTCAACGGAAAACAAACTAAGAGGAAGTGAGTGCTGACAGAGCTGGGACCAACTGCAACACCCTTTAACCTTATCTCATCTGAGCAGTTCTGTTTTCAAGATCCGTTGACAGCTCAAAAAGAATACAACACACACGACCACTTCACTGAGTATACAGAAAGCCCTGTGGTTCACCCACAGATAAAAACCTGTTTGGTTCATTTTACTGTTATACTGATGACAGAGTAAAGGCTTTAATTAGAAAGCCGGCAGGGCCGTATGAATGAGCAAAGGCATGCACATCAGAGATTCATTTTTTGAAGTTATCCAGTGGTTTAAAGGGGCACGTCACCAATTTTAAACATGAAGATCAGTTTACTCATCACAAGGAGTTCAGTACTACTCAGCCGGTGGAACACTTATATAATGCCGTCTGTGGTTCTGGAGGGAGCTTTCCAAAGTTTGAAACAAAAAATAACCCTGATGATGTCGGACTTTAAAGAACTCCTACTGTACAAATATGAGGTATGACGTTTGAAGGAAGTGGGCACTCAGGAGGCAGATGAGTCTGATGAAGAACTGTCTAATGAATAAAGATGTTATTGAGTTGCATTATGGGATATGTAGGCTGTGGGAATATTTTTTCACATCTGCAGCTTTGTGTCCTGTGGGTGCCCCAACTTTATAGATATACAACGCTATATACGGTTGTATACCCTTTATTTGATCAAGTAATCTCATTTTGCAAGAAAGACCCGAGTACAGAAGAAACAACGAAATAAATAATAACCCAACAAACAAAAGTATATAGCATCAGAGATAACACAGACATCAGTAATTAAATAGTGTAATACCTCCCTGTACAGCCATAGACATGTACAGTAGATTTATGTTTTTTATTTATTGTTTCAAATATGCATATTAATGTTGCTGTAGCTTACTGTGAGTGACAGCAAACTCCAGGACCTTTCGTCCCAGCGCCGCACCAACTCCACGCTGCCGACAGCTCTGGTCAACAGACATCTGCTTCAACTCGACAGCACCTCCTGACTTCTGCTGGCCGACTGCTGCTACAACACCCACCACTTTGCCTTCCAGCACTGCTACCCACAGACAGGAGTCTGAGGTAGAGGGCAAGGACACAACATGAACATAATGAATAGAGGATGTGAAAAAAGAAAAATCTGTTTAAAATATAATTCACTCAAGGCCTTTCTTTTTACAGCAACAAGAGACAGTTGACCTCCCAGTACAATGTACAATATCCTTTTCAGTCCTGACTTGATTAAAGGTGTCATGGACAGCCTGTACATGACGGACAGGTTAGATATGACAGTGACAGAGTTGACAATGATAACATGTACAACAAACTGTTTCGTAGCCTCTGGATAGAAAAGTCTTCCTAATGAGCTTGTGAATTTTATCAGCTACATGACAGCAAACTCTCTGTGATGTAATGTTTTAATCATGTGATTAAATGTCTTTGATCATGTGATTTATACAGTTCGCTTCTAGTTTCTTAGTTACTATTTTGCCTGTCTCCCCCCACACAGCACTTGACTTTGATATAATTCAGAAAATACTGGACTTTAATTGTTTTATCCCTGACACATGCTGATATGTTGCCCATCCATCCATTATTTGTAATCGCTTATCTTCATCAGGGTCACGGTGGGGCTGGAGCCTATCCAAGCTGACTTTGACAGCTCTCTGACATGTTGTATTTTATAGATATATCAAAATGTTTTAATAAAGCAAACAAAAATATGACAATCTTATTATAGAACTTGGGTTGCAACCAGTATGTCTTAGTTTTAAATTGAATTAATGATCTTGTTCTCATCTACATGCAGAACTGCATCTTCTGCACTGTAGATTACCTTTCAAAAACAACAGTTAATTTAAGTTTTTTCTGCTTCAGAAATTGGATTGTTTTTCCTCTTTGATGTCTTAAAACTGGAAATATTAAAACAGGATATGATACAAATGTAATACATTGCTCTTATACTGCATTAATTGGCCATTTATTAGACTTCAGTCTACAGTTTGGGCCAAACTGTCCTGGAGGTATGTCTGTGCAGACAAAACACTCACTACTGCTTATGTTATATTCAGATGGCCATTTTTATGTATTGGTATGCTTGATCATTGAATAAAAGATGAATCAAGACTCTATATTTTGTGTCATATGTACCATCTCTGTATGTAAGAAATAGTAGATTATTTTTCAGTACATACTGCCCTTGAAATTCAAATTATGCAAATTATGATGATTTCATGTAAAAGCCTTCGATGTCTCCCATATCTCCGTTCATGGCATGCTCCAGGTAACCATGGATCACACGTCTGCTGTAGAAGTAGTGCCCACACAGCACAATTGCAAGGAGGAGTCCTATCACCCACCAACACATGGTGATGACAAAACATAAAACTGCCAGAGGAAAGATATGAGCAGATGTGTGAATGGTACGAAGCTCTAAAGCTGTTGTTTTAAGTTGTTAACTTTATCCATGGTTACAGAATGAAGATAAGGCCTACAGAGTTCTTCACAATATTATAATATAAATTCCATCAGAAAAACACAAGAATTAAAAACCGAAATGCCTGTTTTTGTTGCAATCAAGACGGTTTCTTGAAAACAGAACATTGTTTCCTGATCTCTGGTCAGTCCCAATGTTCCTAATCAGCATACTTGCAATTACCACCTTACATATTTTTTTCCAAGCTGCAGAAACAATCACAAAAATGTGTTTTTTCTGTAGTAATCTCACCTGTCATAGCAGTATAAAGCAGGAGGCTCTCAAGGCTCTCAAGGCTGCCTTGAGAGCAGGAGGCTCTCAAGGCAGTATCCGGTATCATCTCCATTAGCCCTTAATAAAAGCTCTGCTGGACATGTGGTTTGTCTGCTGGTTCGAACTCACGCACAACTATAGTTTGAAGTCCATTTTGATCTTTTAGTGCTTTGTCATTTTTCATTGTTGTTTTCTCCATATTGAATGCAGGTAGCTATAGAACCACTGACAACGTTTATCTGCTGCTAAATGCTTGCTTGTGCTGTCCGTCATGCGGAAAACATAGTGTATGAATTATGATCCAATACTGTTTCACCTTGTTAGTCAACTCAATACCAACTCATTAACACCAAGATTGACCCATATTTCTATACTTTAGGGTCAGTAAAGCTCATTTATATGAAATTATATTGCATTTAGTTCTTAAAAAATCAAAAATTCAGAATAATTTTGACTATAGTTAATATATTAGGAACATATGTTGATTGATTACCACAACCTGGTATGTGTCAAAGTTTAGTGAGAACATTGTTTTGAAAGCATTTACATTTTTTTTTAATGGTGACACGTAATGAGAACTGTTGTCCTCCGGGGTCAAAATGGACCCCATTTAATTTGACTGTTTATGAAGCATAAAATATGAATTATGACCCAATACTGTGTTTCACCTTTTAGTCAACTCAATACCAACTCATTAACACAAGTTTCATCCTTTTTTTTTAAATTCATGGTCAATAAACTGCTCATTTTGGAATGAAATACTGTAAACTAAATTATGAATTATTATGGATGTCAAATATTAGCCAGAACATCCCCAGCTCAGAGTAGACTGATGCAATTTTATTCACAAATAACAGAGCAAAAAAACATTTTGATATTGAAGAGTGAACATTTATATCCCAAAAACTAGAGAAGTTTCAACTTTACAAAACTTTAACATTTCAGAATAAATCCATATCATTTTAATTCAAAAACACACACAAAAAAACAATCCCAGGCTGTTTGCGTGCATGTGTGTGTTTCTGTGTGTGTGTGTGAATATGACTTCACATGAATGGGTGGCAGTATGTGATTGTAATGGTGTGTGTTTTGCAAATATATGCATTTGTGGCATTTGGTGTATGTTTTGGCATTAGTCATGCCAGGGCAGAATTGGCACCTTTTCCTTTTGGGTGATCGGTTAGGAGGCACACCTGGATGATGGGAGGTTGCTGCAAAGGTGGAGGCTGAACATCCTGCCAGAGGTCACTATTTCCCTCCCAACCTCCTCAAGGAACAGCCTCCTTCTGTTGCATTCCCCTGATTCCATGCTGGGTGGAACTCAGAGATATTGTGTACCTTGTTGTGTAGGTGTGTGTGTGTGTGTTATATGCATGTATGTGTGCGTTATATGTGCTGTGTGTGTGTGTGTTAGCACAGTGTAACCCAATGACCCTTCTGGGGTAAATCACGGTGGGGAAGAAAGAAAGAAAGTGGTTAAAATTGATTTTATGTGGAGCTACCATACCATGGAACCATCCATGTTATTTTGGTGAAATTAGATGAAAAAAAGCCATATTTATGACATAAATAACATTGAAATTAGGTCAAAAATGACCCCAAGACATTAAAAATATCAGTTACTCCGAGCAGGGTGTCCGTTCCAGGCCCAGTATGTAACAGTGCTAATCATGAGGGTTGGGGTTATCACGAGTAACACATTTCTTAATGTGGAGCGATCAAAATACAAGTTTAAGCAGAAGCTCAATACATGTGTACACAGAGCAGTACACAGAGCTCACTGTCATATGGAAATGTGGCCTTGTAGGTTTCAAAGTCAGTCTCTGTTCTCCTCTAGTTATTCTTTCTGGACTTCTTTTGTAGGTACGAAAAGAATTCTAAATTTCGAGGTTTGTAGTCAAAAATGTTATTTGATAAAAACAAGGCATTACAGGAAACAGGCTTGATGCACAAAACTGAACATTGTTTTGAAAAATATAATACATATAATACAAGTCTTTTCAAGTCTGACCAGCTAACAAGCGATGGTGACCAGCTATGACCAATATAACCAGCAATCTTGCAGAAACCAGCAGAAATGTCCGAAATCTGCCTAAACAACATACCAGGAAACAGGAAGGCAGGGATTTAGTCAGGAAACAGACAATATTAAGATAAAATAAAAATAATACATATTCTTTTACATCCATAACTTAAACACTTTTAGGGTTGGCTTGTTAGCTTGACGCAAGAGCTGGAGGTGGTTAGCCACTAGGATAAAATGTACCTACCAGTAACTCCAAGTAGTTAAGTGTTTACATGTGGTGTCCATTTATTTGACTTGCTGACGTTAGCCCTAGAGTTGAGCCTAGAGTATCCGTACCAGATACTCGTTTCAGACGAGTATCCGGTACGGATAAAGCACTTTTGCAGAGTACGAGTATTATACGAGTAATACGAGTCAATATCTGTGCTCGGATTGAATGAAAATCCTTATTGGGTAGCTGACTGTGTCTGCGTTCTGTGATAGGCTAGTCACAGCGCCCCCCCCCCTACACACATACAGATGTATTGTGTTGCTGTGTCCCACTCTGCTCACTCACACACAGAACAGCTCTCTGTCTCTCCCTCAGTCACTCAGGTTCGCGGGTCTTTTCCGTTAACGTTTAGGGTTTCTTCAGCTTCAGATTTGTTTTTACTTCGGTTTGTACTTACTTATTAACCAGTAGAGTTCTGGTAAACGTGGGTTCGTTCCCCTCTCTGTCTCTGTCTCTCTCTTACTCTCACACACACACACACACACACACACACAAAAACGAAAAAATAAAAAACAACCAAAAAAAATTTTAAAAATCACACTGATCATTAAAAAAAATTAAAAGTTAAAAAAAGAAAGTATGTTGAGTATGAAAACTCTTGTTCATTACATTTTACTTAATAATTGCAACCTCATGTATTGTATTCACTGTTGCAAAACTTGTTCTGTAAATAGTTTGTTTGCTATCGTGATCAAAACCATTGATCTGAAGCTCAATGCTGATGCTGTCCTGTAAATAGTTTTCTAATCAGCAATAAATATAACAATTTTTGATCAACCCATATCAATTGCATGCTTAAAATAACATACCGGTTAAAGCACCGCCCATTTCAAGACAACCAGACCAACTTCCGGGTTAGGCCCCGCCCACTCCGAGTACAGATACAGATACCGATAATTCATATGGTTAACAGATACAGATACAGATAATGCTGTACTCGCTCATCCCTAGTTAGCCCCATGGGTTTGTTCAGAGTTTGTTTGAAGCATTAGCACTTGAAAACTGAACTCCGCCTGCTTGTCTTCTGTTTCCAAACAGGTTAGTACAGAAGATGTAATGAGTTGTTTAAAGGCACTTTAAAAAGTTGTGTTGTAATTGATCAGATTTTTCAAGTAACCAACTCTAGTGCTGAGTTGTCTGTTGATCACTGATACTGTCAGATTTTTTTGTATCACGCTTTTAAGATATTTTCTTCAAAGTCAAAAATGTTTTTTTATACAGTTCTGTGTTTTTTCCATCCATCACTAAAATATGTAGGCCACCTAACTATAGAAGGCATACTGACTATATCTACAGGGGAAAAAAGGGAGCTTCTTAGGATTTCCTGATGCCAAATAAGAAAAAACGGTAACTACAACTCAATACTGATTGTAAGCTCCTTTAACATACAGACTGATGCATGACCTATTTGCTAAGAATGTTCATTAACTCATCTGAAGCTGAACATGAGGTTCAGGGACATTCTTAATCTCCTGCTAAACTGCACATTATTAAGGAATTACAATGGCATATAGAAGGCTTGGAATGTGTAAAGAACATACACAAACACAAACTGTGTCTCATTAAGACTAAGCCACAATACAGTTTATCATTGAGCAAAGAGATGTGGCTAATGTAATTTTATAATAATTTCCACAGAATGAAAATAGACCGTGGCGGTGACAGCAGAAGGCACGGGGCTAGGAGGAGGCAGGGAAACTTGTGGGGAATGACTCACATCTAGCCCAAGAACTCCAAAAAGGTCTGTTGGGATCAAAAAGAATCAGTGTACATCAGACAAGACCAAGCATGCCAAATGTGACATGAGGGTGGGATCAGTCGGTTTCTATATTTAACTGCGATGACGCCTTTTTGTTGTGATGCACGTGAAATGATACTGACACAAATGTTAGAGTCATTCTGTGGAAAGACAAGAGGAAGAGACAAACCCTGGAAGGACTGTGAATCCTTTGATGACAGGAGCACTTCTCAAGGATCATTATCACTATGATCCTTCAGTCTGACAGACACATCACGAAAAAGTTGGAAGACACTTTTCTGTCTCCTTTATATGCAAATGAGTAACATCACTGACTTTATCACTACATCTTAACAAACCCTTTCCTAGACAGGTGATGCCGTAACATCATTTTAACACCAGCAAAAGTAGTAAACATGAGGCTACATCTGTCAGTAATGTTCAACCGGAACTCAGTAATGAGGCTAACCTTGAATAGTTTTAAAATATTCTCTCAGTCATACAGAACCACAACAACAAATACACCCACACACACTCTCTTCGTTTTCATCTGTCATTCCCTTTTTGCAATATACATACTATGAGCACATGCTGCCTCCCACTCACTAACACTCACTTTTCCAATGATATGATTAGTATCATCTCTATCCACTTTAATTTATGTAACCCTTTCATTTAACTCTATTTATTTATTTATTTAGCCCTGTGTTCTCCTTATGCAAATAAAAATACAATTAAAAAAACAAAAAAATTTAGAGAGAATTTCTCAGTTAACAAATGTGAACAATGTTAATTATATACTGTAAATTAGCTGGCCTCAGGAGAGCATTGTTAAACATACGGTTTGACATATGGGGAAATATGCTTATTCACTTTCTTGCATTTCTTGAATTTGATGACAAGTTCTACCAGTCTCTCTGCATTGATATGATGCTGGAGCTGGAAAGCAATTAGCTTATCTTAGCTGAGTTTACTGAGACTGGAAGCAGAGGAGGAACCACTACCTCTCTTTAAAGTTTAAACTTTCTGGAGCCTTTGTTGTTGAGTTTCTATTTGACTTTGAACAAATTAGATACATTGTGTTAATTACTGTGGTTTAAAGAGATAAGCACATTTTTGTTTGAAGATAACTAGGCCAGGCGTTTGCCTCCTGTCTGTAGCTTCATATTTAATGCACAGTCATTACAGAGGTGTCAACCTTCTTATGTAACTCTCTGCAAGAAATACAACAGGCATGTTTTTCAAAATGTCACCTGATTCCTTTAAAGTCACGTTGAAACATTTTACAGCTGGGTATACTGTGACAGTTTTGAGTTTGTTTTGTGTTCCCTGTTTTATTGTGTAGTTCTCCCCTCATCTGTATCTTGTATTTCTACTTCCTGCCTTTGTTTTGTTTCGTTTTGCTTTGTGTCATTTTGTCTCGTCTGTGTCTGCATTTGGGTCCACTACCTGTCATGACACATACAACAGAATGACCTTTCGTTATTTGCCTCATGACTTAGCCAAAGCGCAGTCAAAACTTAAATTGACATTACTGGTGGATTCACACAGACTTTTCCTGTCAGGTCGTCATTTCATCATCTTGTAGTCTTTGCTAAAGAAAATACTTGCTTGCTTTTCATCATCTGTGGGTTTGATTCCAAGGTCACACTGAAGATTTCTTATCCAGGACAGTTTTCTGTAAGTCTCTGATGTCATTTAAGCCTCTGACTGATTTGCTACACTTTGATCATCCATATCTGGTGATCCCCCGGACACATTTACATCTTTTTTTTTTGTTTTTTTATCCTAGTGTTGCAGTGGCATGAGTGATAGCTCGTTTTTAACCTAATTTAGCTGGTGACTCAGTAAACTCAAAAGGCATCCACAGCTAAAGCCATTATACGAGACACATTTTCTTTATGCATTAAAATTTGAACCATGCAAACTGTGCACCGCCATCCATAAAACCTTCCCACAGCGGATGTAAATATACCATAATTTACAAGGACAAAATCTGACGAAGCAACCCACACCTTTGAAAGCAAACAGTTTTGGAGCAGTTTTTTAAAAACTCAAAAATAAGCGCATTACCCTGCTGATCTCAAATATTCACAGGGCCTGGACATGTTTGTCCATTAAGGGGTATTTTAGCAAGGACCACGCTGCTGGAGCAATACAGAAATGCAATAAAAAGCTTTTGTTCAAGTGTCTGTGATCAAGCTCCAAAACAAAATTTGAAGCAAAGCTGGATTCCCAAGGAGGCACTGAACTCTGCAGTCATTTAAGACTTCAGTCATTTATGATAATTTCTGATTCTGACTGGAAAGGAGAAGAGAGAACTGGACAAGAGCCAGGAACGCAGCTTATTCGGTGTAGCAGCAGTTCTCTCACGTACTCTGCAGGGAAACAACTGTCCTTGTTATGTTTGTTAGCGAGTGCTGTACTGAGTCAAATCCCCGGGTGACCAAGGCTGTTCAGTTTGTGCTGAGTGGGCTACAGTGTGGAGGAACTCTGTCCTGGTCCGTCATTTCCCTGTTCCCCCGCCATGCCTCTAGTCAAGTTGTGTTTGCTGCTGCTTCTTCTGCCTTTTGGTGAGCATTAGTCACCCTCAAACTGTCTACAGCGCAAACAGAAAATAATACACAATGATGTTTTTATGGCTTTAACCTCAGCGCATTGGATCAGTCTTACAACAACATCAACGAGTGATTAATTTAACCTTGAAGGATGTTTAAGGATGTTCACATCCTAGCTCTTTTTATAGAGTCTCACAGATTAGTTTTTAATTAAGCCAGTATGATTATTCAGAACTGTTTGTTGGATTGTTGAATATCTTCAGGAGCCCTCTCCCCCCTCACCTTTCTCACCTCAGGTTACTGGCTATGCAAATGAAAAAGTTTGATATCTTTTAATTTAAGAAATAAATACAGTTTAATGTTGCCAACTTACAAATTCTGCTGATAATGTAATTTGTCTTTGCGATAACTTTCCAAAACTGATCAGTTTTGGAAAAAAAAAACCTCCTGAAAATGTAATAAATTCCCAATAATGTAATAAGGTATTACATTATCGGTAAAAATATTATTACAATATCAGTCAGTATATTTTATTACATTTTCAGGCGTTATTACATTTTCAGGAAATTATTACATTATAGGGTGCTACATGGATTTTTGGGTTTAGTCAAACAGTGGTGGCTTTGCTTCAAGATGTGTTGACTGTGTGGGTGCAAGTAAAGAAGGGGGTGGTTCTGGGAACTGAAACTGTTAAGCCTTTCAGTGTTGCAGTCCAAACATTTAAACCAGTTAGACTTGCTTGCACTCAACACTCACAACTTTGTATTGAAACAGTTTTTTCCCTCTTGTGTTAAAAAAAAAGTCAAGAGACATGTATCATTTCTGGAAGTAGAGGTTTTGCTAATGCTAAAGAAATGTGTGCCAAAGAAAATAACCAAGAGCAAGATGGCAGGACATCATCTTTACACACTGGACCAAAAGGTGGAAATAGAGTTGTGATCAATGGCGTGGCAGTGTTGCACAATTAAATTAAAACAGAAGAGTGTAGGAAGCAGTTCCCAGACAATGCTTGATTATCACAAGGGAAAAGAATTGTGACACAAGGGTCTAAAACATTTGATCAATATCAGCAGCATATAACAACAAACAGTGTGCTTATTTTAAATGTTTGTGTATATATATATATATATGTATATATACATACACACGTTTATTAACCCAACATACAGTATCTTATCTTCACCAAAAGCTCTTGCCATCTCCATAGCACACCTGTTCACAATTTCACCATCTGACAGGGGCTTCTTTGCTTTAGCGAGTTCAAGTGCAACGGCATAAGACGCCTTGAGTGCAGACTCCTGTGTGGTTGTGGCTCTGGTAAAAAGTACCTGTTGTTTGTGTACTTTTGATTTGAGGTCAGCTACTATAGCAGCCCTTGCAGCTCCAGTATATTTCTCCTATTTAGCTTTGTGCAACGTGTTGTAGTGGCAACTTAAATTGAAATCTTTCATGGCAGATAGCGTCTCTAAGCATACTAAGCACATAGGTTTTTCTTTAAATTCTGTGAACAGAGTCTTCTTTCCATTTCACCTGAAACACAAGATTTTCTCGGTCAAGTTTTCGTTTTCCTCCACTCTCCATTTACTCCAGTAATAACCCGATTACGGCGATATATGACGCTGCAAGCTACAATCTGATTGGAGAACCGAAGACTCTCTGCCTCTCTGCGGAAGTATTTTTCTCACTATTTTAAGGTTTTCTTTTAATGATATCATCAACATTTCTTAACACCATCATATCAAAGTGTCACTGATAATTCAACAATAAAATAGCTTCATGTTGTTGCCCTCAGTATGATTTTTTTCTCCTTCGATTCTGAGAAATAAAGTTTTATTCGTATGTTTTGGATAGCGGAAAGGCCTACACTACCCATAATCCTCGAAAACCATTGCTATGGAGACGACGACGCCCCAGGACGATCCCGCATTGAAATCACACAATGTTTTCCAAACTGTTTCAGGATCTGAAAGTGAACAGATGGAACGTACAGAATTCTTTGTTAGGTTTATTATTTTATTTTCACATGTAAAACACATTTTTAGATTTATTCACCACTCGCGTTTTGGACTCGCTGAGCTCGAGCCATCAGCTCTACACTACCCATAAACCTCAACCACGGTTGCTATTGAGACTAGTAAGTCTAAATTCATATTTTAATGAGGCAGTACTGTTAACTACTATTTGATACATGCTGTCATTTTAAGGAAAACACATTTCATATAAATAAAATATAAAATATATACTTCAGTGCTATTGTGTGTTGTAATTGCTATTGCTTAATAAGTAATACAGTACTCCTTATAGAACAGACCTATGCTCTTGACTAATTATTTACAGGCTAGATTTTAGTCAGGCCTGTTTGTGTGAGAATGCCAGAGGTACCCCTGCCACAAGCAGCCATGTCTGTACACCCAGACAGGCTTACACTGAGTGGCAAACACGCCTGTTACTTTACAGTACTCACTACCATCCTGTGATTCATAGCTGTCTTTATTTTGTATTTTTCTTGACATATTATATTTTGAATTACAGAAGTGGCAATGGGATTTTAGCGCACACGAAATCACGTTATTTCTGCTTATTTCTTTGCTGAGAAATTAATTTTGTACCTGAAATAATCCCTACATGTTTAATTTTCATTTGCAGAAATGACACAGCCAAAAAGAAGGTGTGCCCTTCTTGCCAGGCTCCCAACAATTTAAACAGGAAGACCTGCAGAGGATGCCTGTCCAGCCTGGAATCTAAGCAGGACTTAAAAAACAGCAACCTAATTCTTCTTAATTCTGCTTATTATTACCCCCTTATGCACTAAAGCACATGCGCAGATTTTGCCCTGCCAACCAAAGCTCACCATGCTGAACTTCTGGTGGTAGCTGCCTGACGGGCAGCAGCCATTTTCAAACCAGGTTTTGCTTTTTGAAAAGCTCATGCAGGGTTGTCACAGTGGTTACAGTGTGCAGTAGTGTGAAACAGCCTTTAGAGAAATTTTTCTTAGGCTGTAGTTTGATGGCTAGAGCCACGTGACTATCTTACCTCTATCTAATGGACCTGTGACACTTCCTCTTGTCTAGCTTCAGTTACATTTCGCCATTTAGCTGACGCTTTATCCAAAGTGAAAAGGGAAACAATAGCTGTTTCATACTTCTTTTAAAAACAGTTCTTCATCACACTTTATGCATTTAAGGATATGCTAATAATCCACAAATGATGCAGTATACATGTCAATTCATGTATTTGGACTAATTTAAAGTGAAGTTGTATGTAGCATGACATGAATACAGATGATATTTCAACCTAGACATTCTCATAGGTCACCACCAAGGTTATCCTCTTAACCTATATGTGTGTGTGTGTGTGTGTGTGTGTGTGTGTGTGTGTGTGTGTGTGTGTGTGTGTGTGTGTTTGTTTTTCTTTTCTTGCCAAGTGTGGGGTGACACCTGGGAGTCTGCAGAACGACATGCAGAGCTGTAAACCAGCCCACAAAATCATCACAAAAGTTCAAAGTTCAACATGGAGCATTCAGTTCACATTCACAATAAAAATACTGAATACACATTTCAGTCAGTGTCAGTCTGTTTCAGTCTATAACTGTGGCTTAAGTACATAAAAACATGCATGAATCTGATAGATCAACAATTGTTGCATATCAATGAATATATATATACATACATATATGCTTCATCACCACTATAAAAGTGACTAGGCTATTATAATATAGTGCTACAGTTACAGTAATACTGCACGTAAAGTAAGTAACATCGTAACAGCAGCTAGATGACAAGATTCTAGCTGTATGAGATGACTGTGGTAAGCATTAATGTGTGTAGGAGCCTAAAGAAAGGAAGTTAACTACACCAGTACCAGCTGGAGTTCATGTTTATGTTTCTGCTTCTTTTAATATGTCATCTGTCATGTTAATATGCAGAGACCATTGCACATTTGGAGTTGTTCAGTCTTATATACGTATTATTACAGTTTTTATGGTTAAGCAAAAAGGATTTCAATAAATTAATGTACAAGCCAGTCATACTGCTTGATTTTGTTTACTCCACATCATATCATCCCATCTCCATATCATCATCATCATCATCATCATCATCATCATCATCATCATATCATCCCATCTCCATATCATCATCATCATCATATCATCCCATCTCCATATCATCATCATCATCATCATCATCATATCATCCCATCTCCATATCATCATTATCATCATCATCATATCATCCCAGTGAGATACTTTATATGAGCAGAGCCTCTCCTGTGTCAGACAAGAAAATGAAATCAGAACATTAAAACTGAATGTTTTGCTAAGTATTCTTAGGGTAGTAGAACATTATTTTAAAAAGTCAAATATTAATCTTGGAATGATTGAAGAGGACTACAGAGATAAGATCATCTGAGGAGTTTAACATCTTGTATGATGGTGGAGGCTTAATCAATAGTTTCATATGTAATGACATATAAATGTAACATTTGATAGGTCAAACAGGTTTGTTTAGGCCTAACAAAGGCTACTATGTACACTGGAAGAATGTTAATGTTTTTGGGATAAGGTTATCTGGCAACGTGACATGGCCCTTTCAACCTCATCTTCATGCCCTACATGGTACAGGATTTTGATTTCATTTACTACATATGCAGGTTATAGTTAGGGGAGGGCACTGTGTTGTGGATTGATTTGGCGCGTTCAACTACTGTTATGGGCCATCTGCCGAATGTGGGTGTCATTCTGTTTCAAATTACTGCTGATTGGCAGCGATTACAATTATCTGAATCCAAACATCACTATTCTTGTGAGTAAAAGGCGTGTTATCGCTGGTGATTGTAAAATATGAGGCTGCTCATGTGATTTTATATTTCCAGGAATATGTGGCTGAGGATATTTGTGATGAAATCATTCCAGAAACAGTCTTCCTCAATTCACACAGGTGACATATTTCTCCATAGCTGCCTCCTCTCTGAGGAAGTGTTTCTTCAAGCACATCAGCACTGACAGCACTGACCTGTCTATGTTCAAAACACTGAACCAAACTCACCTTGTGAGTGTGCTGCCTCGTGCTTATAGTGTGTATTATGAGACTTTTAACTTATGTAGTGTTTTTGAGTACCTCAGAAAGCATTCCATAAATAAAACGATGTTACTGTATATGTACTCTGTACAGTACTGTATATGTACAGTACAGTATTAAATGAGACTGGGAAGAATGATCCAGGTTAAACAACTGCACACGGGGAATTCAATTTTTCCTTTCAATAGAAAAATATATCTGCATACAGTATGAGAAAAACATTTCAAATTCACATCATATATGAGCTGAATAAATTACAACCCAAAGCTAAGTCCGTTGATTAATTAAAGCAATCAATTCTAGACTGACATCCAGATATCGTAAATGTAATCCAAAGTCTTGACCAGAACTCATCCTCCCCCTCTGCTCCTAAATAACTGTTGATAATGACCTTTACCTAAAAAGTCATTGCAAAAATCACATTAAACAGAGAACTTTTGATTTTATCAATTATTTTATTAATTGTAGCTCAATCACACTCAGTCCTCTAAGAGATTATTAATCCCTCAATGGGGAAATTCTTTTTCCACTCAGTTATTATTTTACATGCATTTTAACCCTGAACACACATACAAGGGCTCATAGACATGCAATGTGGAGAGAGATGGTGGAGTGATGTGCAGCCCCCCTGAGAAGCGCCCTGCGAGCAGTTGGGGGGTTCGGTGCCTTGCTCAAGGGCACCTCGGCAGTGCCCAAGAGGTGAACTAGCACCTCCTCATCAGAAGTGCTGAAATCACTGTCAGCTGCATCATCTTCTCCGATCTCCCCATCCTCCAAGTCAATACCCAGGAGCGGATGACGGCTGAGGATTCTCCAGTAACAGTCCTCCACTTTTAGCATTTTAGCTTTAAATTCAGTTTGTTTTGAAGCACCAGACACTGGAGTCCCTTCTGTGCATCCTCAGACATGTCAGCAAGAGAGGCTGTAAAAACAGAATATCAAAAACAAAGTCAATAAAGTCAGTACTGAAAGTCAGCTCACTATATAAACACAAGGATTTGGGATCCTTTAATCAAGCCTTTCTTTAAAGCGGAGAGGGCAGTGTTAGTTGCAGACCTCACATCGTAGCATATTATGTTTCAAGAACAGAACTTCCAACTACTGCTCAGATACTGGAGATTTGTTTAAAGATGATACAGTTATGTTCTGCCAAGGCCAAATGTCAGTCTGGATGAGGGCGTCAATGGACACAGTTTGCCTTGATGGTTCAGACAGCTTCTTGTAGTCATCAACGGGAGCTGCCAAGCATTCTTTCTCACCCAAGATGACCTTATGAATCTCGTGTCGCCTCCTATTGCTATTTAGAAAAAACAACAACATAAAAACACACACTTGTCACATTGTGATTGTGATTCTTTTATCAGTTGATCAGTTTCTAAGTGAGAGTAACATTAACGAGCATGAGTACTGTACATAAAACTGTGATCACTCATCAGCAATCAGTTTTTAAAGCAGTGTTTTAATCAAGGGATGAACTGCCCCAGTAACATTCACAGAAATGTTATGATATGTTTTTATTGTTTCTCTTGAGTTGGCTGAGACATGTGACTCCATGTCCCTTTCCAAGAACACTGCAGAAAAGCACAGAGCTGTACTATATCTGATATACAGGGTTGGATATGAGCACCCACCAAATGCAGGAAATGTGTGCAGTGGTGGGTTCATTTGCTCCACCTATAAAAACTATTGTCAAAAAAGTGTGATGCAGAGAGAAATAGAATATGGACATAATACAGACGTGACAGACTAACTTTCTTTGATCATTACGCCTAATGTTACTCTACAGCTTTGTGTTTCAGTGAAGTGTATCTATTTAACTACACTGCAGACTGCAGTCTATGACACTAGTGACTTTACAGATAGATGAATATCCCTTATAACACATCTGTATCCTCACACTGTGCTGCATTATTATAAGACAAGACTGGAGTGCAGACAAGGCTCCTTGTATAAGTTGTCCACCTCAGATTTCACAGTAACCCACTCCAAGAAGCTTATCCGCTGATCTGGTATCTGCTGATATTTTGCCAGTCTTTTAAGTATAGGACAAAAACAGCAGAATATTCATGTCCAATAGTATTAGTTTACTTTAAGAAGGATAAATACAAGTTTATAGATGAAGTAACAGGTTAAGTTAGCCAAGAAGCCCACATGAATGCCATTGACCAGTACTAACCAACATATTTTTATCTAGTTTTATCATTTATAGACAGTACAAGCTGAAAACAAAATTACAAATTCAGTCATGGCTCAACAAAGACATTTTTTTCACGTTGCTTTCAAGCCTTCTGGTAAATCCAAATGACCTTTTGACAGGTGCCCACATATACCATGGACCAAGGATAATCCCAAACAAGATAGCAATGTGCAATATGCACAAAAAGCTGCAAACACGTCTATTGTGTATGCAGTGTGTGACAAAAAGGCCACTTACCATGAGAGCCACAATTCTGCCAGGTGAAACATGCATGTTACCTGCTGAGTAGCCACACACGGTCTGGCATTTTTACAGGTAACACATAAAACACATAATATATAAAAAATTAGAAGTCTAATTGTCCCAATAACAGCACCCACCCATAGTAAATAGTAAGGAATGCATAGGACTTATAAACTGTACCTATTTGCTGGTAAAACGTTTGATACAGGCTGCAAAACCCCTCGTGTTACTGCCTCTCTCTGACGGCCTTTGAGGAGTAACATCCCCATGTCTGTCACGTTGTTTCCATCAGGCTCTGGATCAGGTTCCCTCTATGCCTCATTCTACACAATATAACAAGAAACAAAATGCAACACTTTAAATACAGTCCATGATTAACATGGAATTTCAAATTAAGAAAATGGGAGCTGATTTCATAGAAACAATATAAGTAATAATGCATTACTGAGGGTTTGAGATGCTGAACATGCTGTAGAAATGTGAGTCTACTTTTACTTGCAACAATAAATTAGACAAGATTGTGGCCTCTTGAACAACTGTTTCCCTACACTACAAAATAAATAAATAAATAAATAATAATAATAATAATAATAGTTACGACAACATTAACTCCAAATCCTGAATGCACCCTGAAGTTCTCCTCCAACTCCAAATCATCAGGATCACCTGAGTCACTCATTTTTCAAACTAAACAGGAAAGAGATTTCAAAAGCAGTCAAAATGATTTTCAGTGTTTGTGCTAGGACGATGAAGTTAGTCAAATTTGAAATGTGTAAACAACGTTAGCGTAGTCAGTTTTTACAGTGCTAACTTAAGTCTTATTGTACATGAACTGCACACTACAATTCAACATTACACACCACGTGAGGCTCTTTTGCGCCAGGACATTTAATAGTAGCAACGTGTAAGTCCTTTAATCTTTGTAACAGACTGCATCAATGATCAGCAGATTGCATCGGCGGATTAAATCGCTGCAGTAGCCACAGGTAGTCTTTACCGTGCTCTACCTAGCTAGCAAGATGACGTTAGCCATTTTTAAATGCCTTAAACTGCTTCAGAAACCTGACACCTTTTTTGCTTTAAAACATTTTCTGAAAAAAGTTTTCAAGACTTCAGTGAATCAAAATCAGTCTCTGTCTTTCTTAAACGTACATCACATGCTCAACATTGTCATATATATTTTTTTACGTACCTGCGTCAGAACCAATATGCCCATAGACATATATACGTAGACGCCGCATTGAGCGCTGAATCGTATGTCGACGTGGGCGCCATTTTGGATGTGGCAAAGTAACTGAACACCCTTAAGTTGCAGAATGGCAACACACGGAAAAAGCTGTGCAAGAGTATTCTTTTCCAAGGTTTTTAACTTACACACACACAGAGACATACACACACACAGACTGCAATTGTATAGCTGTATAGATATGTATGTTCATCAATGCCCCGTGTATATATGTTCATCAATGTGCACCCCTCTCCGTGTATTTATATATATATACGCAGCAACGGACCAACCTGCTCAATGAGGCGTCTATGTATATATGTCTATGAATATGCCACCAAGGGGTCTCTTCATTCTCCCATCAACCTTTGCGCACACTGGTGGCGAGTGATTGGTTGTAATGGCTCGAGCTCAGCGCGTCCAAAACGCGAGTGGTGAATAAATCTAAAAATGTGTTTTACACGTGAAAATAAAATAATAAACCTAACAAAGCATTCTGTATGTTACATCTGTTCACTTTCAGATCCTGAAACAGTTTGGAAAACATTGTGTGATTGTCCTGGGGCATCATCGTCTCCATAGCAACGGTTGTCGAGGATTATGGGTAGTGTAGGCCTTTCCGCTATCCAAAACATACGAATAAAACTTTATTTCTCAGAATCGAAGGAGAAAAAAAATCATACTGAGGGCAACAACATGAAGCTATCTTATTGTTGAGTTATCAGTGACACTTTGGCGTGTTTGTGTTGAGAAATGTTGATGATGTCATTAAAAGAAATCCTTAAAATAGTGAAAAAATACTTCCGGGCAGAGAGTCCTCGGTTCTCCAATCAGATTGTAGCTCGCAGCGTCATGTATCGCCGTGATCGGGTTATTATTGGAGTGAATGGACGTAAGATTGCATTTAAAATGAGTCATTTCAGAAAACCAGTCAGGCCTAACAATAACAATAAAAAAACATTAGTACAATTGAAAGATGAGTATGAATGACTGAGGTGACACCTTCATGACATGACCAGTCATCACCAGAACAGAACGTACCCGAGGATGACTGAGGAGACAGAGAAGGACAAGAAATGAAGTGGGAGAACAGGGTGAGAAAGGAGGGAGTTGAAGAGAGAGAAACAAAGAGGTGGGAAGATGATGGGATGAACACAAAGTTCAAAGCACAAAGTCTGACAAAAGAGAAGTGGGATTAGGAGGAATCAGGTGGAGAGGCTCCACGTGAGTCCGAAAAACGTGGACTTAAAGACGGAAAGAAGGGGGCAGTGATCTGCAGAGGAGTGGTTTCAAAGATTCATTTTGGCAAAAGCTTGTGATGTAGTTGGTCTGTGACAGTTTTAATTAGAGAGGCAGAGACGGAAACTAGGACACAGAGGAGTGGGATCTGTAGGTAGGAGGACTAATTTATTGGTGCTGTATCATGATTATTTGAGATAGAGAGATCAGACATGCCCACCCCCTTAGTTTCCAGAAATATTTTCTCTGAGCTTTTTAGCCACTGGCTGTCATTAATATTAGCCAAAATAATTTACTCTGGGACAAACCACTGCTTCCTCAACATCATGTTATAGTTACATATGCTGAGTTTAATTACAAATTATTTATCCTGCAAAATTTCATGTCTCATATGACATCCAAGCCTTGTCCTGATCAGTCCAGGGGCCAGCGGTGAGATATATTACCTTGAAGGCCATGAAAGACCTATTTCTTCCATCATTAGTATGAGCAACAGAGAAAGAAGAAGTTTGGCAGCGAAAAGTTTCAGTTGTCTTTTTTTCTCTTTGTTTTTTTTTTTGTTGTTTTTTTTGCTTTAACTCAAGTTGTCAGGACTTTCCAGTGTTCTTAAGAAATACTTTGAACTTGAACTGGAGTTTTAAACATTTCATAGTTCAGCATTGAACCGTGTGAAGGGAATACTAAAGAGGACTACATGCACAGGCAATACCACCACAGGCTTTGACTATGCTCAACTAACCACACGTCAGAGCTTGGGGAAGTGCAATAACTGTGACTCATAGTCTCATAGTCAGTTATAAAACAATCCCATATCACAAAGAGAATGGAATCATTTCCTGATCCATCATGATCACTTACGATACGTGTTGCAGTAGTGTGAACAACAGGAGAAAATCTGGATTTCTGCAACACGATTCTCGTTATGGCCGCTAGAAATCCAGCTTAAGTGTGTCCAATGACCATAATGTCTCCCTTTCCCTCAGGACACCCATCCAGAGAAGCTATCATTCACCACACAGCTGCCTCTTCAACATGACAGTCCCATACCTAATCTACATTCATGAAAATCAGCACTTGGTCAGCGCAGACCCTGATTTATCTGCACCATATACAGATGCTTTGCTTTGAATTGACTGTTCTAAGATGTCACTTGAGACTCCCAAAGATGTCCAAGTCCCAAATAGTGGCCTGGTAAAATCCCAGATCAATAAAAAAAAGAGGTAAGGCTAAGAATAAGGTAGCATCAGTAGACCACACAAAACATTCATTATGATCATTGTTTTATACCCATAAACTGAAAAAAGGGAAGTTTAAGAAACAAAAGGGGGAAAAAATCCTGTTCTTTCTCGAGAAGCATCCATTAAAAAGGAAGCACACACGTTCACACTGAGTTGTTACTTCCTAAAAGAGGAAGAGATACCAAATTGCATCCATTTTTTTTTTTTGGTTTTAGAAGCATGACGATGAGTTGTGAGCTGTAATTATCGAACAAACAAACAAATTATTATTATAACTGCTATATTATTAGCAACTCTAATTAATGTAAAAGTTAGTTGTGATTCTAAACTGTAAACAAGTGACACTACCTTGGGGGTACAAGCTGCTGTTTCATGAGATATAAGCATGTATTCAGACGTATATGAGCTGGAACCACGTCACACTAATTACATAGTTCATAACTGAGTTCAGCGTGAAGAGGAGAGAAGAATTCAGCGGGGTGTGAAGAGAGCGAAGTGAAAAATGAAGAGTAGGAGGAGGAAAGGTCAGACAAAAAGGGTGCTAACTACATTGTCTTGACCCACAGTAACAGCCGGGTGTTTGTCTCTGTTCTCTCTTTCATTTCCTTCTTGTTCTCCTCCAGTTTGCCGTTGTTCCCCTTTGAGTCCTTTCCTTCTGTTCATCTTATCCTCCCTTGTGTTTTTATTTCTCCTCAGTCCATCACCGTTGTCCTTTCCCCCTCCTCCTGCTATGCTCTCTTGAGCATCTCACTTAAATGACAACCTGACAGATGATGTCAGAATCCATCTTGAGACATCTGTACGCTGGTGTCTCCATCTGTTTCCTGTGTATTTTGTGCAGGTTCATGTTTGCATATGCGTGTGTTCAGTACAGTCAGCCCTCCGTGCGGCGTGTTGTTCTTGCGTGCATCAATATTTCTGTAGAAGGGTAGAATTTTTGTAAAAATACATTTGCAGGGGGAACAGGATCACAGCAGAGTTCATGACGCACTCATCTCCTCACAAACACAAAAATACCCACAGAAATGCTAATACTTGCTGAAAACATGCTGATATTTTGGGGCAACCTGGTTGAGAAAATGAGGCGGGACCATGCTGCTTATGCACGTAAGAGCATATATTTTGTTTGCATGCTTGTAGGTGTGCGCATGTGGATTTGCGTGGATCCCATTTGTATGATGCTATGAGGAACGTCTGTCTCTCAGTGGGCCTCTCTCAAGGCGTACCATCAACGCCAAAGCCTGCCAAAGAGGGCGTGCGTTTGCACGTGCGTGCGTGCACGCTTAAGCCTTCCAAATGTTCTCGGCAGCGAAGCCTTCCAAGTACATGACTCAAACGTCACACCTCTTCTGTTGCTATCTTGCTGTCTCACTCTCGTTCACACTTATTCCCATTTTCATCTGATTCTGTCAACAGCTAGCTCTGTTTTCCACCCATATTGGCGTCAGTGGCTTTTCACCTTTTTCTGTCTTTTTGTTACACACACATACACACACACAATGAATGGGTTGTGCTTTGTATTTCTTTGCACACAAGGTCTCCTCTATATTGTCTTACATGATCATGCATGTGTATCTATAGTAGGTGTAAATTACACAACACAGCCTAGCCAGGCTATAACCATAGAGACATTAAAAAAACAAAAAAACATTACATTACATTTCAACAACACATATTACATGCAACACATTTCTAAGCATAACCTGGTGAAGAAATATACTGTACATACATAACACCAAGAACAACAGTGCTACAAGGCAGCTCACAAGATCAAAAGTCTTTCTCTCATGTTGGATTGCTGTGGCAACTGACTTCTGTTTTCGTCTCTTTGATATGGAAAATATTCGGATACATGCTGGCTGCAAAGAAGAACAAAAGGCCAAATATGACAAAGATGTGTCTAGGGTTTTTATTTTTATTTTTATTTGTTTTTTGTTGTTTTTTTAAAGAAACTGCAACAGAATAATTTAAAGAAAGAGTACTATTCTACTGAGTAGAAATAGAAATGGGTCATTGGACGGAATTTTATTCACAGCTCCAGATCAAACAGGGATGATAGAAGTGACGCATTTCCAGTTCATTCTCAGATTGAGTGTGAGAAAACCCATGAATCAGAGCAGCTTGTCGGCTCATGTAAGAGGTCACATGTTAAGAAGAAAAAGTAAGAGACTTAGGTAAGGGGCTGACATTGTGACTAGAAGTAAAGGAGCCATCGGAGTTGTCTAATAGGATGCATAACCTCAACTCCCGAATAAAAGGGTGAACAACGTGCAAACTGCGTATGTGCATGATAAAGAGAGAAAGTGTCTGCATTTTTGTGAATATGCGTGTGTACGTGAGGGGGAGAAAGAAGAGAGAGAGAGAGATGGGGGCCCAGCAGGTGGAGGCAAGTTGTGACAAAGTAGTGACGCACTTGAAAAAGCTCTCCAGCCTCCCTCCCCATCACGGCTTTGCTCCCTCTCTCCTCGTGAATAAACTAGGAATCATTAATATTCATCTATTCAACATACTGTAGCTTCCACAGACACGTTCACATCCCGCCTCCGGCTGTCCGATGGTTGAGTGACATGGACACCATCCAATCGAACCCACACAGTTTATATGTACTCTACGAAGAAGATGCGTCATGGAATTTTTCCGCCACACAAAAGCTTGGAGACCAATGGGAACGTGAAAGATGTCTGATGTGTTTGTTTCATCCTTATATGGGCATGACAAGCTGTAATTCCACCGTGTGAGCGCGACGCCACACAGTGTGATCTGTGTGTGTGTTTGCAGTGCACGTCTGTGACTTTTGCATGTAACAGTCTGGTAGGGACATACTGTTGATCAAAGAGAAATGATATTTTAAAAAAATGTTCTTCATTAAATATATTTACACCTCCCCTGCTGTGCATGAGCATTAAATTAAAAAAAAACAACCTTCCTTTGGCTACCAAATTATGTTTGCATATTTACCTGCCTGCCCAATTATTCAATTCAGAATTTTTTTTTTTCCCATGACAACAAACCCAAATGGTTCTCATTAAATGCAACAAATGAACTAATTATCAGCAGTATTTCAATGAAAGGCAAAAGCAAACCACAGCTGGTAGAGTTATTAAATACCAACAGTTCTTGGCAACAGTTACCTTCATCAGAATTGTGGACATACATCACAGGATACACACAGTCCTTGTGAAAGATCCAGCCAAAAACATACTTCCTCTCTTAATCCAAGCCATGCAAGATAGTTTTGTTTTTATGAAGTAGGGTATGGAGGTTAATGGAATCAAGGCACTGAAAATCAACATTAGAAAAAGTCATTACCATTGTGTTTTATCAAAAACAATATCCTGATCACTCTGGATAATACAGTGACTTCACTTTTGAATAGTCGCAATGAAAATTGGACTACAGTGAGGTATTTTCCAAAACAACCTGGATATTGTCTTAAAAAATCCAAGAAAATGCCAAAGAAACCTTCTTTTTAACATGTTAAACGCCTTTAATGTCACAGCACGGTCAGGTTGGACCTAAAAACAATTTCCGACACGTTTCATCAGGTCAAACAGATCTAATAGAACAAAAAGCAGTTTTATAGTCGTATTCTACCAAAAGGAATCTTCCACTTGGACGTGGAGCAGCATGTCGTCGACCTCCATATTGTTTCTGCAATTACAATTTGTTACTCAGTTTTTAAGTTGAACTGTAACTCTTGAACTGTAGTGATGTTGCTGACCCCTTAACAAGTGTCGTGTTAAGGTAAACATTTAAATTTGTCCAATACTTTGGTTTGTGACCAAATGACAGTTGTAATTTGTGTTTAGTGCTAATTAGCAAATGTTTGCATGCTATGCATGCGGCATATCCGTGATGTCACCTACAGGTTTCTGAAGACCTGTTGTAAAGCTCAGAGTGTTGTTGGCAGTCCTGCCTCTTCCGCCAGCGCTAATCTAAAGATTGGCAAAAATTGGGTGGACCTGAGGTGAGCTGAATGCCAGGAGATCAAATTTTGACAGCAGAAACTTTAGAGGTTAGTATCTTTTATTTCCGTCTTTCAATTACTATCCTTCCACTGCAGTTCAAGAGGAGACTGTCGAGGGACACACAACAGAGAATTTTGTTCTGAAAAGACTCACTTTGGAAAATATCCTCTTCATTTGACTAGCTCAGGCTGCTGAAGCCTCATATTAGCTCAAAAGAATGATTGTAGCAAGAAATAACCTTTGAAATGCAGAACTACTAGAGTACTGGATTCAGTTTAATAGGGATTAAAATGCAGAAATCATTGTAAGCTGGCAGCGCAACAGCAAGTTTCTCTACTACTTTCAGGCAGAATAAGCACATGTAGTGTATGCACTCACTGTGTTGAAGTGTTGGTAAATAGTAGCAAAAGTTACACTGCTCGTGCTCTGTTTCCATCTCCATGCTTCCTGTTTTCTGTCTTTCTCAGCTCAACAGTTGAGAAAGCTGGACAACTGCCTGGAGGACTTACACAATTGCAAGTGTGTCTGCGTGTCCACGTGTGTGTTTGTGTGTGGGTGTGTGTGTGTGTACATGTGCTTTGATTGCTTTCGGTGTTTGACTGGACAAACGCCAAGACATAGAATGAAACGCCCACACAAAAACATTTTGATAAAACAAGTATGAATTTATTCTTTCTTTATGCTGCATCTTTCAACAACATATTTTCTTTTACAGTAAAAATAAATAACAAATAAGCCAATGTGTCATATAGAATTATGATTTCTTTCTCAGAATACAAAACACGGAACGTGCACACTGACAAAGTTTAACAAGGAAATTGGGGAAAATGGTATAACTGGCACTTTGGTCGTCTGACAGTGACCTCACTGTCATGGCCACTGAAGAGCACCCGGGCTCAGTTTGACCTCCTCCAATAAGAGATGAAACAGTGACACACCGAATAATTCACAAAATCATTCTTCTTACACTCTTATAAGTGCTCCATTCACAAAAATGTTTTCCTGTAACTCTAAAGCCAAATGGAGGAGAAAATAGAAAATTGTGTGAGGTTGTTTCTGTTGAATCAAGGCTAACTGGCTTTGTGAGTGGATCGGTGTGTGTGTGTGTGTGCCTCTAACACTACCTCCTACTCTTTCACTCCTACTACATCTTGGCCTTGCCCCCGTCACCTCTGTTGGAGCTAGGGACTCTCTCCATCCGGCCTTCCTCTGCCCTTGAGAGATGTAGAGGGCTTCAGGAAAGAGGAGGAATGCTATACATCAGCACACCTACAGTGTCTCGCTCTAAAACTCGTTTTGAAAAGAGAGCGATGGATAGACACGAAGGAGAACAAGCGGATGCCTATATTTGGTAACTTCCTCATTCTCTCATTTTTTTTCCCGCACTCCTTCCGCTGAGAACATTTCATCTCCTTCCTTTTGCTGTCTCAGCATTAACAATTCCCTGTAATGCAGGTTTGTGAACCCTTTCCTCTAACAGTCCACACCATCTCAATCAGTCTGTCTGCACGTCAGTGTGTGTCTTAATTTGTATCTGGCTCCCTACAGTCACCAGACTCTATCATTGCTCTCTTGGTGTATTTACAAATCAGCCAATTTGCACCTAGTCCGTCCATCTGGCATCGCCCACCGATGAGTCAGTGGAGTGACAAACCTACTGACGTATTTGTCTTCTGCAGCGGTGCCAGCTTGTGAATCCATTCATCCTCATTTCTCCGCACACACACACACACAGACAGATGTCCATCACAGCCAGAGCCATTCTGAGCAGGCCTCTAGCTGTGATATCAGGCCCATGTGGTCAGTCCTTTTAGTCCCCTTTAGTCAGATTTAGTCACACAGCGACAATCTGGTACTGTTTGATGGATTTTTTTTTTTTTTGTCATTTGCTTGACCCTGTAGTGCATTTTTTTTTAAAGAAATTCTGCAAATGTTGCCCCAAATAAAAGCATAATAAACAGCATGATTCAGGAAATATTCAGTGTGTATCATTTTATATCAAGATCTTCATCTGCATCCAAGTCAACAATCTTTACACATTATATCAATATGTCACAGAAAGACATCCAAAAACCAAAATCTCTGGCTTCCTGACAGGAAGCATTCTTTCCCTGTGGTTGTCATAAACGACACCATATTTACAGAGAATGATGGATGGAACAACTACTGATGAGTGGATTTATTACTTTTCTCCTGCATGTTGCTGCTTCTACTGCCAGCACCATCTCGCTGTATTGTCGCCGCTCCTTTTCTTATTGCTGCATGAACACTGTCCCTCCTCCCTCTTTCCTTCTCTTCCTCTCTTCTCTTCCTCTTCCTACTCCTGCGATCTCCCCTCCCTCCCGTCCCTGACACTTTCTCTTTCACCCTTCCTTCTTGGTCGCCGTCCCTGCGTTCCTCTCTCTCTTTCTTTTCTTTTCCCTTCCTCACAGCTTCACGGTATATATTCGTCTCTCCTCTCTCTCTTTCACTCGCTCTATCTCACAGTGAACTCACTGCGCATCGTGCTCTGTCCTGTAGAAGCACTAGCCTTCAAAGTATTCCCTGGATGAAGATGAACGTGATTGTGCTAGACCACAGATATCAGTTTAAACACTCACAGAAAATACATACCTATTTACATGACACTTTAAGTGGTTACAGTATTGTCATTACTGTGCACTGATTCTAACAGTAATCATAGTATTTGTAGCAGCCAGTTAATCGGATGCACTAATAGCACTAGTAGTTTAAACTAAGTTGAGATGACAAAATTGACAGCATCATTCACAACTGCTATGAAATTGCGCTGATTATTAGCGATGGACTCAGCCCTCGTAGCCCTGATTGCAGGGAATCGTGACATCATACAGGTGCGACACAGAAAGCCATACCTGTAGAGTATTGTAGATGTATATGACTTTAGCTGAAGAACTCTTAGCAGCCCTGAAAAGTGTTAAGCCCTGTATTTGGTAGATTCAGAATCTTACCGTCCCCCTATCTCCCTTGCTGTGCCTTGAGGATTGGCTTACAGCAAAGCGGGCAAAGAGGGTGTAGAGAGTCTAACAGGGATCCTCACAGCCTATAAAACAGGCTGGAAGGTGTAAGGGAGGGGTGTGGTGCTAAGAGTCAGATTCAGCCGAATAGCAGGTGGAGGTTGAGGCAGAGGCTGAAAACAGAAAGGGCTAGTAGTGAGAGGAAAGAGGGTGTGGAGGATGAGGGGGAGGATGAGCCTGGAGGCAGGTCGAACTCAGGCGGACATTCAAGCTCAAAGCATCTCACGGTTACACCTGAGTCCTCGTTGCCGTAGTTTGCCCAGTACTCTTCTGGGTCGAGTTTGGGCAGAGCCAGCTCTTCCTCCCCTAACTCGTACTTGACTACTGAGGTGGTCGTGGATGGGCCTTTCCCGTACAAACCTGCCTTGACAGTCTCTGAGGCCTTCTCAAAGACACCTTTCGTAGACGACTGGGGCTTATTCTTGTGGAACCACCAGCGGGTTTTGGTGCTGAAGGTGGTGGTGGTGGAGCCGGCGATGGAGCCAGGGTCGGGCAGGGGGCAGAGGGCGAAGTCCATCTCACGGAGGAAGCGGAGGTCCTGGCCACGGCGGGTGGAAGGGGAAGCACAGATCACCTCGGATGAAGAGACGCGGGCCTCACGGAACCACTCCCACAGGGCGCGGGACTCGCAGCCGCAGGACCAGGGGTTGGCATTGAGGCGGAGGAACTCAATGCCCTGTGTGTCCCTCAGGGTCTGACTGGGCAGCTCAGCCAGGGAGTTGTTGAAGAGGAAAAGCATGGTGAGGCGACCAAGGTCACGGAAGGCCCGTCGGTTCACCTGCCTGATGCGGTTGTCGTGGAGGAGAAGGCGGTCGAGGTTGACCAGACCGCGGAACACATTCTCTGAGAGAGTGCGGATACGGTTGCCATGCAGGAAAAGCTGGCTCAGGTTGATGAGGTCAGAAAAGATGTCGTCCTGCAGGAAGTGAAGATTATTCTCCTGAGGAAGAAAAGAAAAGAAGGGAAGGGGGTTTAGCATGAAAAGAAGCAGACACACTATTTTTTTTAATTATTTGTAAGTGGACATCTGTGATTCCATGTGTACATGTGTGGGTGGCTGCATGTGTGTGTATGTGTGTGTCTGTGTCCGAGTTATCTTGGTGCATTTGGATGTCTCCACCTACCTGTAAGTAGAGAAATTGCAGGCTGTACAGCTTGTGGAAGATGTCATGGGGCAGGGCAGTGAGCCGGCAGCGGTGCATGTGGAGGCTCTGGAGCTTCTCTAGGCCACGGAAGGCTCCCCCCTCCAGCCTGTGGAGGTTGGGATTGTCTCCCAGGTCCAACTCCTCCAAGTCCCTCAGCTCACTGAAGGCCCCAGCCTCAATCCACGTGATGTTGTTGGAGAACAGCCACAGAACCTGAAGCAAGAAACAGAGAGAAGAGAACGGTGATTTTTATTTCAATGCATATTTCATTTTTTTTAATATGCTAAAAATTAAGAAACTTTTTCTCCCCCCCATGCAGATGCCCATTTTCCACACTTCTTCTTACCTGAGTCCCGAAGCCAAAAGAGCCAACTCTAAGCTCCGTGATCCTGTTGTTCTGGAGAAAAACGCGCTGCGAGTCATAGGGCACTCCGACAGGGACGGCGGTGAAGTTCTGCGCCTGGCAGCTCACAGTCATGGGAGTCGGGTAGCACACGCATGAGTGCGGGCACGCCGATGCCGGACTTGGCTTACCGAGGACCAGCCACACCACCAGCCAGAGGGAGAGACCGCCTGGAAGAGAGTGGGAGAGAGAGGAGGTGAGCGGGAGCTGTCCGGATACTAAATATCATCCATTTCTGCACATTGCATCAGTATAGAGTCTAAACAGGTGAATATTATGCTTATTTTGTATTGCGTGTTACAATTTTATGTTTATTTTGCTGTCGTTGCTCTATGCACTTGTATTTTAGCTGGAAGTACATCTAAAATGACATGATGAGCAACATAAAGCTACAATAAGTGAAGTTTGCGCATCAGCTCTACGCTTGCACCGGCCATTACGCACAACATTATCACAAAAGTGTTCAGCAAAAAGCAACTGTTTGTTAGAGTTAATAAAAACTTATTCATTCCACTTCACATCCTCAGATTTTGACTATTACAACTCATAAAATAAGTCATTTTCTAACAGAACATCTCACTTCCCTCTCCATGTTGTATCATCCATCCAATCATGTATCCATTTTCGATGTTACACTTAATACATCAAAGCATCGCAAGCGTTCTTAGAATAAAAACTTAGAAATTGTTGCACAAGGAATGAAAGTCAGCTTTAGCTCTATATCTAAAGGGTCTACCAGTTATCCAAAAGCAAAGAAGATAGAGAGAAACTTACTTTTGCAGTTGCGCACGATGGAGCATCGTCGGCTCCGAAAAATCGAAGAGGTTTCCATCCTGAACCAAAGCCCAAAGCGAGTTAGCCTAAGAAGTAAAGCCTGCTATCTCCGCTGATGCCCTGGTTCCCGAGTCGGAGCGACTGAGAGTGTGCCGGTTGATGGCTACCAGTGTCCCATATATACTCGAGCATCTCGTTATTGCCTACGGCAGTGGGCACCGTGGATTCTCCTACGTCATCGTTCCCGGGTCATGAATGAGTGAGGGCGGATAAGAAACGGAAAGGGGAGGGGCCGACCGTAGGGGATTCTCTTGGAGAGTTTGTACGCGCGTAAAGGCTGGTTGGAGACGTGCGCTCAGACTCTGTGAGAGGAGGAGACATTCTCGACGCACATTGAAACAAGAGGGAGGGAGGGCGAGAGAGTGAAAGTAGAAACAGTGAAGGGAGGGGGGCCAAGGCGCAAGGCACTGTGCCCGGTAAAGATGACTGGGCTTTGTGGAGGAGCGGAGGACGGGTAGGAGAAGAGCGCACAGCTCGTTTCCTGGCTGGCTATCTCAGAGACTGTTATGGTCTGTTTCCGGCGCTCTGCAGCCAGACAGAGAGATGGAGAGAGAGAGAGAAAAAAAAAAGCTTGGATGGTTCTGACTTAGAAAAGGAGGATGCCCCCGAATTATGATTCAGCCATTAGGGAGAATTCATTGCCAGAACAGAGGCAGTCAAAAACAACCGCGATTGAGTAGTATTTGTTGTGGAGGCTATCTACGACATGCGCCAGTCATTCTGTTTGTACTTTAATTATAGCTCCTGACATTATTCTTTTGATGATGATGGAGATATGAAATGGCATTAATTTAGGGCCTGAGTAGTCAGATATGAGTGTTTGTTTTGTTGTTTCTTTTACTATATTAGGACATTTAGAACAAACAGAATCAGGAGAAGTGAAATGAACTTTAATTTATTTACCTGAAGCTTTTATGTAACTTGTATTTCTCAGTTTTTATTGCACTAGTTCAAATATTGTTAATTAGGTTCATAAATGGGTCGAACAAGATAGTAATAAAGCCAGAGAGACAAAACACAGCAGATGCCTTAATACGCATGCCACTTCAAGTCTGTTTTGCTGTCTGTCTGTGCCTCAAGCTGTCACTGCTTGTGTCTGACCACCAGCTGTAAGATAGCAAGAAGGCATCAACTGTGACAATGAGACAGTGTGAGGAGTTTCATTCATTTAGTTTCAGGCTTAGTTTGTTCTTGTATTTACTCCACCATTCATCTAAATGAGGTGGAAACATATTGCAAAACAATTCAGTCCTCAAGCAAAGCAATAATTTTGTTTTATGTGCATGGTTATTGCACTGTATTGCATTACATCTCAGGTGTTTCTATGCTTCTAGTCACAGCGCATAACTTTATTTTGTTCTATCACCCCGCAAAATGTGGAAAACAAATGTTATATAAGGGGAAAGAACCAGTAGTCAGTACTGTTCTGTCCAAAACCACCAAAAGTAACTTTATTCACTTCGTGCTGTTTTGAAACATCACAAGAAGCTGCACACAGAGATTGAAAATGAGCACAACATTCCAAAAGGAACTACAGCTACAGTATAAAGTACAACATTAGTTCAGAGACTAAATCATTCAAGTCTGTTGCAGGCTTGCAAGATGACATCAGCTATTAAAGTTCCAGGATGACAAATTTATGGGGCTTTATTTACAGAATATATTTAACTATTACTTAACTATGTTTTTGTTACCTTAGAATGAGACTTAATATCTACAGATGCTGCAGGTCTTCTTTCACAGCGTCCACCATGTTTCTACAGTACCCCATAATGGACAAACCAAACACTTGTACTGTTTTTTTGTTTGTTCGTTTGTTTGGTTTTGTTTGGGTCTTTTTGCACATTTCACATGGATTCTCCTTTACTTTAGGAAGGAGAAGGGGAAAACAGTAGGGTTGCAGTCACCACCACTAGATGCCACTAAATCCTACACCCTACATCCTAAATGGTGCTCTTTGTTGGTACCATGGTACTTTTTGTGCTCTTTGTTTTGTACCTGTTTTGCTTGTATGACTCAGTTTTGCTTTAACTCATTATTTATTAGTTTCCCCTAGTATGCTGTATGTCTCTGTAAAGTCCTTGCATGCATAAAGACCCAAAGAAAGGCACTATATGAACTCCATTAGTATAGATTTTTACAAGCATTTTGTTAGTCTAACATTACCCAAGCAACACTCGAGTGGATGAGAGGAAATAATCTTCGCAGTGGACCATTGTGAGGTTCCACCTATGTGGGCACAAAGAATATGTCAGAGTCGACCTTGGAGAATAATTGCAGCTTTTTTGTGTCTGACAGTGAAAATCAGAGAGACTGCTGCTCAGGCCACGAGCCATGAGGAGGCAGACAGCAGAAGTGCACCCATTCATAGTAACACACAGGCGGGCCCAACAGATGAGTGTATGAGGAAAGAAATAGTCACACATAAGGGCGTATGCATGGTGGCTAACATGCACACCCACCAACATGCATACAGTACAGTACACACACACACAAGCTTCATTATGCACAAAGCCAAATGAGCCACAGGCAATGATAAACAAATGAGTAATTGAGGGGATCCATCACACGGTGTGTGTTGTTGTTTCCTCACACCTCCTGCTTTGTCCTTATCTGGACTTGTGAGTGAGCTTTAGTGCCCACTGGCCATCCGGGACTATCACCTCACAGGCCTCCCTTCACACACACCCACGGTATCAGCTGTGCTTAGTGTGTGTATGTGTGTCAGTGTATGTGTGTTTGCATGCCTGCCTGCTGAGGCAGAACTTTGTCTAAATGCCATCACGGACTGTCAGTCAATCCGTGTTGTGCCAGTCACCCACACAGCAGGTTTGCGGCACTGTGTAGGCACGTCTGCTCAATGAGTGTGATGATCGCTGCGTCGTGCGCGCGTGTGTGTGTAATCAACACACAGAAACAAACTGAGGCTTCCCCGGTCCACACCCACTCTGCTCCACATCTGCCAGCCCGTCTCTCTGTCCGTCTGTCTTTATCCATCCCCTGCTGTATCTCATTTTATCCACTGTCTGCCCGGCTCTGGTTACCAACTGAGAAGTGCGTCACTGCACCTACAGCAAGCCGTGCTGATATCTTGTTCTCTGTGTTGAGACATCCTGAAATAAATTTGTTGCGGTTCTAATCAGCTGATTCAAATCAGCCTCCCAGATTCAGTGCTACAGGTGGCTGGCTGCTCAAATCTGTCCTGAGTGACGTCAACACCATCACACTGAGAAGATGTTGGTAAGACGGGATGGGATACTGTAGTAGAGGTGTGTCTGTTGCCTGGGTAACAACACAACCCTCTGTTCTCTAGCCACTGATGAAGATATTAAATATAGATAATATCTTCCTGTTATGAACTGCAGCCCTCTTTTGTACAACTTACACTTAAAAACACTTCATTTGCTTCTCTTCATTAAGATCCTGGAGAGTTTTAGACTTCATAAGGAAACTTAATAAAAGAGGGTCACTTTTGCATGCATCATCTCATTGATGAGCACAAAAAACTGTTTGCATGTGTGGCACAATTTGATAAAGAGGTGTGAATAAGACAGGAGGATGAGAACACACATGCCTCCTGACAGTTACAGCAGACAGTGTGATGTGTATGAAGTAAAAGACTGATGCAGACACAGATACTGGAAGACGCAGACAAGCAGCACAAGAAAGAGTAGTGTCACGCACATAAACAGTGAGACAAAGAAAACCAGAACATGTACTTCTGGAAGGTGACTCAACATGTCATATTGTTTTGTAGGAAAGTCTCTAACACATTGCTCACTGGCACCGTTTGTCTAACTCTCACACACGCATTCACAGAGGCAGCAGCATCTATCAGCGTCTGTCCAATTGTCACCGGCAAAGACGCTCGTGCTATTCTTCAGCATCTTGCTCACCTCCCCTCCTCTACGCCGCTTTTCTCTTTGTCTTCCAATGCTCCCTCCCTTTTTTTCTTTTCCTTTTTTTTTTGCCGGTCTTTCATTTGTTCTGTCCCTTGGCGTCACGTCAACGCTTCCGCTTAACCATATACTGCAGGTTTCTTTCCACACGCTGGCACACAGTCTGCAGCACAATGCCTGCTGGAGTGACATGTAATTAATTACTTCTCTTTACAAGGCAACAAGTTATTGATTTTCTACAATGCTAGGCAGTCATTTGGATAGGATGTCATCACTTTTGTGCTATTATTTTTTTTTCATCAATTTGAAGTTGTACTTAAATATTATCATACAAATGTGTGTTTAAGAGGAGACGAGAAACTGAATCATATCAGCAAATTCAAATACATTTCATCATAAAGTAGTGCTGTATTTTGTGCTGGGTAAAAATGATCTGTGGGTTCTAATTGACTTCTGTGTTTCTCTTTTTTTTTTTTTTTTTACATTGGATACGTACTCTGTTGTCTTCAAAGGCAGCATAGTTTACTCAGTATGAGGAGTACTGCATGCTCTATGAACACTTGCATAAGGTCTTTGAAGGATAAGATACATATATTTTGCATTATATTCAACATTTATATATGCTGGACCACTACCCTCTCCAGATTCTGGTCGTAATGTTTTTTAATCAAATTACAACAAACAACTGACACAAGTTGATATATTTGGATTAATAATACATATCCTTTGAAATATGCACCATGTAACCATATATCAACTGAAATTATAAAGAACATAACTCCTCTACAAACCAAGGTCTCAGGATTATGTAGACAACAAATGACAGTATAAAGAATGGACAATGCACAAGTGACGTCACCCATATGTTTCCAAAGCATCGCTTTGAACCTAAAAATATGCGGTGTTGGCCGCCGCCATGTTGGCTGTACTGCCTCTTCCGCCTCCAGGCTAATCTAAATATGATGTGGCTCATCAGCAGGACTTATGACACCTCTGTGCTCAAATAAGCCATCTGTAACCTGTCAATCAAAGCGGCCTTGCTTTGAAGACATTTGAATAAGGGCGCTTATGGAGGTTGAAATGTTCTGTAGCCAGCCTCAAGTGGCCGCTCGAGGAATTGCAGTTTTTGGCACTTCCACATTGGCTTCATTTCCCAGTCACGGAGGTTGCCGCTTGTAGAAAACACAAGAGAAATATTTTCAAAGTTGTGCATTGTTTACATCTATATTATATATTATTCTATTATGTATTTATATTGTTTGCTACCTTGTAGTCCCCAATTGTCAGTCAGCAAAATACAAACTGATGGCAGAAATATATGCCACTGTCCTGTATGTCAAACAAAATTGGATTATTGCTCCACAGTGCGACTAGTAGCCAAAAAAATAAAATAACTATTTTTAAATCATTTTGATGCTATACTGACTTGTAATCAGGTGAATGGTGTCTCTGTCATTTGTACACCTGTTCTTGGACTACTTTGTGCTGTGATCACCCACGAGCTCTGCCTCAACTCTCTGTGATTTACAGATTTACAAATATAACTGTCTATATTTATGACGGTGGTATTGGCTCTGAAACTGGGGGCGAGAAATCACAAAAATACCAATTTTTACATAATGTTGCTTTAAGATATTATAGGTTATACATGATCAGTTCAGAAGTGTACAGAGTCAACCTTATTAAGAAACCAAACAATTTTTGGTCTCCACTTTGTGCAGGTGGTTCAAAGGGATGATATCCTTAGTACTGGGAGACATAAAATTATGTTTTCCTCTGTGTCAGCGTGGCTGAACTCACTCTGCAGCTTCCTCTCCGCCTCTTTGATTACCAGCAGAACAATTGTATAACACCACAGCCATATGTTTGCATGTGTTCAGATCAATATTGTCCGCTTTCCCTCCTCCTCTTCCATCCTTCCCTGCCTCTCTCAGTCATTTGCTCCATTTCTCCTGCTGAGTGTCCACTCACCGCTCTCACAAATTATCATAAACATGAGAGCATTTCTCTCTGTCTCTCTCCTGGGTACAATTTACAACATGGGAAAATGAAGAAAAGTAATATCTGTGCTCACCTGCAGAATAAATTATTATAAATTATTAAATACAGTCTCCTACATATTTCATTAGCCACATTTTTTTGTAACAACCCTCATTAGGCATTTAACTGAACAAATGATACATAGGGATGTAGGAAAAGTCGCCCAGCATGCACTGGAGCCAAGGACATAAGTCCTTGAGTGTATCCTCCCTGTGTCTCTACATTCACTGTCTATTAAAGGAAAATGCTAAAAAAATAATATTTAAAAAAAAGTAATTCAAAGTCTTCCTAACTTCCAAGCTTTCCTTCCAGTGGACTTTCTGACTTTCTTTCTAGGAGCAATAAAGAGTCATTTTTAGCCTTAGTTAGCTAAGTGAGGACGCACATGTACACACTTCTGACTGAATATACATTTTTGCTGCTATTTAATAATACTCTACTGACAGTTGTAGCAGTAAGGTGCCAATGTCAACAAAGAAACAGAAGAAGACTCAAATACTGGCAAATGTGGTGAAACATTAATTATCCTGTTATCATGGCTCCTGTCAGTGGGTGGGATATATTAGGCAGCAGGTGAAGAGACTTTGACAGGCTTTGTGGGGTGTTCCTGGCCTGCAGTGGTCAGGGTCTATCAAAAGTGATCCAAGAAAGAAAAAGTCATGAAGGAGTGAGGAGTGAAGGCTGGCCCTTGTGGTCCGATCAAGAAAGTGAGTGCTGGTTCTGATAGAAAGGTGTCAGCACACACAGTGCATCACAGTTTGTTTCATATGGGGCTGCATAGCTGCAGACCAGTCAGGGTGTCCGTGCTGACCCCGGTCCACCACAGAGAGTGCCAACAACGGGCACATGATCATCAAGACTGGAGCACAGAGAAATGAAAGAAGGCTGCTTGGTCTGATAAATCATATTTTCTTTGCATCACGTGGATGATTGCATGTTATTTAGTGTAGCCATGTCTTCCCCGCTTACCTGGGGAAGACATGGCTACACTAAATCCAAGCTGGCGGAGGCAATGTGATGCTTTTATCAATGTTATATTGGGGAAACCTTGTTTTCTGCCATTTATGTGGATGTTACTTTGACATTTACCACTTACCTATACATTGTTACAGACCATATACCATTTTCGCTGATGGCAGTGGCCTCTTTCAGCAGGATAATAAACCTTTCCACAAAGCAAAAATGGTTCAGCAGTGGTTAGAGGAACACAAGTTCAAGGTGTTGACTTGGCCTCAGAATTTCCCAGATCTCAGTCCAGTCAAGCATCTGTGGGATGTTCTTTACATATACAGTGAGGGAAATACTTCTTTGCCAATTTTGTGATTTCTGCTAAATTTGCCCACAGACAAATAAATGAACAGTCTATAATTTTAATGTAATTAATTCATTTTTAACAGTGAGAGACAGAATATTTTAAAAAGTATCCAGAAAAACGCATTATATAAAAGTTAGAAATGAATTTGCATTTGACTGAAGGAAATAAGTATTTGATCCCCTAACAAAACATGACTTAGTATTTGGTGGAGAAACCCTTGCTGGCAAACACATAGGTCAGACATTTCTTGGTGGTCACCAGGTTTGCTCACATCACAGGAAGGATTTTGGTCCACTCCTCTTTGCAGGTCCTCTCCAAATCCTTAAAGTTTCAAGGCTGTCGCTTGGCAACCCAAAGCTTGTTACTGATCTCAAGGCAGCTGGGACCAGTCAAATTCAAGTCAAATCAAATCAGATTTTATTTGTATAGCCCAAAGTCACAAAACACATTTTGCCTCAGAGGGCTTTACAATCTGTACAGGGAGTGGCACCCTCTGTCCTTAGACCCTCGGTTCGAGTGAGGAAAAACTTGCCCACAAAAAACCCTTTTAACAGGGAAAAAAGGTGGAAGAAACCTCAGGAAGAGCCACAGAGGAGGGATCCCTCTCCCAGGACGGACAGACGTGCAATAGATGTCACGTGTACAGAACAAATCAACACAAACATATTGTACAATGACAATGAATTACCATGAATGATAAAATGACAATGAATGATAAAATGATTACAGTAGCAATGGAACCTGTGATAGAGATAGAGAGACACAGATGTACAGCAGCAGCAAATCATAAACTAACTATAAACTGTAATGGAGATATGGTAGCAATAATGACAGTAATAATATATGTAGTGGACGTCATGCAGGACCACAGCAGCAGCCACGATCCATGAGAACCTGATGGACGAGAGAGCACTCTGGGAAAGAAGTTTAGTTAGTAAGATGCATTAACATGCATAAATGAGACATGTATGTTTACAGATGGTGGTGGTGATGGAGAGAGAGAGAGAGAGAGAGAGAGAGAGAGAGAGAGAGAGAGAGAGAGAGAGAGAGAGAGTTTTCAGTCAAATGCAAATATCAATTTAAAACTTTTATAATAAGATTTTTTTAGATATATATTTTTTTAATATTCAGTCTCTCACTGTTAAAATCAAAATTATCAAACTACAGACTGCTCATTTATTTGTTAGTGTATATACAGTATATGAATATATATTCACTAACAAAGACCTCGCCCATATGGATTCACATTTAGACATGTTTATTTCACATTGTGAACAAAGGTGAACCAAGATGATGTACTGCAGGAGGGATGAGGGTCGAGGGATAAAGGGATGATAGGATGAGGGTAGTGAGATGAAGGGTAGGTGGATGGAGGAGAAATAGGGGTAGTTAATGGATGGAGGGGTTCCGAGATCGACCAGAGTCGGCTAGCGGCAGGAAGACGGAAGGGAATTCTGAGTGGAGGACACATCTCTTCATTGGTCTATGTAATAAAGCACCAATGGTTCCTGTATTTGAATGAAAGAGAGAAAAGAATAGAAGAGCAAAAAGAAAAAGAGGGTTTGGGAGTCAAAGAGGAAGTGAGCAGATATGGTGTGCCTGAGTGCTTGAGATGCAGAAATAGGATGAATTTAATGGCCCTTGTTACTGAACCGAGTTATAAAACTTCATTATTTATATTTCAGCAGTTGGTACTTCAGGCTTGAGGCTTAGAAACTCATCTGCCCTCAGGGAGGAAATTCAGGAAATGTGCTCAGAATATTATCTTGAAACATTTCCCACAGTAAATAATGTTTTTTAAGCAGAGGATCTAGTGCTTTTCATATCCTGCAGTGACCACATACACAGCAGCCTAGTACAGCCTCGCTGTTTCAGTTTGTGCTGCTGTATCTGCAGGGAGAGGCGGTGATCATTAATCCTGTGTTTGATCTGGATGTTACACAGAGGACGAATAATCAGCCAAATCACACGTGTGTCGAATCAATCAGCTATTCTTTATTTCTGCTTATCTGTAACTGTTTGATTTGCTGCACCACCCTCTCTGTCTCCATCCGTCTCTCATTTGAATCACTCTTCTAAAGGTTTATTGGCATGCAGTACCAAAGCACACAGAAACAGGATCAACTTAAGTTCATAGGTTTATTCATTTTTCCCAAGTTCTTTTCTCACATTTCTCACACTAACTTGCTTCGCGTCATTATCACCTCCAAATGGTGTCTGTGCTTGTTGAGTGTGCGTATGTGTCTACGTCTGCACTTAGATTTTCTTATTAACACTTTACTCCAGGTGTAAGGTCTTGATTTTGGTCTTGCGAAAATGTTTCCTCTCCAGCTTCACTATGTGTCTTTCAATTACTTTTAACATGACTGTTCTGTAATAACATAGCCAAATAAATTATGCACATAAAAGCACAAGCCAGGAAATAAATAATGGTTTAATATCTGCCTTTAACAGCCGTTTCAGAGTAGAATAGCATGGATTATGAAAATGAGGGGATTAATGGAGCCATGAAATGAAAAGTGATAAAACAAAGGTAACCAGTACAAACAGCACAAAAATATATACTGTAGGTATGTAAGATCGAACTTCATGAAAGTGAGCAAAAGTTATGAAGAAGAAAGATCCTTCACCAGCTCAGTGGGTGCCTGGGAACTGTAATAAATAAACAGTGAGGAGAAAAGTCAGATGAACTGCAAAGAAAAGACAGGACAGACATCCACACAGACTTGCATTAACCTCTATAGGTGAGAAACAGATAGTGAGTACAGACAGACGTCAGTGTTGTGACGCACACCTCTCAACTCAGCTCCTAACGACCACTGCAGGGAGGTCCCAATACAAAAGAAAACACAGGATATCACATTAATCAAGTCCTTACAAATTGAGTTCATACATCCACATGCACACATTTAATAACTGCAATATGAAAAGGCAAAATCATTTTTTACAGTTTGTATATTATAGCAGTGGGTGGTTTAGTCAAGAAGTGATCAAATCAAAACCTCTTTTAACTTTGAAAACACTTTGAAAACCCAACATCATCACCTGAACATCATTGTGGAGCCACTCATTGAAAATGGAATTCATTTTTACCAAGCAGCGCTTGTTACTTTTATTTAATTTCTCAGCCCAGGGCAACTTTAAGCGGAGACAGTACAGGACAGGGTTAAAAATGTAGATGTATTAATTACTTACATTGAGACTGTTACAAGTTTCCTGAAATGCTATGTCTAAATATGCAAATGAGACATTATCTAATTAAAAACCCACTAATTTGCGTATATATCCAGAACAGAAATCTGAACATCACACAATACTCAAGAGCTACAAAGAAAATCCTTTTCTACTTCTTCTCAGGATATGAATGTTATATAAACAAACTCCTCTGTAAAAACCTTCAGAATACAGACAAGAATGAACAAACCCTCTGAGAGAAAACTCTGAGAAAACGGCCTTAAAAGAAAACATGAAACCTTCCCAGTTGATTACTTGCATTAAGACAATTATTGTTAAGTAGGTTTTCTGAAATTGTATGTTTAAATATACAAATGAGGCATTATCTAACGCTAACTTTGGTGAACTCTACAGATACAAATAGTAAAGTCAAATAAACACATAAATGTGTATTTTGAAAGAAGACCAGTACTGCTCAACAGTGCTCAACACATCACTCTGCAGCGTTGTCATATTTAAAACACACAGAGCATCAGCACCAGATGATACAACCCTTCTGTTTTGGCATTATACACCACTACACCTACAGTAAGAGTGCAGGTACAAGTGTTGTCCTCCAAATGTGGTAGCTGTCAAAGATTGTAGAGACACAGCAGCAACTTGCAAGTACTTAAGCTCTTGTCCTTGACAGAACTGTCACCTGAAAACTCAGCACCAACCTTGTACATTACCCAGACTGCCAAATATAAACACAGACATTTATATTTGAGCTTTGAGACAGGTAGTGCTGAACTAACACACCCTGAGGTTTAGACGCGAGGATGGGTTAGAAACAGGGGCAACGTGGGCTACGGCCCCCAGAACTACTCTAAATACTGGTTCATGTTATTTAACTAAAGCACAAGTTAACAACATGTTAAAGGTCCTAAAGTGGCTCCTGTTTTATTATCCCATCTTGTGATCCTGTCTTGAGGTGGCCCTTGTGTGAGATATAGTTCAAATTGAGATAACAGCCCACATCTCTCTTTTTAAAGGCCCTTATGTGGTTGGTTGGTCGGTCTTGGTTATGCACACTAAAATTAACTTTTGAAAACTTATCTCAGTTTTCTCACCATTTGGCCGCCCTCATGAAGATAGAAATAAGTGATAGCAGGCACACACTTTTTCAGGATACACGCTTCACATCCTTTTTCTGGTTATTGTGGGCACTGCCCATTATCTCCCATCTCTCAGGTTTCAGACTGAGATCTGTGTCAACCACTGACACAGCCAGACAGAAAGCATTCAGCCCTGTGACGCCTCAGCGGCACCACATTTATAGGTGAATAAATGCATCAACAAACAACTATTAATGGACGGATTTATTACTTTCCTGTAGGCCGCTGCTTCTGAGGCCAGTTCTCCCTCCTCTTCCCTCCATATCCTCAACCCTCTCCTCTTTCCTTGCATCCGTCTGTTCCCCTTTCATCTTTTATTTTTAACCCTCAGGCATGCCTCATTCGTGACGCAGATGGGCACGTAATACAGACACAGTAAAGAGGGAAAGGCCTAGGCTTCAGACAGAGAGAGACAGTGTCTGATATGAGAGAGGAAAACAGGCAGACTCAGGGGTCTTGTTAGGGAGACAAGGGGGGAGAAGAGAGTTAAAGGATGGAGGTGATAGGTGTTAAGACAGAGAGAGGCAGAAATGTGCATCTTTCATTCTGCACACAACTCAGAGCACCAAAAGCCATCCTTACTGAAACTTGTCACCTGTCACAGATCGCTGAAATACCTGGCAAGGACATTTTTAATATCCTGCTCTGGTGTAAATCATGTAAAAAAAACATAATCACTGTTGTATTATTCCCACATCTTCCCTGTCCTTCTCTACCCCATCTATCATCCTGAAAGCTCAACACACCCACTCATTTGTCTGAGCAGAAAGGAGAGGAGTTACATATCAATCTTACATCACTCAACAGCCAGCCTGAGACTTTTCATAGAGGCACTGAATAGGAATCAACACGACATGACGCACACCAACTGTCAGGTTGAAGTGTGTTTGTCTGTGTGCTCCTGTGTGTTTGCATATGTGTGTGTGTGCTCCTGTGTGTGTGTGTGTGTGTGTGTGTGTGTGTGTGTGTGTGTGTGTGTGTGTGTGTGTGTGTGTGTGTGTGTGTGTAGTGCAACAAGTGCAAATATGTGCTAATGAAATTGTGCATAGTCAGTTTAACAGATCTACACAGCAAGTAGTTTCCAAAGAATCACACAGCAGAGAGGAAAGAGAAAGTCATTTTTCTCCATATGATCCGACACCTTCCCCTCCTCCCTCTAACTTCTAATAAAGAGTTAAAATTACTCATAATTGGACAATAAGGCTAAAATTATCAGTCCACTCCCACTCAACATACGTGTACAAGCTGTTTCCAAACTTATACATCACAGTCCCTGCATGTAACAATGGCAGCATCCAAGTCACTGCCAATTGAAATGATTAATTATTCTTTATGTAGGATTATGTTATTCAAATATCACAGTAAAATTAGTACTGATGACACACTCCACTGCTGGCAATCATTACATTCACAGCATTAAAACAATACACAGAATCAACTGCTCAGAGATTATGTTTTATCTGCCCATAACTCTGACTAAACTCATTAAGCTTGCTGAGAAACAGTCTCAGTCACAGTTAGTGGGAAGGAAGATAATGACTTCAGCCTAAAGTATGGAGGACCAAACATGACTACAAACAAAGAAATTAATGAAAAGATAAATAGGCAAAATGATCAAATAAAAAAAATTAAAACACAAATAAATATGTGTAAAAAATAAAATGACAATACAAAGTGATAACACATAAACAAATAAAAATAAAATAAAGAAACAAAGGAGTGTGTGTTAGAATAAACTGACAAATACATTTAAAACAATAAATTAAAAATAACCTATAAATTCATTATATAATAAATAAATAAATACATTACAATGCTTCTACAAATCCAAAATAAATGTATATATGTTTAATAATAATAATAATTTTGTTCTAGAGCTCTAGAGATATTATTGTCACCTTTGGTTTTTATTTTCAGCCATTTCAATCATATTTTTAATTTGCAGAATATATTTAGCGTATTTAGCATTTCATTTTCATAATGGGTGCAGCTTGTTCTGGTTTCAGAAATTAAGGAGATGGTAAAAGTACCTTTTGGTCTAATTGATTTATTGATTTGACCTGAAATTGATTCTGAGATGACAATGAGTCATTATTAGATAAATTAGACATGTATAGATTATTCTTCACTTTTGTTCATTGATTTATTCAGTAAATCAAGTTTGGATAAGGCAGCTGTCAGGAGAATGATTTAGTGTTGATGAATAAATTCTTCCAATATGCAAATTACAGAGTTTGATCTTGTTTAAGGAAATTAGTCTTGAATTTAATTATATTTTTTCTTTATTATTTGTTTATTTATTTTTGACATTTTCTCTTTTTTTTCATTCATTCACTTTTATTAAATTCACTTTGATTTTAGATTCATCATATAGTCTTCATTGGTCCTCCATAAAGCAGCTCTCAGGAGAATCAGATGGAACTTGTTGCAGTGTGGATCTAAATTCCAATCAATCGTCCATCGTGATCGCAAATCCCCACCTGAGTGAACTCACCCCTCTGGGATGTGTGAACATATATTGTCAAGGAAAGCAGGAGCACAGACTTCATTATCTTCAACATCTCCGGATAGATTTTGGCGGTGGTGAATGACCGCCTGTCTGAGCAGCCAATCAGGTGGTTTGAGCTGCTAAATCACCAGATGGAGTGAGAAGTGTAACGCTGGGACTGGAAGTGAGAAGGTGGAGATTGGGCGGTTATATATGTGTGTGTGTGTGTGTGTGTGTGTGTGTGTGTGTGTGTGTGTGTTTGTGTTTTCATCCCTCTCTCTCTCACACTCTTTTTCTCTCTCACTCTTTCTCTCAATCATTATTTAGCAGTATTGTACCTCAAGGAGTCATTAAGCTCATATAATCTATCCCATAATGCTCTGCTGCTGAAACAGTCCCAATTCACAGAATGACATCAGAGGCAGGGCTGGAAATAAGTGTAGCCGCATGAGTGCCTGTATGTGTTCATGTGTTTGTGTCGGCTTGTGCTCGGGTCTACTCACATATGAGTGTCCATGTGTGTGTGCGTGCGTGTGTGCGCGTGTGTGTGTGTGTGTGTGTGTGTGTGTGTGTGTGTGTGTGTGTGTGTGTGTGTGTGTGCGTGTGTGCGTGTGTGTGTGTGTGTGTTAACTTCTGCATATTATTTGCATGTGTGTGCGTGCGTGTCAGTCTGACGTCAATACTCCTCCAATCCATATTTAACTGCATAGTGAGGAAGACTCATAGCACCTTGTAGGTGTCTTATCTCAATGTATTTATAGACTGAACTAAACTGGGTGCCACTGTGACAGGTGAAGTGTGCCTTTCCTTCTCTAGTCTGAAGGGAGGAAGAGGGGCCAGGCTCAATTGAGAGAGTTTATTTCTGGAGTGGGACTGCATGGGAATGTGTTCTTATAGAATTGGGGTTTTTCACAGTAAGGAGGGATGAAAAATAATGAGGGATGTGCTAAAGTGGGTGCATCATGTGATGACATGTTAAAATAAACATCTAAAGCCTTTTTTTTGCCCTGGTTACAAGGACAAAAATTTTGCTCTCAATGTGAAAAGACATAATGGAACAGCCTAAAAAAAGTGAAAAACACAGATAGGAAACCTCGGGTGAATACAAAGAGACCATAAGTCATCTTTCTAATTGTGTCATAATGTTCAGTGTTTCTCAGCTGGAAGACCTCTTCCCATTGGTTTTGCTATTTCTGTTCTCTTCACCTACGTTAGTGTGGTTGACGGCTGCCTGCTACGGCTGTATCCACTCTATCTAGGAAGTCTCCTTTTCATTGTGCAATATTCATTCATGAATCCTCGCTGCCATGGTGAGGGACACGAGGATTCAAACGTGGCTCCACCTACTAATAACTGAGAGTTTCAAGTTGTTCTCAGAACTGAATGACCCAGTCAATTAGCTTACCCCGGAGAGTAGCATAGGAGGTGGAGCCATGTTTGAATACTCATCATCATGAGGATTCATTTAATAATACTATGATACTATTATGTATGTAAAACATGTTTTCAGTTTGGTGCGGTTAGTTACTTTAAATTCTGCTGCTCCCAGACGCCTCAGCTGCTATTGATGTCTAGAAGATGTCAGTCAGAACCAAGCTCTGACGAAACACTGCATCCACTGGTGAATTCTACCAACACTGACCCAGAATCAGCCTGAAGTGGTGTAAAAACACAAAATCTGTAAATTATTAACAGCAGTCTACAAAACAAACTCAAGCTCCAACTTACCATTAGAGGCACAAGTTGAGTGAGTGAATGTTTTTTTTCTTTTTTGCATTCCTCAGCAGGAGCTCTAGACAACTTCCCTCCTACAGTTTTCATGTACACTGGCTGATACCTTTGACTTTTCAATCAATGTGTCTGATTTTGTTTCACTCAACACAGTTGCTGATATATTATACTGATGAATCAGGCAGGAAAGCTTCATGTTCATTTAAGCCTTAGAAATGCTCCAACGCTGTCTGTGCCCAAATATCTACTGGTTTGTGTCCAGAACCCTGAACACATAAAATATCTTCCCGCTTTGATACTCTATTGGATAATTGGCGAAGGTTGTGTTATAGAGCTCCCTGAAAAAAGAAAATGGATTGATGGTACACTTATGCAATCAGGAGTTTACTTACTTGATATTGGGACACTGTGTATTGAAGAATCAGCCGATGTTACTGAGTAATATTAGATATTTTCTTATAACAGCGTGCACATCTTTTGTTGTATTTGAATAGAAAGCGCATAGATTGGTCAGCAGGTTGGTGAAATAAACAAATGAAAGGACAGTGAATCATGTCATTTCTGGGCAAAAGATGATGAATAATAGCCTAATGCATTTTACTGAAACTTGCCTCATTAAATTCGCATCAGTTGAAGCACTCTCGAGCTATTTAAAAGCCGCTTTGTATAAAAGTCTTATCCTCGCTGACTTCACGCTGTGGATAAACCACACTGCACAGACAGAATGTGCAGATGATGTCAAGAATGATGCCGACTTTTTTTTTTTTTTGAATATTTGATAAACCTTTGGGAAAGAAGTAAGCACTGCATGACTGATTGTATTTTATATGAAAGAAAATGTTTCAACGTGGTAAAGTCCACTTTGGCGCTGATGTTGGCAGACCACACGGGGCATCAATATTCTCTTTGAGAAAGATAAATAATGCATGAAATTGTTCATCATAGAAAGCCTCGAAACATAATGTGTTGTTTTTGACAGAGAGCTATGAGAGACAGAAGAGTTGGAGTGTTTTCTTCTTTCACCCATTAACAATGATGGTCCAAATTGTTTTCCATCAGTACAAATCAAATCTGTGTCTCTGCAGCAGGCATAATGTTGAGCGATCACACTGGGAGTCTGGGGATAGAAATTGCAAATTACCTCAAGATGATGTGCTTGAACAATAAGAAATCCAGTCAGCTGATCGATTCTTAAGTCAATAAAAGTGCTTTAGAGGAGAAAATGACAGACGTCCAATAAAAAAAAAAAAGTTTTTTGCATGTTTAGTATTGTTCATAATCATGCAACTTAAATCTAATGAGCAATTCTAGTTGATTAGAGTTACAAGACAATGAACCCCTAACTGCACATTTGGGCGGGGATGGATTAGTACCAAAGACTAATGAGGTCCTAAAACCCGAAAGTCTGTTTAAAGTTACTGTTATTAACATTTCCTGTTAGAAAGTGTGAGACTCTGCTGATAACAAAAGCAAAATATACATCTGGCACACTCAGATGTTTGCTTAATAGGCAGGATTTTATTGTGCCTGAGCGGCACGTTACAAGATAAAATAACAGATTTTTTCAAGGTTGTCGATTTTCAGGAATCAGAAAAACAGTTATTCACATAGGCTATATTTAATAAGGAGTGTGTGTGAGCACACATCAAGCTACACATAACTCAAAAAAGTCTACAAATAACGTATATTTAAAAATATATCACAGCATTAAACATCTAGCAGTGCATGTTGGGTAGCAGAGCCCAGATCTACAGCCTCTCCCCCGACCCTGTAGTGTTGCAAGACTCTTGTTGAATGCCGCAGCTCAGATCATACCAAATACCAAGAAAGTTTTGTACAAAAAAAAAAAAATCATGACAGTTGTTTCTCAATTTCAAATAATTACAGAAAAATTTATTATTTCTGTAAAAACAGACTCATGCACAACCTTAGCTAACACACGCAATGCTACATAATTAGCCAATAGTCTGCTTGTTGCATTCAGGTTATGCAACAGAGTTAGCTTGATCAGAGTTGAGTTTCATCAGCGGTTCAGCTACGTCACTTTAGCCTAGAGCTGTTGTTACGTCCCGCTTTCCTGAGACAGAGACAAAGTTTATGATCTGGTTTTGCTACTGATGTACATACATACATGAACTGGAATTGACTTTTTAAACTTGTATTGTGTTTTGTATTTTTGCTATGCTCTGCTCATTTTAGGAATGTGACTACAGTTTGCAACTTTCTATCTCACAGCTGTGACTTGCTACAAGTGTCTGCCTGGGAGTTGAGAGGCAGACTATGGACAAGGAGTTCTTGATAAGGGTCAGACTCCCATTGTGTGGAATATTCACAACTGAGATAGACACTTTGCAACAATTTAATAACACATAACACACAAAGGTACGAGTTCTTTGTGATCTTTTATTACAGACTCCCGTTGATCAAAATTTCCAGTAGCTAAAGTCTGACAGACAAACTTTTTGTGGAAAATTAGACACAAATTATTATTACATCAGAGTTTTTTTATGTTAAAAAAAAACATGTTTGGAGAGGCTCTTCAATACTGAGTATCATCATCTCATCTAATGTTTATAGTACATTTGTTAATTTTCCTCCTAAATATATGAGTTGTTTTACACTTGAGTCTAATAGTTCTTCGGCATTTTATGTAATATTTTGTGTAATAATAATCATTTGTGGAGAGGAGTGTTTGAGAAATATTTAGCAGCTTCTTTTCGTCGCAAACATGAACAACGCGCTTGAGAAAACATCTATTTTTATTCCACAATGATCCTTGTTAAAACCTGCATAATGCAGCTGGACTGCTGACAGTTAAGTGTGTTCTCTTCTAGTAGTGGCTAATGTGGTCTCAAACTGCAAGCTTCAAACAGAGATGAGGAGCAGGTTACAAAGTCTGTTAGGAAAATTCACATTCCCACATTAGTATTATTATTTTTAATTTGCAGTTTTTAATCTCGACTGATGCGTACTCGAGTGACATGCCCACGTTGGAGCCAAAAAGAACTTGAACTATGCAACGTTTTTCAGACTTCAGTATGTACACTTTGATATTTTGGCCACCTGGGGGCAGCAGATACATGCCATAAACACAAAATTGACATATTATCTCCTTTTAAGTTATATTACCAAATTATGAGCAAATTGGTGGCTATTAGTCTGGTAGTTCTTGAATTTCAGTCCAATATTCGGATTCTTTTACCTGCTAAATGCTCCAGTATCTTTACTAGCTAGTCACTATTTTTGTATTTGCTGTTTGGTTGGTGTTTGGGAAGGTAGCATACCTTTGGTTTATCTGTTGATGAGAGCTGTGAGAGTGAGGCTGTCTGCTGTAAAACCAAAACAATGAGCTGAAAGACATTAAACGGCTCTGTAGTGCTCAGGGGAAATACAGTCAGTCACTTTTGATTGTAGTATCTTTTCTGTTTTTGACCAACAACAGGAGTTGTGAATGTGCAAAATTTTTAAATTAAAATGCAAAATGACCTTTAGTGGTGCATGGGGATGTTCTGGTAGATAGGAGGGGGCGTTCTTTATGTGTCCATGCCCAGGGGTCCATTGTCTGACAGTCTGTCCGTGCATTTGGGGCATAAATATCAAGCCATATCTGTTAAATAAGACGTCATTTCAAGTGGAACAGGATGTGAGATACTTTATTAGGGTTTAGGGTTGATGTGGCTGCAGGATCTGAGCACAGATACACACACACACAAATCCACACTGGTGCTACCATCAGTCAGACACTAATGGGCTGAGTGAGTGCTGACGTCAGTGTGATGGTGAAGAAGAGTTTGAGGGGAGAGAGGACGGAGGGAGGAGGAGAGAGAGAGAAAAAGTTGGGAGAAGGGAGCTGACAAAAAGAGACGGTGTGAGAGGGAGAATGAAAGTTGTTTATTAGATATAGTCTCAACGGTCTGTGTAATTATCATTAATTGCCTCCTTCCTTTTGCATAACTTTTCATCAGTCGCTAGATTACAATGTTCCAACAACTAAAAATAACAATCTACTGTATTCCCTTAAATCTGTACTTAAACCGCCAAGAGAATTTGGGACGGGGAGAATATATTACACCCTCTCCCTCCTCCTCTCTTCTTCGCCTCTCGCCTCCGCATGCCCCTCCATCTCTGTGCCCGCCCTCCGCCTCCATCTCTCTTCCGATCCCTCTCTTCCTCGCCCTCGCTGGATTTCACTTGGAGGACATGGTGTAGCAGCCGTGTGGGTGCCACTGCATGTCACGGATGCGCCTCATGGACTGCATCTGGGGCCAGCGTGCGCGTACTCATTGAAATGCCTGTACTCGCCCTTCTCCAGCAGGTACTGGCTGCCACGGTAGCCAGGGAACTGGTAACCCACCCAACTGGGGAGAGATGAGAGGAAGAGCAGAGCGGGAGGAAAGAGAATTTACATTTTTAGAGTGGGGACGGGTGCAAGGTTGCAGGAATACAGAAAGTGATGAGGAGAAAGGTGCATGATTGAACAGAGGATATTGAAAATCGATTCAAGGGAAGAAAACAGTGTGTAAAGAAGGTTGTGTAACAGACGTGAAATGTCAGAGACATGTTGGAGATATTACACAGCTGTAGACAAGTCAGTGAGGGTAAACATCTAGCACATTTTTTACACAAGAAATTGATCCATTTTGTTATGTTAACAGGTGCCAAACCACAGGGCACACATTTGTCCCAGCTGTTTGTTTCAGGCAGCGGGGAGCAGTACAAATGAAGTAATCACAGCAGAAACGGTGTCCGCTGTCTGCCACCACTCTGACACAGACAGACAGTGAGCTGCTGACGTTCAGCTGTTTCCTGTCTTGGCCCAATTCAGCATCAACCTTCTTATCTAAGTCTCAGTAAGAGAGTGAACAAGTGTATTTCCCATAAAACACAAACTATTGTTGCCACAATACTTACGTTCCACAGCTGACCATGATGCTGCCCACTCTGTCGGTGAATCCGTAAGCATACAGGCTGGGGACATCATCGTCCATGATCTCCATCTTACGGCCCTTGAACTGTCCGACCTCATACAGGCAGATCTTGTGCTTCTCAGGGTCCTAGATGATGGCGGGAAAGAAAAAGAGAGGAAGCAGTTGAAATGAGGAGAGATAGAAGATGAAGAAAGCAATAGAAACTACAAGCACGGATGTGGGTTTACCATGCGGACAGGCCTGAAGGACAGCAGGTAGTCGTTCCTCTGGCAGTTGCTCCAGGAGTCCCAGCGGGGGTACTCTCCCTTCTCCAGAATATACATCTCACCACAGAAGTTCATCTGCTCATAGCCCACGAAGCTGGGGTGGGAAGCAAAGGTCACAAGGATGAGTGGGTAGGAAGGTGATGAGCGCTAAGTATGATGGACGAGCATGCCACTGATTTTACTGAGTACTACTCCGCCTGTAAAACTGTCGTATGAGCTTTGTAAAGTTTGTAAAATGAACCTGATGAATCACTCGATGTCCTCCACGTATAATGAACAAACTGAAGCAAGAACTTGTCGATGACTTCTTTACTCTTACTTGCAATTATTTGATGCTATCTTTAAAAAAAACAAAACGTTTTATTTGATTCTTATAGTTTCATATTGTTACATAATCATTGCACTAACTTTATTCCAAACATTGCAGTTTGTTGCCATGTTATGTTATCAGTTTAGGAAGTTCTACTGCTGCACTCACTGCAAATCACTCGGCATAAAAGCATCAGCCAAATGCCTAAAATGTGAAGTGTGAAATGTCACATAATGGGGACGTACAATTGCGAAATCACCCGCTCTCTGCTCAGAGGAGTGTGGGTGCTGCATACATTATGCGTACTTTTATGGGTGGGTGTGTGCGTGCAACTGTACGCATAGACAGGTTACTTACGGTCCGCAGTAGACGCGCAGCGCACCCTGTCCATTCCCATTTCACAGACATTCATACACTCGTTGTTGATCTCCATACAACGGCCCTGGAAGTTCTCCTGGTCATACACACACATCTGGAGAGTTGGGGTAAAGAAAAGAGAAAGGAATAGGAGTGAGCTGGGGTCACAGAGGGCTTCAGAGTCAAAGGCCACAGTCTGAGGAGAGTAGCCATAGGATGGACAGACTGTGGTGGAGGATAAAAAGTGATCAAACAAGAACGACTTGAAGTAAAATGAAGTGATGTGTTGTTATGACAGCTTTCTCCACCGTCACTTAACACACACAGAAGCCTCACATGTTTTGTTTTTTGGGTTTTTTTTTGCCAGTTGTAGTTGTCGACCGCCCCCTCACTGAGCTAAAACCAGCAGGTCGTGATAATAGACATCAGTCCAGAAGGTAAACTGTTAGTGAGGCCAGCTGCTTCACACAGTGTGAAAAAGACTGTATGTATGGAGATGTTTTATCATCTGGTGTACATGAGTGTAGCGTTTGTGTGTGTGTGTGTGTGTGTGTGTGTGTGTGTGTGTGTGTGTGTGTGTGTGTGTGTGTGTGTGTGTGTGTGTGTGTGTGTGTGTACTGTACCTTGTAGGACATCATGCCAAACTCAGAGGTCTTCTGAGATGCTTTCCCATCAGTCTGGGAAGCAGACTTGGATTTCTCTCCAGACATGATGACTGAGAAAAGAAGAGAAGACGCTTTGAATCACATTAAAAGAAAAACTCTCTCCTGTGATGTTGATATTTTCTTTGGACCCTCCTTTACTAAACTAAGAGACCCTCCCACAATATGTCAAAGTAGTATAATTCAATTGGTACAATTACTTTTGCTTAACTAAAAGTGCACAGAGAATTTAAGATATATATAAATGTCAGTTGAATAAGAATATTCACAGAGCCACCAAACTGCACAACAGAAGTTAAATAAGAGATTGCCAAAATTATGGCAAACATAACAAAATTATGCATCCTGTTTACTAAATATTGCAGCCATTTGAACCAACAGGAGGCACTGTCACTTCATATGACATGTATATGTTTTTACACATTTGACTTCATTGTAGTTCTATTCTCTGTTAAAATACAGAATAACGTGAAGGTGGTAACTGCTAGAGAATACTGACAAATGCTCTCTAGAGAGATGATCAGTCACTAAAGTCACTCACCCAATAAACTGAAAGATTTAAGAAAGATTTTGTACAGTCCCAAACAAAACTTAATTCAGCTCACACAAATTACAAAGTTCTATCTTGTTGCTTGTTCTGCTTTGCACTGATATTTATAATGTAAAACGGCAAAACTGTTTCAATGGTTTGGTTACCAAAACCATGAAAATAACCAAAATGAAGTCCTCAGCACAAAAGAATGCAAATAACGAAAACAAACTACTGCACCTTTTAAAATTTTAAACAACGTATAAAGAGACGTTTAAATAAAACTTAAATAAATAAATACAAAGGTGCTGTATTTGTGGAACCAACTTGACTATTTTAAGTATTATATTTCAGATCATTTTTACTCGGAATAAACTTGGATTAAATGTTTATTCAACATTTTCTTGTTATTAGGTGATACATCAGGTTATTCTTGCTCTCTACCTCCTTCTTTCTTTTTCTTTTCTTTCCTTTTCTTTTCTTTTCTTTTCTTTTCTTTTCTTTTCTTTTCTCTTTCTGTAAGATGTTTGTCCACTGTCTTACCTCTGGTAGTGTGTGCGTAAAGGAGTAGACACGGGGCTGAGACTGATGGTCTGTGTGAGGGTGCGCCAGGCCCCTCGTTTTATATGCTGGCACCCAGAGAGAGGGGATTATAGACACAGAAACAAACTCGCTGAGCTCACAGCCCCCACAGAATAGAAATACCCCCATCATCAAAGAGAGAGAGAGAGGCAGAGAGAGAGAGAGAGAGAGAGAGAGAGAGAGAGAATGTACATTGGACCTCAGAGGACTGATAAGAAGAAATAACATCATAATAACCTGATCATGATATGAAAACATGAACTAATAAGAGTGCAGTTAGTTTGAAGTGAGAGTTTTACTGTTTCTTTTTCAAAGCCCTAACCTCAATAGTTGTTTGACGTTAATGACCGCCAGCTTGACCAGGTCCACATTTAACAGCCTGTCACAGAATTATTCACTTCTATTCCCTCCACTGCTGTAATCAAGAGGTGCTGGGACAAATCATAACAGGAAAAGCAATAAGCCGTGAGAAGCAATAACCTGACTGTTCCACCTCTGGGTGAGCAAAGCAGTTCAGAGTGTGCATGGACAATAATCTGGACCTCTCGCTTCATCACAGTGGGAGAAAGCTATTAAATTAAAGCCCTGTGCTTTTTTCTTTTACGTGGGTAGGTAAAATATTGTGGTGGGCGTTAGCTGCAAGAGGAAGTCCATGAGATGCCTTTTCTAAAGTGCCCACGAGGGAACGAGCAAACTGGACGAAAGCAACTCAGAAAACATGGCTGCAGCAGATGAGGTCATGGTTTGTGTGACATCAGAGTTTCATATGTGCGGATGAGGATGAGGGAGGAAATAAAGGCTGCAGCTATTCACCAGATGAGATTCTGAGGTGATATTACTCACGTCTTGGATTCAGTGGTCGGCCTTATTAATCAGGCTATTTGCACTCAACTGAGCATCAGTGAAAGGTCATAGGAGGACAGCGTGTAGAAGGAACGAAATGGGCATCCAGGGAGAAAGATCACAGATGATACCTTAGCAAGCTTTATTTTTAATGATCAACAAAAAATAGATACTCTGTTATCAGATAACATCATTTTTATTTTATTTATTCAAGCTTTACTTAACCAGCAAAATTCACAAACTATTCCAAAATGGCAGCATAAAAGTAGTTTACATGAGTAGTACATGATAATATACAGAGAAGCATGAAATCACACACAGATTATATTGAACATCAAAAAAAATCATGTTATGAGAATAAAATAGATAAAATATAATAAAATAGGCCCAGAAAGACATAAAAGACATGATAATCTTGCCTATTTAAAACAATTACATTCATAAAAACAGTAACAAACAATAATGTAAACAAAAGAGTGTGTCTTATGATTTAAAAATCTGTAAGTAGCAAAAATTAAATCCTTGGAATTTGTTGATTATAAACTGAGAAAAGGGGACACTGGTTACCAACAATGAGAAGTTATGAAATCACATATATAATATGTTCAGTTCAGTTTATATAGTATAAAAGGTATAATCCAGGAAAAGTATCTCTTGTTCTGCATGAACATTATTGTAATGCATAGCATAGAACTATACAGTCTTCACATTCACATGTGGCACAGCTGGAAACAAAACAAAAACAACACTTCTTCATTTACATTGTGCTCCAAACAGAATCTTTATCAGACCCTTGTGAAAAATCTGACCATTCATGCTTGGCTATAAAATACTGCAACTGATCTGATGGGAAACGATGAAATGGAGCCAATAAACTACACGTATTCCATGTGCCCCAAATAAAACATGCTCTACAAAAAGCCCATTAATCAATATCTGGAGCACTGCTCCATTGTGCGAAATACACAAATCAATAAATGTGTGATCAATCCTCCTTTACTCAAAGAGAGAGCAACTAAATGTGGCTGCATTGATCTACAGTATATATTTTACATTTCATATACAGGCCTGTTTTATGTCTTTCAAACTAACTACACAAAGTCAGTTTATCCATTAATACATAAACCCTTCCATAAGACTAATAATGTGTATCGGCAGTCATGTCGGTGTTGTCAGCATCCTACAGTCCATGTCTCTGTGAAATGAAAGGTAAACATTGATAGCAAACCCTGTCTTTATGAAGTATATCATCCCACAACATTCATATATATGAAAAGCTGATATATGTGCTGTATGTGGGCTGTAGTCAGAACTAATGGAGCAGCCTGAGGCTCTTCCCACGTTGGATTAATGAAGTAAAATGTAGTGATTGCTAATATAGTGCATAATCCTGCAAAATTCATATTTAGGTCAGTTATATAGGAGAAAGTGACATCTGCGTACTAAAATATTCAGGTCTGAGAGGACAACGCACCGCTGTACATATGAATGTTTCATTATAATTATGAATAATGTAGCAGTAATGTTGGTGCAGAGTTGTGGTATGGGAGCGTGTGGGGAAATGATGGCAGTCGTGACTTTGGTGTGCTTTGACGTCGCCCCTGCCTTTGTGCGTGCGTCTTTGTGTGCTATATTGTTGGGGTGCATGTTAAGAGGAACATGGCATGATGTGTGTGTGTATGTGTGTGGAGAGGTGGTGGTGGTGGGGGCAGTGTTTCTGTGGCAACCATGGCCTATTGTCATTGAAGTGATGGACGCTGTGGGGTTTAAATTAAGACATGAGAGCAAAATATTCTTTTGGATGTGACACTAGTGCAACTTCACTGATTTTCAATTAGTCATAAAAAATATTGTTTATCAGTGTCTTCTTGTATGTAAAAAAAAAAAAAGTCTCTTAGAACTCTTTTCCAGCTTTGTTTTTCATTTTAAGAGAACTATTTCACTATTTAGTGTTATTATTTATTAATGATTATCAGCATCAATTGAATTCTCCCTTGTCCCAACTTCCTCCACTTTTGGGAGTCACCATTGACACATGCTCCCCGGATGGCTCTCCAAATCCTCCTCATTCTCTGCCTATAGCCCGGCCCATTGTTGCTCTATATGATGGCACTGCTGACCTATACGAATAGGCCAACAACAGCCCCGCATTCCCCACCCTCACCTCTGTGCCAGCGCTCTATATGACCTGCTGAGTCGACAGACCGCATAGAGTTACAAAGAGAGAGAGAGAGACCGAGAGACGGAGAGAGAGCTGAGCGCCGCCGTTACACACAATCGCGAGCACAGATGTGCGCACGTGGGGTTCACGCTCACCTGCGTCAAGTTAATCACAGTTAGACAGAGGTGGACCGGAACTCTTCATCCCTCTGACTTCAAAATAACATTACTGCGCCTGAATTTCTATTGTTTGTGCACTGCAGGCCTTTCACTGTTTGTATTGATAACAATATGTTATTTTCTCCATTAATCAATAGATTGTTTGTCTACAAATACCTAATGATTATAATTTATCATGTCATAAATCAACAAAAAGCAATAAATACTCACATTTGAAAAGCTGGCACGAGGGAAGGTTTAATAAAAATATAATTAAAGATTTTATGTAATAAAAAAAACTTACTTTATTGGTTATGAAAAAGTTTTTTAAACAAATAGTGAAGTTTTTTTTTTAATTAGTTTCCGTTATTTGCTTAATCAATTAGCCAAATTGCTAATGCTCTCAGCTGTTGTGAGACTAAAACACCAAAGAAGTGAATATAAAGAATAGTAGTAACCTTTTTAGGCCTAAACTCTGAAGTGAATGAGGTCAAAGCTTGTTTTTAACGTAACTTTTATGAACCATGCCTCATAAAAGTTAATTTAAGCCCAAAATAACACTTAATAACCTGTAAAAAAATATATATTTGGATGCTTAAATCTTCCATTTACTCTGTATTACATTAAATAATCACTGTATCGCGGTGTGTCAGGTGCTTAATTTTGAAAACTCTGACCGGAAGTGTCGCCCTGAATTGGGGCACGCTTCATACTTTGTCCAAACTCGCCTCGTTCACATCATTAGCATGGAGGGGGGCAACAGGCGCACGCGCACGAGCACGAGGGCCTCACGTGGACGCCGGTATAAAACAGAAGCGCCAGGTTCAGACAAAAGTCTACGTAAAGAGGATTTGGTGTGAGAGGAGCACGAGGAGAGCATCCAGGTAAGCAGGAGCGGGAAAATAACGGACACACAACTTTCCCACGGGATGGACTTACCAGATAAAATGCTTGTTTTAACTTCTACTAACAAACCTTTGCTGTTAGGCCTATTATTTAGAACACATTAGCTGCCTGAGATGTTGAATTTATTCCGGAAATATTATTAGTTATAAGTGGAAACTTTCAATTAATTTTAAGTTCGCCTAAAGAGAACATTTTCGTTATCCAATAAACCCATACGTGCTCATACTAACTCATGTGACTGTTTAAATCTCTTCTCTGATCCAGGTACTTTGTTTTCTTGTCCTCTCTTCCACTCTAGAATGAATAGAGCCACTAGAACCCACATGAACTCATCCATGTACTTCCCCAGCATGGGTACAGCCCCCTTCTTTAAGGTGATTTAACACACACACACATGCATACACACACTCACTAAACATAGACATACACAGTACACATGCTCATGCCTCCCCCCTTGTCTCCCCCTCCTGTGAGCAGGTGACTGTGTTCGAGCGGGAGTACTTCCAGGGCAAGTGCATGGAGTTCACCTCCGAGTGCTGCAACATCCATGACTGCGGCATGGACAACATCCGCTCCATCCGAGTGGAGAGTGGAGCGTGAGTCAGACAGCCTGTACGCCTGCAAGTCTCTGTGGACAGTTGACTGACTGACTGTGTGTGTGTGGTGTGTTTGTGTATGCGCGTGTGTGTGTTTATGTAGGCGTGTGTCTGTGAGACGGAGGTAGAGAGATCATGAGAGAGGAAGCGATAGTGTCCAGGCACACTGAGGCATGTCACCTCTGAGGTCACTCTTTTTAGATGAAATGCTGAGAAAGAGGTTTATCAGTTTGATCACTGGAGGAGCTGCTGGGTGTCTTTTAATCAATCCGACACCTATTTATACCTCCCGAGTTTCACTTTGTGGAGGCTATTTAAAGCTGGCATGTGTGCCTCACCTGTGGTCAGCAGCTATCATCGGTCACCAGTGGATCATTTACGGCAACACAAGTGTTTTTTGAGAGAAAAGAACACAATACCTGTGATGAAAAACACACAGGACAGTTTTTAGAAATGCCAAGCGGCTCTGAGAACTGTTTATTATCTATCTGTCTATGGTCCACTTGTGAACATGCAGTCATTACATTTTGATTCAAAAGTTCTGATTGGTACACAGAAAAACATGACATCAGCCTTATCTCAGAGGAGCCTAGACCAGAATAACAGAAAAAAAAAACAAATACAGAACTCTCTCATGTAAAAGAAACAAAGCTGTTCTAATTTTGGCACATTGTTTGTCATGAATGATCCCTCCAGCAGCTCATTATTCATTGTTTCCAGTGTTGCATAAGGACAATATAATAAGATATTTACAAAAATGCAACGAAAATAATGACACAATATTATACTGATGTTCCTGAGATTAGTTTATTTTGGTTTTAGAAGTTCATTAGTTATATTTCAAATGTTAATAAATGCCACGATTAATTATTTCTTCATGGTATATTTCTCTTCCACAACAGCGATTGCATTTCTTCAACTTTAGAGACCCTTTGTCACTTCTATAAAAGTATTTAATGTGACACCCATGACTAATGTCACAGTGATTCAACACATTTCATCAACTTCAATCTTCTTTTTTATCGGCTGCATGTCATCATACTTCTCCATTACATCTTTTCTTGGTTGCTGTGTCGTCGTCTGCACACAGCGAGCAGCCATCTGCTGGTGACTCCTCACGGTGTGAGAAAAATAAGACACGTTTTAACACTCAGGGACGTTTATGCATCAGTCACTGAATACCAAGTCAAGTTATTTTGTACTAAATTAGTGGATGGATGGATGGCAAGCCACGCAAAGAAGTTACAGGCTACATTTAGAAGCAAAAATTAGCCACATGAGCAACCAGGACAGTCTGGAAGTTATCTCTGTACACTCATAATGTTCACTTATGGGGTGACTTAAAGAGTTGAGAGAATTGTCCAACTCCACGAGGTTTGTGAGTGAACAGAAAAAACAAAACGCATGTGAAATTTTGTTCAAAAAGTTAATATGAGCTGATATTTTTCATCTATAATCATCATTTTGTGAGAAGGTTTATGTTTAAATTGGAACTTGGGAACTTTTTCACTGTGAGAATGTTACATTTTAAAAAGTTATTAAAACAGGACACTAAACATCTTAATGCGCCTAAAGAAGTGCACTGCTTCCTGTGACCACTAGAGGGACAAACTAGAGGGTTTCCATTTGCATAACGCTCCCTCTCTCCTTCCTCTCACCCCGTCTAGTGTCTCCTGTCTGTTTTATGTTCACACTGATTTCAGGTATTTACATATTTTTTTTACTCCTGCATCTGACTCTTTCATTTCTTCCTCTCCATGTGTCCAGTTGGGTTGGTTTCGAGCACCATGACTTCCAGGGCCAGCAGTTCATCCTGGAGAGGGGAGAGTACCCCAACTGGGACGCCTACAGCGGCTCTCTGTCCTACCACACTGAGCGCTTCATGTCCTTCCGCCCCATCTACTGCGCCGTGAGTACCTGCAGAGTAATTCAGGGCTAAAATGAGACAAAGGGAAGAGATAAGTGGGAGTGAAAGAGCGAAATGGGACATGAGAGGATTGTGAGTGACAGAAGGGTGGGATTAATCAGGAGAATGAGCCACGCAGTGTGAGTGACTGAAACAGCTCAAAAATAGAAATGAGACAACTCACTGCCACGTCTGCTGGCTCTGTACGTCTGTCTGACAGGTCTAAAGCTAACTTTAACGCTAACCCTCTGTTGCATCCCCCTCCGCAGTCTCACCACAGCAGCCGTATGATGATCTTTGAGAGGGAGAACTTCATGGGCCGCTGCACCGAGATGTGCGACGACTATCCTTCCCTGCAGGCCATGGGCTGGTTCAGGCCTGAGGTGGGCTCCATGCACGTGCAGTGTGGAGCGTAAGTCAGTGCTTTATCCCAGCATGTTCTAATTCAAAGTGAATGACAACTTTTCACCATGAAGAAGGGAAGGGCAGGAAAAACATATATTCAGTACTACAGGAATCAAACAGGACAAAGTAATCCGACAGAGAAAGCTCAAAACTGTCCACTTTTACTTTTACTTTTGGTCCAGACTGAAATATCTCTAGATATATTGCCACAAATGTTTGTTTATATTAAGGGTTTTTATTGCTTTGGCCTCACAAATCGAGCATCAGTCAGGCCCTAATTTGAATAGTTTTCCCAGTGGTGGATAAATCAAATACCACCTGGAGAATTTCTAAATGTAAAACTGTAACTCAGCTCTTCTTACACTTACATTTTCCCTCCTCCTCTTGTCTATCTTTCTTTAGTTTTGTGTGCTATGAGTACCCCGGCTACAGAGGCCAGCAGTACATCATGGAGTGTGAGAGACACAGCGGAGACTACCAGCACTGGAAGAACTGGGGCTCCCACTGCCAGACTCCCAAGATCCAGTCCATCAGACGCATCAGGCACTGAGAAGAAACAGATCAGGACGGGCAACAGTATCAGCTCAGGCTCAACACCTGAACACTGTGCTTCAGGGGCCTGACTGTGAGTCCAAAGCCTGAACTTTAGGTTTGGTTCAGAGTTTAAGGCTTCACTTGTCAGGACCGCAACTACAACACAAACCATCAGTGATGTAGCAGCTACCTCTTAATCTCAGCTCATATTCATATTTCTGTGAATACTCATTTTGTATTAGTACAAGTGAAATAAAGATTGAGAACCTGCAAAGTACTTTCTGTAATTTCTGTGAGTGCATGCATGGAGAGAGAATGTTTGGCATCATGTTGTGAACATACAGCACTTACGTCAGCACAAACTGCAGCTAAGATTTCAGAGAGCAGGAGAGGAGGTGAGAGGATAGACGAGAAAGAAGGCTAAACAGTGAATGCTAATCACATATTAAGATTATGTGTGAAACTGTTAAAGTAGAAATTATTCCTAACAAGTGTTAATGAGTGAGAATTCTGCTGTGTCAGGTTGCACATCAGCACTTCATGTCCAGCACCCATATTTGTTCAGCATGTCAGAATCCCTGCAGAACCAGGACAAGGATATAATGTGGCTATAGACTAAAATGTAGTTTGATTACTCAATAATAATTAGAATTGGTTTGAACAACTTCAACTTTTACTGAAACTTTTTCTGATGCTTTTACTATGAAATTCTTCTTTGTCAAGTTTATTATAGTAATACAACTTACAGAAGCAAAAGCGCTTCATAACACTTATGAATGCGTGGGTATGTAAACGTATTGTCACAGTAACTGTAAGGAAACAATTTAGCCCTGCTATTCTTTGGATTGGTCGTACTTTAAAGTTTCCATGGCGATAAAGCTGTCACAACTTGCCTAATATAAAGTCAGAGACTTTGACATCATACCGCCCACCAGTCAAGACAAACACAGCAGCAACACTATCTTTAGTTGATTGTTCATGTGCAATAAAGCGAGATATACAACCTTTATTCCTGTGAACACAACAAAACAGTGAAACAACAAGTTTCACTGTTAAAATGACATTACATACATTAACATCTTCACAGGGATTGACACAACATCAAGTAGCTTCATGAAATGTTAAATATCCACTAAAGTATGTGGACTCTTTTTCCTTCTCCACACATCTGGTTTAAATGGACATTACTGTCTTATTTTAACACAATGAACTATAGGTGAACTGACCCCGACTCTAATGTCTAACTATAGTACCTACAAAAGGATATGAACTTCTGACTGCCAGTATAAAAGCATGACAGCTTATTGCTGCCTTGACTCAAACAAATAAAAGAAAAGGTGTCTAAAGTTATTTACAGCTCAACATAACTTAACTTAAGAAACAGTCAATAAAACAAAAGACATGCCAGCAAATGAAGTGAGAACTATGTGCAGTAAAGCACTGTAGATAAATTAAGAATAACATAGAGGTTTTGTACAACGTGGCATCTACTCTACTCTCTCAAAATCGCTGAATCATCCAGTAGCAGGTCGGCAAGTTTGGAGAACTTGCCGACCTGTCATGATTAATAGGCCCTTATACCACAGACATTGTGACTTGTCACCGTAGGTTAAGCACAGGCGTCACTGATAACATTATAGCTCTGTTCTCCTCGGGTGTCGCCTCCAGGAAGCCATGACAGCGTGACACTGAGGCAGCATGCACAATACCAGGATCCTGAAACTGAAGCAGCTAAATGGAATTCAGGCGTCATTAGCCGTATGATTTGTACACCTGAGCTTTTACTGCTATGACAGGGGCCTATTAGAAAATGAGCATTCAGCACAAACAAAGCTTTGCCTCAAAGTAAGACCTCTAACAAATGAATTACTTTGCAATACGTTTGGCGATTTTAAAGGGCATGTGGGCTCCCTGATCAGTGTGCAGTTTCAAGCCATGATCTGACCTTGTTTGTTTCATGTGTTGTCTTCTGTACCAGCTCTTGGCTAAATAGTTCTATGGATAGCAATGTCGGTCCCTCCACCACTTTGGCCCACACATAAATATATGAATTTCTCTACAGATATTCATGGTTCCCAGCCCATGAATCCCAATGACTTCTCCTCAAGTGCCACCAGCAGAATCAAACTATGAAATGTAATGCAATAAAATTTGGAAAAGGCTGGTCATCATCCTTTATCCATCATCACGTTAAAATTGGTTCATGACTAAAAGAACATTCCCATTAGCCTTGGCGGTACTTGTTTGGTGCTGTTCAGCACATATCAGCATGCTGTTAACATATTAACATCAGCATACCTAAGTACAGCTGCTAACGTAACCGTATACTCTTAATCTTGTTTACTGTTGTATTGGAGATGATCACTGTATTGTAAACACCTGTCCATGTATTACTAACTGTAATATATCCCTGAGGCCAAATTTCATACCTCTCTGACATTGGCCATACATGACTGGCTGCCCGTACCTTTCTTTAAGAAATATTAAAGGTTTTAAACAAAAACAGAGGATTAAATATAGCCACGGCTGCTTATGTTGTTCACATTCAGCAGGACCGGACTCTCTAAAAATGGCTCCATTAAAACACATGGAGGATGAACTTAGAAAATCAATTCCTCATTTCCTTTTCTGTCTCTTTCTGTTCTTTCTTTTTAGATAACTATCCAGTTTCTATGTTACAGAATGTTTTTCTCTACTTGATGAAGCACAAAAGCAACTGCAACGTCCTCTAAAATGATCTGCACAGACTGCAGCAAAAGAAAAATAATTCTAATGCTATTTTTGTTGTATTCAGAGCTGCAGGCGTGTTTTATCCAGTGTGCACTATGACTTTCATACTTACTGTTATAGTGGAAACAGACAACTTTTCAACTTTTCCAAATTATATTATTGTTTGTGCCACTGTTGCACAGACTGGATCAACTCATTTTATTAGAGTCTACCCCCATGAAGAAATTGAAAGCAATTGAAACTGCCAGAATTTTAAATTAATTTTGGGCAGGCAAAACAAGCAAGAGCGACTGTAAAGATGCATATTGCATAATGACATAATTTGAGTAACATTACTGCTTCTCGCAGATGAGTATTTACAGCAGGAATGACATTGGGGAGGAGGGACGAGAATTTTATAAGAAAACATCAGGGAAAAATGGCGTGTTTTGGTGTCATTATTCTATAGTCATTACACTGCAACAATCAACATTTACTTCATAATGATAGTTAAAGGAAAAAAGTTGTCTGTTTCCACTTTAAATTGCAAGTATTTACGGTTTCTGTACCCTTTCCTCTGGATTACTGTTGTGATTAAAGTTGAACAGTTAATTAGCTTCTTAAAGCTCACGCTGTTTGTTTAGTGCAGTATGGAAGAATGACATTAAGTGTGAATATCTGTTAAAATATGAATGGAGTCATTCAGTAACTCTTCTGTATATCTGTCCTCTGTCCCTTCATTTCTCCTCCTTTCTCTCCTCTCTTACTCTCCCTCACACTCCTCCCTCTCGCCCTCCTTCACACAGGCGTCCTCCCGTCTGCGACGGTGACCCTCTGCCCTTCTCCTCCTGGTTCCGGGTGAGTCAGCTCCCTGGACCCCTGCGGCTTGGCCTCCTTCCTCCCAGTCCTCTGCTCCCATCTCCTCCACCACATGCTCTTCGTCCTCATCCTCCCCGCCTTCCTCCTCCTCACTTCTCTCGGAGTCTGACTCATCTGAGTTGTCCTCTTCCAGGTAACGGTAGCCTTTGACCTGCAGACACGAAAACACGTTGTATTGATGACTGAGGGGAGAAAGTGAGGAGCTCTAAGGAGTTCATATATCATCACACACCTGATCTCTATGGATAAACCTTTATTTCTTTATGAGATAAGAGAGTCTCCTGGAGGGAATAAAGCTTTTACAAGTTAAATGCAAAAGCACTGTTCAGTCCAGAAAATCTCATGAAGAACTGAAGAAAAAAAAATTGATATTTGGTGCACTGGGACAAGCTTATAAACTGTCGTATATATACATATAGTACATAATTAGCTCAGTCAGGGTCAGCAGTTTTCCTCCACTGCTGAGATTTGTGGCGAGCACAGAGAAAAAACAGCCTTCTAGTGTGAGACTGCACATCATTCTGCACAGTGAAGGTCAAACACACAAAACACATTTTTTGAATGGAGAGAGGCTTTAATGTCTAAGCTTTGCTGGCATTAAAGACTTTAACTTAATACCCACTGAGAGCCGCAGTGGAGGTTATATAAAATATTCACATTTATACATCAAAGAGAACGGTCGTTAAATGTGTCTGCACATTCATTCCAGGGAAAGCTGTTCACACAGTGTTTAAAGTTTTTATGGCTTCCTCCTTGAGGTTTGATATGTAGGACAAAACAAAGGCAAAGGTTGCTTATTTCTAAAAGTCCTATTATGTTGAAACAAATTAACATAACTGAACATGGGCAGAACTGATTCTGATTGCTTCTTCTTCTTCAGTCATTTAAGACGGACTGTGATCGGTTACCTTGTGTCGTGGCCGAGGGATGCGAGGCATTCTGTATGGCACTTTCTTGGCCAGCCGACGCTCCATCACCCAATAACAGTAGCAGGCCAGCAACAGAGTGGCTAACAGGATGGAGAGTTTGGCCTGGGCGAGAGGGACAGAAATGGATGAGGAAAGGAAAAAGAAGGCACCTTTTCCTTTAAACTTTTCACACAACTCATCACACACAGTCATACCCTCATCGGCAGGTTGGACCAGAGGTACACTATGAAGATGGCGATGGCCTGCCACCAGTGATAGATGGTGTAGACAAAGTCCAGGCGTTCTTTTTCCTCAGCGTACAGCATACCCAGCAGAGCTAGCAAACACACACACATATAGATGAGTTCACACCGACATGTGTGAACAAAGTTGTAGGGTACACACAGACACCTCAACCACAGCTGTTACTTACTGCTGACACCTGTCTTGTTCAGCGCAGTGCCAACTCCCCACAGCGCAGAGATCACTAACAGAGGCCAAAGGTACTCCGGTTTCTCATGTGCTTCGTTTTGATTAACGGACAATACCATGAGAACCACCAGCAGCACCACATGCACGACAGCGCCCCCTACCAGACACACCCAGCGTGGGAGGCGTAGGAGGCAAAGGGAGAGGGAGGAAAAGATGGAGCTGGAGAGGCCGTAGACGAGTATAAGGAGCCATAGTTTTTTCAGGCCCAATATGCAGACACCGTACGACTGTGGAGGGAAGGAAAGAAAGAAATTAGATGAAATATATTTATTGCATATATTTCCTGTCCTTATAACTATAATCTGCCTTTCAAACCACCTAAAAGTCACACAACAAAACACTACTGTTCAACAAAGTTCATTGACAGGGCAGTACCAGGGAGAATCCAGTGACCGCAAACAGCATTTCAAATCCGCTGTAGATGAAGAAAGGGCAGAGCAGTCGCAGGCGGTAGTCTCTCAGGTGTTTGAATGGCAGCTGGAAGATGTTTCCCCAGCCAATACTGCGAAGATCGATCTCTTCTGTCGGGCGGTAGGCAGCGCCGCACAGCACAAGGAACTGTCGGTAAAAGCGAACTGCGATCAATTCATTTGGAATCATTTCGAATGTTTTTATGTGCCTTGCTCTGAAAAATAAGGCAGTTCTATCCAGGCCATTGTACGACAGAATAACCAGCTGCGCACACAGCACTGAATAACAAGAATTCTTGAGAGCTTTTGTGTCCCTCTTAAATTACTGCGAGCAACTCTTCAGCTGCATCTATACAATAAAGCCTGAAAAAGGCCCAAAAAATATCTTTAAAAAAAAAAAAAACTGCAGTAGCAGTATTTACAACAACGATCCATTTCTCAAGCCAGACTTCACAATTGCTCTAAACTGCACAAAGAAGTGGCCCTGAGAGTGTTTTCCTGTGCTACCACTGAGATAGACACTTTTAGTGTCTTTTGGCTAATTGTTTTGGTTTTACAGCCTGTAACTTCACTGTTTTGGTTCACACTCACAGCTCTTAGCAGCATCAGGCAGCTGTTTTTATTAAAAGGTTTCTAAGCACACTATATGCTACCTGCTCCACAAGAAATAGGACACATTACCAAAGTTATACCATCTACAATATTCACTGGGAACATTGAATTATGTTGCCCTGTGTCTGCTGGATGTGTAAATAGCTTGAAAACGAGTTTGTCATACACTCAGACTCACTTATTAGGTACGATCTAATCATGTATTCTACAAGGCTTATAATGATGTTTTTTTCTGAGAGGTTGTAATTCAACAATATGTTTATTATGAAGTCATAGTTTAGTGCTTGTGTTGGACTGGATTCTATTCCCATGTTTTTATACAAACATTCAAAACACCTCTCATTATAATGCAGCAAACTACAAACCCAATAATAAACATGTAAATTACTACTTTTCTGACACTGTCAATCAAAACTGAGAAACATTATCTATGTAAAGGTAGAATTTGTGGCTGAGCTGTTATTAGATTTTACAGGTGTACCTTATGAGGCAGCCACTGACTGTACATTGTATGTATAAACTCAAAATCAGGTAATGCAGCAGGAGCCTTGTAAAGGCCCGTATTCTGCTGATATTGGTCCATTGAGTGTTGGTAAAATCTAACTTTCATTTCCTGTTTCCTGTTTTCCTGTTTCTTTCCCAAGAACATTTCTCACAACAAAGTAGAGCAATGCAGTGCAAAGTCAAGACAATCAGATGAAGACACCAGGAGGTCAGAGGTGTGTGTGTGTGTGTCGGGAGGTTCAATCTTACAATGATCATGGACAGGAAGGCAAAGCCCATGAGGACACTCTCCACCTGGATGAGCAGCATGGAGCGAGGCAGTTTGGTCAGCACTGTGGTGTTGAAGCCGGGGATCACTCCAGTGATGGTTGCTCCTGGCAGAGGAAGAGGAAGGTTCAGCCATTAGAAAGGAGGTGACGGGAAGCATCACGTTTCAGTCCTGTAAGTTTAACATGAGACTGCATCTCAATCGACGAATGGCTAAACCGTACATTGAAAAAAGTTGTTTGTGTGCTCATGTTTTTGCATTTTGAAGAGGCATGTGATGCGATGCGATAACGATGTTTCCTCCTTTTGTTGTTGTTGTTGTTGCAATAAAAAGGAAGCACTGCTGCCAGAACTGAAATCTAAGCAAAACATTTCAGCTTTAGCAGAAGTGTTGCACTTATCTTGTTTCACAGCAATTTTGGAGCCAAATTGTGTTTCCTTTAGCAGTTTGCTGCCGACCAAAGTAGGGCAGTGGACAAAAGGTATATGCCAGCCTACACATTCGTGCAAACCTATGAAACTGAGGAACCTTTTTTCAGTGTGGTTGTTTTATTTAGCTGCTACATGTTTACCAGCTAGTCTCCATCTGCTGTTTTGCAGTTGGGGAGGTAATGTGTTTATTAGAGCATCTTTTGCTAAAAAAAAAAAAAAAAAGAATGATGAGCAAAAAGGCTAAGATAACCAGCTGTTGCTTCAATATTTACTGCAGACATGAGAGTGATGTCAATCTTTCCCCTCTAACCCTTGGCATCAAGTAGTAAGTATTTATTAAAATGTCAATTTCAATAAATTGTTTAGAAAGGACTGAATCCTTATACATTGCTGTCCTGCCCTTTGTTTGCAATCGTTCATCCTCGGAGGTGAAGAGATGTGTCTTTACCGCAGGTTTTGACATTGCAGAGAATGTGTTTGTTCTCGTGCAGGTAGTGGTTGAGGACAAAACCATGGGAACTCCGAAGACAAAACTCAGCTGGTGAGAAAGAGAGAGAAAGCAGGAACATGGTGATTTGTTTCTGCACCTGTACAAACTTATTTCCCGGTGTAAACACCAGTGCACATGGCATGAAATTACATGAAGCATGAGTGAACAAAAGATGGATGCAGACTCACATGGAAGATGATGTTGAAGACTGACTGAAAGATGATGATGTAGCTGTGGCATACTCCTTAGGAAGCTTCTTCTGCTCCTGCACATGCTCTTCCTTATAGTTGGCGTACTCATAGTACTGCTGAGCCATCCTGCATGTGTTTGTTGAGAGTTTATGGGGTGTGAAAGGAGAATTTAATAGCAAATACAAACAAAAAACATACTTATTATGTAGAACCAATTCACAGTTTGATTTGATTTGGAACAAAGAGCTGTGCTTTACATTATCTTCTTCTTCCCACATTCAGCTTCATAAATGAGTTCAACGTGAATTTGGCCTGAAGGTATTTTATCAAAACAATGCTTTACAAAATAACAATGCAAAATGTGCTGACGAAAAGTATCTCAGCTTGACAACCACAGCACCACACAGTTTAACAGATTTTCAACAATAAAGTGCCTGACAAACTGTTGTTTGAGCCTTGCATTGATCCAAACAATACTGGGTATTGTTATTGTCACAACTCTTTGTGAACAGACGTGAAAACACTCGAAGCGGCTAATGATGTTTTTTCAGAGTCTGGTCTCTCCTGACTGACACAAGGAGACTAAATTCTCTCATTTCGCTGCAGGATTTTAAAAGACTGCAAACTTTTTTTTAAACATGAGCGATGGCTCATCTCAACAAACTGCCCTTTTAACCCATTTGAAACATGTCAGCATCAGAGTCCAACCAATATTTTGCAACTTTCAACAGATTTGACCTTATCAAAGATATACATACACATCATTATTGCCCCACCAGTAACAAGACTGGCCCCCAAACCCCTGAATTACTCATAAAAACTATTTGTTTGAGAATCTCCACCATGACTTCATAAGGGCCCTGCTTTATTACCTCTGTCAAAATATAGCTTTAAAACCTAGATTTTTCACGTTTGTGCTTATATTATATGTTACATATTTATCACTTAATTTGTGTTTAATCAATCATCCCACAGTATAGCAGAGGAAAGGTAATATTCCAGCACATATCATCTGTATACACAGCAGCACAGTGTGGGAGCAACAGGGGGGTTTAATCAGCCATGTCACCATTACATTCAGCAGTTTGTCCAACAGGGAGCAAGTTTTTGTTAACTTTGTCTTTTTTTTCTTCAATGATCTCACTCAGTACATCCCTCTACCCTGAGGCCTGTAGTTTGATGGTTATGTCACAGATTTGATTTCACTTTAAAGCTCTGGTGACTATTCAAAATGGTGAATATTAATGTAAGGCTTAGATGTGACGCTAAAGGTGGTTATGAAGTTGTAAGATAGTAGTTGTGTAGGATTTAGTGGCATCTAATGGTGTAATAGCTGATTGCAACCCCCTTGCCTCAGCCTCCTAGCGTAAAGCGGAAACTATGGCCATGAAATATGTAGGTAATATTTCTGGTGAGGTGAAGGTGAAGGTAAGAGCAAGGTTCTGGGACAATGGTCGGCTTTCTGTGTACCTGTGACGTATTAAGTTATAAAACATCTTCACCCACCCTGCCACGTCATGTTTCTTACCTTGTGATATAATTTCCTAAAGAGGCCCAGAGGGGCACAATGGCCACGCCAATAGCTACAGCTGATGGAACCAAGGTATAGTAACGCTCCCAGTAATTTGTCGAGACAAAGAGTGCATAAATCCCTGAAGCCAGGAACATCATCCACTTAGTACCTAGAAACCTGTAAGAGAAGTAAATATAGAGTACATAGTAGATATAGGCAGGACAGGTCAGTCAGACAAAAAAGCATCTGTGCGTCTACCTGATGAGTATGGGGGTGTACAGCAGGCCTATGATGGGTGTGACGTTGATGCCCATAAGCATCTTGCGATCAATGTCCTCCAGGCCAAGGTTGCTGTATTTCACTTCCCGGTAGGTCATATCATAATGGAGGATCAGCTGCATCTGCAGTAGACCTGTGGCACACACACACACACACACACTATTTATACACACACGTGAAAATGGAATGGAAAGAACATATCAGAGCCTGTGCAGCTCCGCCTGTCTCTGTGTTCAATGTCTTCTCCAATCAAACTCACCCATGTACACACTGTACACAATCATGGCTCCAAAACTGGCTGCGAGAACATTCTTAATGACTCCCAGCCTCTTCCTCCTGTAGTATTTCCTCTCCTCCTCCTCCTCATTGTACTCTGCCTGTGGGCCAAGAAACTCCTCCATCTGAGGAAAGAAGTGTGTGTGGGGGGGGAGTAATTCAACTGTGTGACAACAGCAAAGCAAATGAATTCAATTACTCATGAAGAAGCGTGTTATCTTTTATTAGAAACCTGAGAATCACATCACAGAGACTGGAGTTTGAAGGTTTTTCTCACCTGGCCCTGTATGTTGTCTTCTTGCCCCACATCCAGCAGTTCGTTAATGCAGCCATTAGGTGATGGTATAATCAGATCAACATCCCCATCATCTTTGTCAGCTGCCTCCATCTAGTGACCAAAAGAGCAACATACTGGGTGGAACAGATGTTTCACTGTAATCATACAAGCCACTCAATCAAGCAAACATCTTTGTTTGTTTTTCCTATGAGGTACCTGCAGGAACTATTCATGCTAATGAGGCTACATTTAGATATTTTTTTCATGTTTTCACAGCTTCTTTAAATCTACGGCTGGACAAATCAGAATCACCAGTGTTATAAATTATTCCTGAAAGTTATGAACCTGTACAACTCTCACCACCAGTCCATCAATCCCAGTGTAATGTAAATGTCACTTTAACTGTAACTGTGAGGCACAGAGCATCTTATTTCTCAACTCCGGTTTCTTTTTCTTTTGTAACTCCAACTCAGGTTTTTAACTTTTCACTGTTCTGCACTTTAAGTTACATGTATATATTTTTAATATTTAAAATTTTATATTCTCACTTTACTCTATTTTTCTATTACTGTGTGTGTATTTTTTTGTTGTTGTTGTTGTTGTGTAAATTTCATTGCTGTATAAACCATGTGTTTTTACTTGCACATGACAATAAATCTTAATCTTTAATTTTATGACATGGCACAAATCACATGTTCATGAAAACTTCAAAACACAATGCAATAATTTATTTTACACTCTCTTAATCTAAGTAACTTTGTGATAACTGTTTATGACTTAATGCTATTTAGAGCATTTGTTCTCTTTTTTTAATCTGTGCTCTCTCTGAGGACTGGATGTGTTTCTGGTTTAAGGCTAACATTACAAAGTTCATGTTCAAGTTCAAAGTCATTATTTGGACCTACGGGTGCTGAATCTTCTTTTATTTTATTCTATTTCATAGGAAAGCAAGATCCGCCCCTTGCTCTCTGAATCAAAGTGAGACTGCCCTCCCTTTTTCCCAAAAATGAAGATAAAATAAAATAACTTTTGTGTGGTCCCTGACGTGGTCATGAATTGTTTGTTTGTTTGTTTGTTTGTTTGTTTGCTGTTAGTTTAGTAGCTCTTAGTTACATAGTTCCAGCATGGAAACCAATGTGATTTAAAGTGCATATTAAAGTACTGGTGCGTTTCCCCCTTCATTTTAAGCCGACAACTATTGTTAAAAAAAGAGGATATGGTCCTAAACATGTTCTCCAAAATTTGACCAGTACAAGTACATTTGTCGTCGACCTTTATAAATGTACGATACAAAACTATATAACAACAAAACTACGCACTTTGGCTATAAACCAAGCTAAATGTAAGCTACATGTGAATTAACGTTTTCTCACAGCTGTATTGAACACACAGGTCGTTTATCGTTATACGTCACTCCTTTACCCAACATAGCCTTTGAAAAACACCTTTAATATGAGCTAAAAGGGTGTGTGAAATACTTTGAGTGAACTTTTTGATGTTACTGTATCCTGTTACAGTGTTTGACAGCAAATGTTAGGACTTCTGCTGTATTTACACATATTTCAGATTTATAAAGCTATTCTACTGTGACAGAGTCCACGACTACGACTCCAAACACACCTACCTGCCTGACCTGACACAACATCCTTCACCCACACCTGGAAAATCACTTACCATGTTTCGCGCGCGGACACCAAACTAAAGTTTGTCCACCTGAGAGACAGAAAGACGAGCGCTACGACTGTCCCCGTATCACTTTGAGTCGGTACTGCTTTTAGTTCCCCTTTCAGACCAACAAGGAGCAGGTATAAATAAGTTTCTCGAAGGAAATGAAACTCAGTCGTCCTCACTTCCTCACTCCAACCTGCCTCACAGTTTGTCTTAAAGGCACAGACACTTATTTGGAAACCTCTGCCTCCTCCTAGTGCGACATTAACACAGCTGGAAGTGAGACAAATAGTGTGTGTGTGTGACTTCAGTAACATTACGACAACACTCGTGATGTTAAAATAAAGGATGACAATGTTTTATTAGTAATTATTGTGCAGCTTCTCCAATTTGCAGATAAAAAGCTGCTTCACTGACACACTGGTTAGCACAGGAAAACATTTCACAGTCAAAAACATGGTCCACTGACATACAGCAAACAACACACAGTCTATAGGAGCATGACAAAATGAGTAAAGTTCAGTCCATCTTCAACACGAGTCCATGTAACCAGAACAGCCTGGCTGGCAGACGAGATGAAGCCAACGCAGCACAGGCCAGAGCTGAAAGAGTAAACTGTGCGTAGTATCCGTAAAATACCGCCATTCATAATTCAGTGCGTGCCCTGATCCCTGTATTTAGTTTATTGTGTTTCAAGCTTTTGTACAGATCTGACATTACTTTGTCTGCATGACAGACGACTTGTAATCATGAATAATGTTTCTCTACTTCAACATGTTGTGTTGCAATCTTAGGAGGAGGGTCCATGTTTACTTTGACCCCTTAAAAAAGTAACAAAAAATATCCCTGGGTTCAGAGGGCGATTTGGGAACAAAGAGTAGATGCAAATCATTCGTAGTGTTTGTTTTAACCTGCCCCAAGTACCAGACAGTCGGTAACACTAAGTATTTGGGTTTCTGCAGAAGAAGCAGCACCCTGCTTGGACTCCAAGCAGCTAAAAACAACCACATATGAGTATGACTTAGAAATAACATAACATGTCCCTTTCTCCTTTCCAGTTGATATTCAGGTGACTTCTCGAGGACCAGGCCAAGCTGAATGTACAACTAATGTGACACATCCAGAGAGGCTGGAAGACGTCCTCGTGCTGTCCTTCCACCACATGCTCCGGTCAACCCTCAACCACACCGTCTCTTCTTCTACTGCAGTGGAGGATCAGTTTCTCTCAGTGGACCCTCAACAGCATTAATTTATTTATTTTTTTCTATTTCCCCCCCAAAAAAACACCCACATTAAAAAGACTCAAGTCTCTCATCTTAGAGAAACCAGATATGTTATCCCCATCCCACAACTTTAATCCCCCACAATAAGTCTCTATCCGCTGCCCACAGCCGACTTCCTCATCATTTCCTCGTCCTGGACAGAGAGCTCTGTCAGCTTGCGTCCCAGCCTTTCGTGAAGGTCTAGGTATTTAGCCACGCAGCGGTCAAGGCACACCGACTCGCCTTCGTCAGCTCTGCCTCCTTGTAATGTGGCGGTACACACTTCCTGTGGCAGGCGTTGGTCATTCTGGGAGAAAAAGAAATCGGTTGTTGAGTTTTTAAAACGTGTATGTGTAAACATCAATATTATTCATGTGTAAACACTTATCAGGATATTTTAGTATGCCTGAACACCTTAATATGATGTCCCACCAATACTCACATAAAGTCAGCCACTTGGTAAAACTACACAGCTCCATCTGCTGGAGCCACTACATTTTACATGTGCAATGTAACCTTGTATGACCAGGTAAATAGTAGACTGTGAATATGTAGATTATGTTCACATTTACTGTGGGTTCTTGACAAAGAAATTAATTGTTTGGTCTCAGAAGTCACTGAAAAAACATTGAACCAACAATCCAATAGAAAAAGATGTTCAGGAAAGCTGCAGGTTTTCAAATTTGAGAATCTTGAACTGTCAAGTTTGGAATTTCTGCTTGAAAAAAAGAAAAAAGATTTTTGAAAAAGGTGCTGATCGACTAAATTTAATCAATTAAATTAGTTAATAAAAAGAAGGGAAAACATTAAAAATGAGTGAAGCATATGCCTCAGTGTCCCCAACTTGTCATTGCAGAAAAAGCACTTGTGTAATTAATAACAAAAACACCAGCGTTCAATTAAGATCAATCAGCAAAACCAGTTATGTATGCACAATACCAGAGCCTTTGAACTGGACAACCTAAATGGAATATAGAAAATATTATTGTAAGTAGAAATCAAAATGTCCACTGTGAGAAAGGACCAGTGATGCAATAACTCTGACACATGTGCCCAAATCATACCTGCAGGTATTTTAAGAAACATGTTTAGCAGTTATAACATACTACTTAAATTAATACGATCTGTAATGAGCTATGATAATACCGGAGCACTCAGCTCCTTCATTAAAACAGTGAGTATATGGAAGCAGGCCTGTTTCACAGTAGGTGTTTAGACATGAAAAACAAAGGTGTTACCATTATCATTAACATTACATTTATGTCAGAGTGACAGGGCTGTGGTGTCTCACTGATACAGATCAATGCATCTTCAACATTTCAACATTTCTTATTGGAGCACAGAGTAAAAGGGGAGGGACTTAGGATGGGTCAGTAAATCAAGAGAATGTCCATTATTTGACTTCAGGTTATGTAAATTCATATAGGGACAGATAATCAATCTATCACTCACAGATGTTAATTGAACACCTAAAAATAGTTAGCTTTAGCACTATGAAGACAAAAACAAGACATTAGTACTACATTCAGCTGGAGGCTTGTACAGTGCTGAACTACTGTCACGTGTAGCTTAGCTACAGTATTGAGTAATATGATGTAGCTCGCATCGAGGAGGAGCACGTTAGCCAACATATTACATGTTCACTGAGCTTTATAACAGAGGATTCATACAGACTATGAATGAAGGCCACGAGGCTGTTTACTACCAACACATATGCAGTATGAACTACAGACAGCTAGCTGAATGGTTCGCTTATTTTGGCTTTACCGGTTGTACATGTCAGCCATCATTTCCACTTCCAGCTCCGCCGCCAGCTGCTGCGCCTTCATGGGATCCATGTCTCCGCTTCAGTGCTGCTCTCACCCGGCTTTTCACCACGAACACGCCGTCCTGTTGACACTCTCCAGCGGACAGTCGACAAGAAACCTCCCTGCTGCTTCTTCTTTAACCTTCAAGTCTGCAGTACGGCACGTGTGTGTCATTTCCGCTCACACTGCTGCTGTCAATAAAGTTTGATTCAAACGGAGGGCAGAGAGACAGCGCCCTCTCCTGGTGTGTTATAGAAGAAAGCGAAACACTTGACATGACTGAAAAGGCAGACTGTTAGTTTAATAAACTATAATTATGTTATTTATATGAAACACGCTGCACTTGAGGCTCAAAATAAGACCTTCTTTTACAACATTTACTTTTGTTTTTTATCTTAAGCAGTCTGACAAACAACAATAAGAACATTTTCCATCTTTATATCAATGCTTCAGCATATTATTCATGGAAATCAAACATCTGTTTGAACCTTACATATAGAACTAAATGGAGCTCAAACCAGCACACAGCCCATGATAATCAGCAGACAGTGACTGATGGTGAAAACAGAAAAGGAAGAAGAAATAAAAATCTATTAGATACATTTTAACAGCAAAATGGATCTGACATCTCTGTGAACACGTATAACATGTAACCAGCACAGACAGAACGTCACGCCAAGCATCTCAAAGTGCTGAACTAGTCACACGACACGGTAAAAACTATGCACACGAACAAAAGTCACTCCGCTTCATCTCCGGTCACGTCGATCTCGTTCACATCTTCCTCATCCTCTTCTTCCTCTAGATTTATGTCCATGTCATCCAGGCCATTCTCGCACTCTCCGGGCTGAGGCTCCTTGTCTGGAGAGTAAAGCAAAATGTCCACGTCCACTTCTTCGTCATCATCATCATGATCATCATCTTGCTGATTACAGCCTGAGCTCTTGATGGCTGCACCAGTGTCCGGCAGAGGTGGACCAGTTCTCTCACGCGTCTGGGGGTTCAAGTTGTCCAGTGGCACTTTGTCTTCTTGAGGCGGTGTGTGGGAGTTAATGTGACACAGGCCTTCATCGTTAACAGCAGTCTGCTGTGTTGTATCTGACACTCTGGCATCACAGCTTTGTTGTGCTAAAAGAGAATAAAGGAAGATGGATTATCCAAAAGTAAACATTGCTTTTGGAAAGATTTCAAAGTTGCTATTCTCGGAGCACCACAGACAAGATCGATTCAGCACCACTGTACTGATGTAGCAAATATCTGAAGTCTCAGCAAATAAAAGTGCCAGTGAGGCAGTGGTGGAAAGTAAAAAAGTGACTTTACTCTTGGACTTTGCTTATGTACAGCTTTGAGGTACTTTTACTTTACTTGAAATTTTCATTTTATGCTACTGTACTCCACTAAACTCAGGGGAAATATACAACATTTGTTTGACACCCGTTGTCACAAGTTACATCTTAGGTAAACAAACAAACAGATTTGTTTGCGCAACCTTTTTTTCCTAGTAAAATATATGACGCTTACACATTGTTGCAGCAGTATTAACAATGTAATTATTTTTATTAGCTTAATACAATAATAATATATTCAGTCATGGTACATTTTACTGCAGACACTAAGTACATTTATCTGCTAATACTTTTGTACTCTTACTTATGTTAATACTACTTTTTTCTTGTAATGGAGTATTTTGACATTGCCATATTTGTAAAGAAACATGAAGTCCTGCAGATACGCATGTTTCTTTACCTCAAGAGCTTGTCCTGTAACTAAAATTATTATAGTTCAAGCATCTTGCTGCAATTGCTGTGTCACACTGTTACCACCAGATGGCACAACAGTGATAGACTTGCACACACTGTAGTGGTTTTAAGAAAAGCCTGAGCAATAAATTAAATGATACAGTGATTCAATATTTGGAGTTTAGCTTTTCCCACGTTTGTGTTAGCTATTTACTATGCACTGTAAGCAGTACAAAGGTCTGCACAATCTGCCAATGATGTACCAAGGCTAGAGGAACAAACACTTTACCTTCATCTGGACTCTGAAGTGTCTGCTCCTTTCAGCTGCTAACACCGGATGACACCCATCACCAAACACACTGAACTCTTCACTAGTAGAGCTGTTTGTGTCATCCTGCTGTGATTCACTGTACTCCACTGTTGAGTTGTTGAAAATCTGATTGTGATTTTTATCAACTGTGACACTGAAGATGACGTCAGTCCCGTCCTTGTCCTGAGGCTGAGTAACATCTATGTCCATTTCTGTCTCCTGAATTAAGTCTTCACATCTGCTACCATGTGCCGTCTCTTTACTTTCTACACCTCTTTCAGGTTCATTTGTTTCCTTGTCTTGGCTTTCTTTTGATTTTCTTGTTTTTGAGTGTTGGTGCTTGATAAGTTTTTCAAACTTCTCTAGAATGACCGTCTTTGGCTGTTTGGGTTTCTCAGCATTTATCTCTGCTGGGATTACGTCAGTGCTGTCGTCTGCCTCAGCCCTGTCGGTCCTCTTTATTGGTATTACCTCCATTTCACTTCTATTCCTCCTCCTTTTATTACACCTTTTCACCTCCTTTGGCGAACTGTTGTCAGCTTCCTGCTCACCTTCCACACCATGGCTCTTTTTTTCACTGATGGCAGGAGGTGCCTCTTCAGGCTTGGTTTTCCGTGGCCTTCCACGTTTGCGCTTTTGGGTTGGAACTTCTTGTTCCTTCACAGTCTTAGCTCTACAGGCCAAGGGTTTTACAACTAAA